>OZ059903.1:7782460-8252460 GCA_964057215.1 Oscheius myriophilus | reverse complement strand
ACACTTTTCATACGAGACATTGCCTTGTATACACCAGATTCCCTGGAGAAAACGCGGAACAATAACAATAGCGTCTGCTTCAAACAAACACTTTCAACGCTCTTTTTGGAGGCGATCTCTGTCTCATTCCAAAGTCTCACTCCAAAGTTTCGTACCCTTCTCTCCCTACTCTAATCAGATTTCCATTGGTCACCAAACTCCAACGCCTCCTTCCAAATGGATTTAAGAGGGTGCCTGATTCAGAGGCACAGTCTGTTTTCGGAAATCCGATAGGCCTGTGTTTCTTTTGTTTTGCTTTGTCCGCGAGATCGAGTTTCGCCGGTTTGATGTGTTTTGTGGGGACGACGCCGTGGAAAATGTAATAAGGGGCGAGGATCACGTGGAAAAAGAAGGAGATGTGAGAAAGACACATTAGTGGCGGAATCCACAACAACCGGGGAGAATGGTTACGGCTGGGAAGACTTCCGGCTTGAATCACGTTGGGAGAACTAGAATCACGGAGAGGGAGGGAGAAGCAAGAGAGAGAGAGAGAGAGAGAGAGAGATAGAGATAGAGAGAGAGAGAGAGATAGAGAGAGAGAGAGAGAGAGAGAGAGAGAGAGAGAGACGAAAATGAATGTCTCCTTTTCAGATCGCGCTTGTTCAGCTGGGAGAGAAACCGACGAGCTCCAAGGTGGAGGCAATGATAAGACAAGCAGACACTGATGGTAAGTCTTCTCTTTTTATAAATATATCTTTCTCTCTTTTTCATCTCTCTTTCTTTCTCTCGCTTATCACTCTGTCCTATCGTCACCTTTTCCTTTTCTCTCTCTCTCTCTCTCTCTCTCTCTCTCTCTCTCTTTCTCTGGCCCTCTGGCTCTCTGGCAGCCTCTCTTTTTCCCTTTTTCTCTTTCACTATTTCTAGCTCTCATACTTCTCTAGCTGCCTGTTAACCTCTCTTCGGCTCTCTTCCTCCCTCTCTCTCTTTTCTGTTCTCTGTTAACACCCTCTCACTTTCTCGCTCTCTTTCTCTCTGTCTTTGTTTCTTTCCCTCTCTGGTCTCTCTGTCTCTCCCTTGCTGTGTTTTTTGTTTCATTTTGTCGCTCTGTAGCTCTACTCTCTCTCTCTCTCTCTCTCTCTCTCTCTCTCTCTCTCTCTCTCTCTCTCTCTCTCTCTCTCTCTCTCTCTCTCTCTCTCTCTCTCTCTCTCTGCCTGCCTGCCTGCCTGCTTGACGACGTTCTTTTGCGCTGTAGCATCTTAGCCTCTTCCCTTCATCTCAACTTGCAAGATTTTTGACATGCAGCCATGTTTCCCTCGTTCCCAGTTAATTTTCACTTCCATTCCTGATTAACTCACTTATTTTCGCCAATTCTTGCCACTTTGATTAGAAAACTTCTCCCCTTCCGAGACAAAAACAAGCGTTCGAATGTTCTTCCGAGCGACAAGGACACGCTAACTGTCAATTGACAACAACGGTGTCGTAAAAACGACGAAGAATTGGCATTTCGCGTGGGATTTATGCGCTTCGCACACGCGACCGAATAAGGGGGAACGGAAATCTGACAGGAATATTCGTCATGAGCTGAAATTTTGTTTACGGTACCCGAATTGCTTCAAAATAGCGACCGGAGACTTCGTTTCAAACAGGATATGCGCCTTTCCTGTTGTTCATTTCCTGTTTATCTAAGTGGGATACGGTAGTTTTAGTGGAATTTAAAGGTCGTATAGAAGCCACGTGAGTACGACAGGAAGTCACCTTTGTATGCACTCGGATGGCGGAATTCCCCAATTGGCCGTGCGGTTGGCCTCCCATCGAATTTGTGTTTGTTCGGAGGCAATTGAGAGATTATCTGACGCTGCACGGAGAGCAGGAAACGAGTGCTTAGGACGGAGAATGATCCCTGAGAACAGGGGAAATGGTGAAAAGAGACATGGAGAGGGAGGAGAGAGGGGGAAAGGGAGACAGAGTGAGTGAGTAGGTGAGACATCTCCTACCCTCTGATCCCGGAAGGCCTCCCTCTCTTTCCACGTGTCACAGCGTGTTCATCTATCGTCTCTCAGTCTCCAGGGCCTCTTTTTCCCATACAACCCTCCGTCTCGTGTCGGACCCCATTAGCCAAGTACATTTGTTTTCCCAACTTTGATTTGACGCCAAAAGGGGCCTCGGTCTCTTTATTGAGTTAGAGAGGTGAAATTTCATGATTAGAGGCTTAGAAGTCACAAGAGGGAGCAAAAATATCTCTCTCTCTCTCTCTCTCTCTCTCTCTCTCTCTCTCTCTCAAACTTTCCATCATTCCACGTCATAGCGCCTTGTTTGCTGATGTCTCTCTCGTTTTCCCACACTGGTCACTAAAAATAATTGAATTCCCATTAAGACAAAACAGAAAAAAATTGCAGGGAATGGCTGCATCGAGATCGACGAATTTCTCAACGTCTTACGGAAGCAGATGTTAGAGCCAAGAGAGGAGAGGGAGCTCCGGGAAGTTTTCAATGTGGGCATTCAGCTACTTTTTATAAAACCCCGCCACTTATGAATGTCAAGTTCGAGCCACTGAGTGGAATATCATCCATAAGCGTCATTTCGGTCTTTGAACCAGTAATGTCCTCGAATCGCATTTTCGGGGCGCCCGGCGCCCGCATACAAACGAGATCAGGGACAATTTTGGAGGATTTGGGAGCTGTTTCAGGAGAAATAACACAGTTTGGGGGCAGGGCAGCCACAAACACAAACTGAATTTGCTTTGTTTGGTTAGGGCCTACGGTGGGACTAAAATGTGTCAACGGGTCGTTAAAGGGACCATCAGGTGTTTTGTTCTTTCGAAAAGTTTGCGTTAAATGAGTTCCAACGAAGGGTTGGTGCCGATCGGAGCTATTATATATGTGGATGTTTAAATTTCAGTCATAAAAAGGACCTTATGGTCCCATTAACGCCATAATGATTTCTATAACCTTGGTGTTAGCTCCATGTCATCAGAAGGCATCATACTGGCCCACGCTCGTAGGAGTAGTGTCTTTCTTCAATTAAGAAGACAAAGAAAGCAGCCAAATCTATTTTAGACCTAAGGCAATGGTAAATAGTAAATATCCTTTGTGGGAGTGGGAAGGCCCAAAGAAGGAAACTTTGAAAGTGAGCCTTAATGCATAGATGAAAGGGAGCATTTTGATTTAAATTTGAACCAGAATTTTCCGAGATTAAATTAGCTAAAAGCCAAACGAATATAAATCGCTACTTCCTCACACCGTGCCAATGTTTCGATGTGAAACCTAGAGTACTGCTTGCAATATAGGATACTCAGCCCATGTACGCAGCCAAATCGGCCAAAGGAGAGTTGGCGAGGAGTGTAGGCTTTAAAAGTTATAAAATATGTCAAAGCCACACATGTTTTGGGGACGAAATGTTCCTAATGGCATCCTTTTGTGAAGAAATGTTCCAGTGGGCCCATATTTTTTTCTGAAGAAAAGCATCCTTTTGGTCCCATTTCTATCAAAAATGGTCCATTCGGGTACCATTGGAGGACGCACCCCAATGGCCCCATTTTTTTAAAATCAGAAATGTTCTTCATAGGCCTTCTTACGAAACAAGGACCCTCATGGTATCTTTTCATAGAGAAAACGTTCCAATGATCCAATTTTTATGAAGAAAGGTTCATCATGGACTCATATTATGTAGAAAGATCCCACTAAAACGAGGCAATGTTCTAATTGTCCCATGGTATACGAAGAAAAGGTGCCACATAGCAATGCTATGTAGAAATGGAGCCATCGAGTATCACGTGTTCCAGAAAAGATCCTAATGGTCCTATGTTAATGAAGACACAGTCCCTTATGGTCCTATCCTGGTAAAATTAAATGGAAAAAATATCCCAACGGTCCCATTTTTTTTCCATCCGTTTGGAGACAACACCCTAACGGCCCCGTTACACCTCGTTCACACAAGTTATCTCTATCAAATTCAGGTGTTCGACAGCAACCGCGATGGCCTGATCTCCACCGAAGACCTCGTAAAAGTGATGACTTCTCTGGGAGAGAGACTCAGTGAAAATGACGCGAGGGAAATGATCAGCCAAGGAGACTACGACCGGGACGGAATGATAGACTTCCATGGTCAGTTCCGCTCATTCTCCACGAGCAAATGAATTCCAGAATTCGCCATGTTGATCAAGAATCGCTGCTGAATATCAATCAAGAAAAAAGAGAACTCTGTGTGTATATTTGTCATCAAGTAAACTATTGTAACAATGAGGGTGCAACAAACAACAGACCGGGGAGAAAAGATCCAACTGAAAGATGAAACGGGCGGGTTAGTCCGAAGGGACAGGGGCGGCCAAGTCGGGCAGATCGCGGATGCTCATCTGGTGGTCCTGGGCAAGGTGTTTGCGGAACCACAAACGAGTGCGGAACGAGTGATGGCAGTGGGTGCATTTGTACGGGAAAATGTCTAAAAAAATAGGCAAATTAAAACAAAAAAGAAATGTTAAACTGACTCTTGTGCACGTTGAGGTGGTCTTCGAGCATGTAGGGTGTCCTGAACGTCTTCCTGCAGCCCTCCCAGGTGCAATTGTACTGGCGACCGACGGAGAGCAGATCTCGCTTGAGAGCGGCGACGACGCGTATGCTCGTCTGGTGGTACTTGGAGAGGTGAACGGCGAAAGTGGCACGGGCGGAGAAGGACAGGTCACAGTGCTCGCAACGGTACGGGAACACGTCTGAAATGGGGACTATTAGAATCGAAGGGTATCACGAGACCCATCACCGAATGATGTGAAAGTTTTTTGAATACGTCTTACGTCATTTTGGACCTAATTGGCACATGCGGAATTTCTTACCCACAAAATATGGAACTTATTGCGAGGGGTTTAACTAAAGCCTTTAGTAAAAAACACTCAAAAAATTTGAACGCACGCAGTTTTTAATCGGGGTTCTCACAGGCCGGGCCATTTGGAAACTTTTGGTCAGCCCGGTCCTGGACGGCCCATTTACCATCGACCACCCAGTAATATACATAGTCAAGCTCCGCCATAGGCGGCGGTAGGGGCTTCGCAATTTTAAGGTTTCGGCAATTTTGTTGAAGAAGGGGGTCCGCCGGCAATTTTCGAAAACTTCAATAATTGAGGGGGCTGTCGCAAAATGGACCCCGCGGTGGGTTGCCCAGGTATGCCCAGTAAGATTACCACCCACACGACCAGGGTTCGATCCCGATCGATGACATTCTTTTTGTAAACTAATATAATTCATATGTTAGTAGCAACCATCATTAAGTTATTTAAAGAAGTTTATAAAAAAAATATTGCACCGATTTACACAAAATTGTAAATTTTAATTTTCATATTCGGGTCGGCCGCCGAGGAGTCTCAAAAAATCCGTCATTTGAGAACCCCGTATAGTTCTAATTGTAAACATGAAAAGTGGAAAGCATACACGAACAATCTACACGTGGGGATCATATCGCACGACCCCCCCCCCTCCCGCAATACAGATTTTGTGTTAGGCGTGAACCCCAACAAAAAAAAATCCAGCTCGGTACCCACGTTTTCTACTATGAAATTCGTCAAAAATTTAGCATTCATATCATAGTTCTTATGTGTCTTGAACTACTTATAAACGTTCGAATGGGATCAAATCAAAATTTGGATCGGACCAAGCTTCAAATTTATGGGTGCAAAAGGTGTCGAGACCTTCTAGGAGATTTGTAAATGAGCCGCGGGCAGATCGCATCACTATTGAAAAAGACTTCCCACAGCGCTCCAAAAACGGCTTTAGATAAAAAAATGTTTCCCAACTTCACTAGACTGCCCTAGTTGCACTGTGCCATTATTAAAATGTGAGGTTTATAAAATCCACTCACTTTTATGTCCATTGAGATGATCCTCAAGTGTTCCCTGAGTCCTAAACGTCTTCGTACATCCCTCCCATGTACAAGCGAGCTGGGGATGGACGCGCTTCTTCTTGACCTCTGCGTACGCCTTCTCATGAACCTTAAAAGTCCCACTTTATTCATTGTTAACGCTGATAAACCAACCCTCTTGATGTGTTTCTTCAACAGATACAAACTGTCGTAGCCTGAACCGCAGGAAGTACACGCGTAGCCGCCTAAAACACATGGTCTTAGAAATGCTGAAAGACGATCTTCCTACCGTAGGCGTTCTTGACAACGAGGGCTTTCTTGGCTGGACTCGGCCGAGTATTATTATCCGTTTCGTCTGTTTCGGTGATGGTTTCGTCTAAATCTTGATCCAGGGGGAGCAACAGGTCGTCCAGATCCACACCACTGGACGAAGTGACCGTTTCCGAAGGCGTCAGAAGACTTTCGTCGGGGGATTTCACTGAAAAGGGCTGTTTTGCACAGAAAATAAGTCAAGGTTAAATAAATGACCAAAAGCCAGGTAATATGGAAAACTTACTGGTGGTGTCATCGTTGTTGGCGTGTTCGGTAGCCATGTGTTCATCCAGCTGCGGGATACGAACCTTAGCCTCGCAGCCTTCGAAGGGGCACTTGATTCCATCGCCATGGACACTGAAAATTGGATGAGTTCACATCAAATTCCTTTCCGGAGCCTGTCGAATTTTGAGAATAGACAGAGCAAAGGTTAATTCCTCATACCTAAATTGTTGTCTGCACCGAACGTTAGGGGGGGGGGGGTGCACTACTTCCGTAAAATTCAACTCGGAAGGCCAAGAGTTAATGGGGCTACCCAATTTGTGGCCCTAAAAGTCATGGGTGAGTCCGTGACCTGTCAGGGTATCCCATCCGATCACTTCGTTTCAATTTGTGAAATATACAGTTCACAGATTCTGTAGTAGAGTTCCAATCCATAAAAATATTCGATTCTCACGTTTAAAATCCAAAACTTCGATAGTATTTCGATAGTACCAAGAGAAATAACTTATAATGCCTTCATCATCAATGGGCAACGTACCCCATGGGCCAATTTTGCGACAGCCCCCCCCCCCCCTATTTTTAAATGTTTCCAAAATTTGCGGGGGGCATATCGGAGCTTAAAGGCTCACAGCAATGACATCGGCCTTTTCTATGGCGTTGGCGTAATGTAGGCGAGAGTGTCATTTTCAAAGGATAAACGCACAGAGTTTTACGCTGAAAATGGACAGATCCCTCGTTTCTTTTTTGTTGGCCACTGCCTTTAAGGCGGGGCTTTACAATGCATGCATATTATCGTTTCAAGTAATTTTCTCTTTATAATAGTTGCAAATAAGACTCTCTTTCCTTATTCTTACCTCTCCACATGATGCTCCATTTCGTCCTGTTCCAACGTGGAGTAGTCGCACTGCGTACACCGAACCCTCCTTCTCCTCACAACCGAGCGCGTCCTGATCTCGAGAGACGTCGAGTGAGCCTCCGCCAGGTGTCTTCTGAAAAAACACTAATTATCCACGTTCGGGAAAAAATTCCTACTTCAGACAACGCTTCAGAACCACTTGGTTGCATCCTTTCACGGTACACTTCATGCCCTTCACGTGGTTCGATCGGATGTGCTTCTCAACATCGGCGCGGCGCTGAAAACATAATTTTTATTAAAAAAAGACATATTTATGTTAACTTTAAAACAATTTAGTATACTGTAGGTTGGGGTTCTCAAGCCCCAGTCAGTCCGGCCCGGGTGAACCAGGGTGAACATTCGGGCCAGCCCGTTAAACTAACCTTACAAACGAGGCCGCAGTGCTCGCATTTGTGGACCATGGGGTGGATGGTGGCCACGTGTTTCCTCTGTTCGTTCTTCGTGTCCAGAACCTCGCTACAGTAGGCGCAGGGAAAGCGACCTAAAAACAATGGTAAAACAGGAAATTAAAAAAAAAATACCTGGAGTGTGATTGACTTCGACGTGAAGTTTAATTTTATTAGGGTAGGGGGCGGTGTAGTCGCAGTGAGAGCAACTGAAATTAGGAATTAGAGAGAGAGAGAGAGAGAGAGAGAGAGAGAGAGACCAACCTGTGGGCGTCGTTATTCCTCTTCATCCTCATCTTGGCATCACTTCGTCGAATGTCCTTGTACTCGGCACTGCCGTGAGGAGGCAACACGCGCTTGGGAGCGTATTTCTTGCGAATCAGATCTGCAACAAAAAATATATAAAAATAATAGACTAGGAAAGGCCCCAAAACCAACTATTAAGCCAACCAAAACGCAAAAATCGAGCGAATTATCGATTTTCCACTGGTACAATTGAAAAAAATATCATTCTTGTTACAGCCCTGGCCACGCCAATTCAATTCTACTCTTCGCAACAACAAAATTACGTTCGATTTGGCTGCCAGCATGAACTGAGTACCCTACGTTCAAGGCGAAACCAAGTAACACTAAATACAACACGGAAATATCGGCACGTTGCGTCAAGAATAGCGTTTAGCCAAATTAGAGGATCGCTTTTCCGTCCGGTCCCATAACGACAACAATTAAGCATGCAGCAGGCCGGCCCGATTTATCTTAACAAATTTTCAAATTCCGATTTCTTAACACCAAATTTCTTCCGCCCGTGTCGACTCGACAAAATTTCAGCGGGCAGGGCCCCGGGGTTCTCAAATGACGGGCCGGCCCGAGGGATTTTCTGGGACGGCCCTGCCCGGGTAAAAAAATTATAAATTTTAAGTAGGTACAACAATCACCGACTCGGGCAGACCAAAATTTTCCAAATGGAGAACCCCGCCTTTAGCTAGGCTTGTCCGGTTTAGAAATTCGCTTTTTCCCTCCGGTCCCGCAGCGACAATTTACGACATTTTACAATTTCCACTTGAATTAACAACAAATTCTACGCTTCCGCCCCGAAACTAAAAAAGAGACTTACAAGAAGGAATTCCTCCCGATTGAGAAGAATCTCCCGAAGACGACGGCCCGCAGTCATCTGAATTCCTCTCATAATGCAAAGAACGGAGGCAATTCCCACCGATGAGTCCATTGACCAAGTCCTCCTTGCAACCCTCCTCCAACTCTCCCTCTTCGAATTCCTCCTCCTCTTCGTCTTCTTCCTCATTCGCTGCTTCATTTTGTTCTTCGTATTCACTGGCAGAATCCCCGGAATCGCTGGATTCCTCCTCATCCGAAACTTCGATGAGCTCTTCACGGTACGTCAGGTCATCACGGAGAGGGTGAAGGTCATCGCCTAAATTACAAAGGGTGGGCATTGCATATAACAAATAGAAGAAATGTTTGAAATATTTTTTTTTATTCGCTGTGTACTCTATAGATCAACTATGCAGCGCCACGATTCTCTCCTTCCAAGTCTTCTTGTCACTTGCTGCTCGTAGGAAGTGGGGCCCTATCTTGGTCACGAACTCGTCTCTCCAGCGAACTCTAGGCTTTCCTCTTCCTCGCTTCGGTCCGCGTGGGTGCCACTCAGTCAGCACCTTAGCCCATCTCCAGTTCTCCATCTCTGCCAACCGCTGACACCACACGTATTTTCTCTTAATACACTCCGTCACAACGTCCTTTAGCTTTGTTCTCTCCCGAACCCACTCGTTCGCGCGACTTTTTTTTGTGTTTGAAATATGTGCTTGTCAAAGTCGGTGAAACAGACGTCACAGGGAAATATCTGAATACAGTATGGCTGTTAATATCATATAAATCAAGAAAGCTTAGGCTCAATCACAATCGGCTTTTGAAATTTTGGGTTGTTGTTTGTAGCGCAAAATAAATTGGTATTGGAAACTCAAATGCAACAAAAGGTAGACCCCGCAGCCACGGAATTCCGAAGATTGTAAATTCATGCGTTTGAACGTGCGTATTTTGACAAAAGCCACTTGTGTAACATGGGGGTTGCGCAAAATGAACCCCACTTGTTCAAGAATGATCGCTGAGACTGTCGAGACTCAGCTCGCCGCGCTCAAATGCGAACGGACACAGGGGGTAAAATCTGTCCGTCACACAAACTCGAGAACGAGCATATCTCGTGGTTTCTAATTGGAAACGGATACAAAGATTACAGAACAAATTTTTGAACCTCTAAAAATGGTCAGTTATCCCAAAATTATCAAAAAAATGTAGTTTTTTTAATATCTGAATTCAGCGAGCTATGGTGACTTACGAATTCCAAGTTCAAGGAAAAGGGTGGGATATAAAAATTCTACCGCAATTTCGAACGAAGGTAGCCAGCTAGAGAATTTAATTTTTTTTAAAATTATTGGTTTCCAAATTTACGATTACGAGCTTTTTTTCGCACAAAGACAATGGCAATTAAGGCTAACAACCAAAAAACTACTATAATAATGCAAATTTCGCAAGCTTTTTAATTTTTAGCAATTAATTTTAAGTGTATATTTTGGCGAGTCGAAGGAACCCAGGCTTTGGATTACACAGAATGTAACCTTAAGGTTGACAGTACCTTAGTGGCCAGTAGGGTTTGACCCGCCGTGGGGTGGTGAATCTTGATCTAAAGAATACCACCGCACACGACACTCAAACCAACCTTCCTTTGCAGAATCAGACGAACTACTCATTTAACCCTGAAACATCACATGTAAAAACGAATAAAAACCACAGTCATAGATAAATCACTGGGTGGACCAGTAAAATACAACTAATGAAAAAAAGATCCGGGGGAACGATTTATGATAATTATTAGATGGCCAACATATAGGTGAAACCTAGTACTAGCGAGAAATATGTACCTAGGGGATATTCCAACTCAACGCGAAGTGCAAAACAATAAATACCCGAAAATAGCAACAATCAGATCTCAGTCGGTGTCGGAATTCGAAGTTTCATCCGGCGGCAACAGCACCAAGTTGGAAGAGAAGATGTCCGAGGTACCAGGGGCCTGAAAATGAAGAATATAAAATGAAGGCGTTCATTTTTGTTGTATTTAAAAAAAATTATTATAAAAATTGATCAAAAGATAGCCTTTCAGGCCCTGAAGAAGCTTGGGATTTTCACAGCAGGCCGGCTCGCACACACAGACTTCGCCTTTTCGTGGCGGGACCCCCATACCTGGGCAACCTACCGCGGGAATCAATTTTGCGGGGCCCCCTTCAATTGTTGAAAGCGTCGAAAATTTGCGACGGGTCTCCTTTTCTAAGAAAAACTGCCGAAAACTTAAAATTGCGACGCCCCTACCGCCCCATATTGGGGAGCTTGCCCATGTATGGGGACCCCACCCGTTAAACAAAAAGGCTATTATTTACATTTTAAGTGCTACATTTAACCTGTAGAGCTCAATTAGGTAAGATTTTAAGAAGGGGTCAACTTAATGAAGAGATAGAAATTAGATTTTTTTTTAACAAAAATTGTATAATTGACGCTGAAACCACTCCGGGACAAAGTGCAAATGTTTTCATGTCGCTGCTAGAGTAATGCGTGGAATATATTCTATAGTTCCGTGTACGCAGCCAAATCAGCAGAAATCGATTTAGCGAAGATCGCATCGCCGTCTTGGAATACGGTACCGTTACACATGTACTATCACTTTTCACAATTTCGATTTTGGCTGGAAAATAGCAGAACGGTAATTTCAAAACAGAAAAAAAATCAACTGCGAATTCAGGTTGGGGAGGGCATACATGGACATAGCTCCGTCGCTTCGGTCGCGGCGAGACCGAGACCCCTCCTTTTAAAAAAAGCAAGATGGAAAGCTTTACGAACCCCCCCCCCCCCTAAAAATCCGTCTAGGCTGACTCCGAGGGCGAGGGGGGTCGTGTCGAGTTGCATTTCTCATTCGGGTGACTCGCGCAAATATGGGGGTTGATCTAAACGGACCCCAAACCGGAAAAACCACCACCCATTTTCGGATGTGAGGATTTCTCATTTGAGTGGCTCCGCATGTAAAATTTGGGGTCGCGCAAAACGCAACCCACACGCAGCATGTTAATATGTGACTTGAAACCCAAAATAGTAATATTTTCTCTACTTAGTTATAGCTGTCGCGAAGCGGCACCCTGCCAAAAACGGCCTTCTGTACCATTCTCATAATACACATATAAAAAGAGTGTGTGAATCGCGAAGACGCAAGGGAAAAAAACGGTTTTTTTTTAATTTCCTGAACTAGGTCGGTGAATTTTCATACGTTAGGGTAGATCTCAAATAGCAAAGTCTGGTAATTGAAATGGAATGTCAACAGTAATCCTACCGTAATCAAGGAATAAAACAAAATTTTGTAACGGCGCGCAGGGGTCATTCAAATTGTTATGCTCTAAAAACCCACCTCGCCCTTGTCCTCTCCCTCCTCTCCTTCTTGATCCGGCGGTTCGATTCCCAGCTCATCAGCCAACAACTTCTGTTCCTCAGCCGTCCTCACAACCTTCCGCTCAGCCTCAGCCAACTTGATCGTGCGCGGTTCGCGAGCCTCCTGAAAAGTGAACTATAGTCCCATTTCAAACTAAACATACCAGGGCCATGTAGTCCCAGTCGTTCTTTCCCTCCACAGCCGTCTTCGCCAGTTCAATGGAGGTGAGCAAGGGCTCCAAAAGCGCCTCAGGCACATCCAGAACAGCCCTCGACTTGTTCCTCTTCTTTTTCTTCTTCAAAGACGGCGTTTCTCCCCGGATGAACAGCATAATGTCTCCCAGGTGATCGGGCACTAAAACCAACGATTACTGTAGAAATAGAGCGCAATTACCCGGGAACGAGTGCAGATTGAGAACCGACAGTTCGTAAGGCATCGTGGGGGAGTACGGTAGTGTCAATAGAGCGAACTTGGAGCGATTCCTTGACTGCGCCCAGTCCTTTAAATAGGCAATAAATGGGAAAATGAAATAATAAAATACCGCCATGAAGATGTCGTAGGAGGGCTTGAACAGGTCGGGATAGGGGCGTTTGGAGTTCAATTCCTTGCCGTTGATCAGATCTTGGGTGCAGGGAGACACGGCGAGGAGGATTAAGTCGGCTGTTTTGATGGAATTCACGACCCAGTTGGAGGGACGGTCGCCTGGAAAAGGACAAATTGAAGAAGGCGGTAAAATGGACTAAGATTGACCGCTAGCGCTCCGCGCAATTGACCGCTAGCATGCCGTAAAGAGGAAGAAATGACGGATACATCACAAACGTGGCAGACGGTTGCAGAAACCCGCCACGTTACGCCACTCGCCGCCATTGCTAACGCGTTGGAGGTAAGGCAAACAGCCATGGGCTAAAAGTTTGCGCAATAAAAGTTGAATAGTTTTTGAAACTATGAAATTCGCCGGCTCGTTTAAACTGTTAAGAAAATCCCAAATTCTTTGAGTATCGGTGGGTGGACACAAAGCGGTTTAAAGGGTATTAATCGTAGGTACCCCGCAGCCATATTTTGAAATGTCATCGAAATGCCTTGTGTCAAGCTGCGCCAAAACCGGCTGAAAGGAGGAGGCCCGTCGCAAACTTTCGAAACTTTCGGTGGTGGCAATGAGCAGTCGCACAATTTGTCTCGCGGTGGGTTGTCCAGGTAAGGACATATATGTACCGCAAGTACCTTACGTATGGGTTTGTGCCTAATTTGTTTGCTCATAAGCAGTGCTTTCCGTGTAGTAAAATTTTTTTTCCAGAAATTAAGAAATTCAGTTGTGGGCAGTCACGCCCGGGGCCGGGCCGGGCCAGTTGGAAAATTTTGGTCGGCCCGTTTTCCCTGGACCACCCAATCAGAATGCCACCCCACACGACCAGGGTTCGATCCCGGTCGGTGACATTCTTTTTTTGTACGACTAATATTGACTTATATGTTAGTAACAAACATTATGAAGTAATTTAAAACAGTTTAAAAAAAACTATTGTACCGATTTATACATAATTTAAAATTTAATTTTTCATACCCGGGCTGTCCCAACAAATCTCTTGGCCCGGCCCGTCATTTGAGAACCCCGACCGGTCACGCCGAGCTGGATTTTTTCTCTTGGGGAACTTGCGGTGCATTTACCAGACTGTGGGGGGTTGCGAAAAGTTGGCCCAACCGGTATCCACTTCATCTTTTTTACGGAAACCATTATCAGAGACATAGTTGGGCAACCCACCAATTTTGAGACGACCCACTGAATTATTGAAAGTTAAAAAAAAATTTGCGACGGGCCTCCTTCTTTAACAAAATTTGCCGAAAACTCAAAATTGCGACGGCCAAAGAGCTTGACAATGTATGATCAAAGAGCAGCTTGGCCCTGTTTCTCAAGTTTCATGACAATTCCCACCTGCAGCCAGGAGATCTCTCTGATCCAACGAGACTTTGACAGCCCGCGAAGCTTCCAACAACCGCGTCAGTTCGAGAATCACAACTGCGTGTTCTGCACAATCATCCGAGTAGATTATATGAACCTGAGGACGTTTATATTAAAAATACAATAAAGTGGAAACCAACCTTTTTGACGTCTTCCAGAGGCATTTCCACGACTCGCTCCTTATGAAAGAGTCGTTGAACGAAGATGTAAATGAGCACGCCGATGATGAGCATGACAGAGATCGCTGAACACACAACTATTAGGGGAGTCAATGAACGTGAGGCTGTGTACACGTGTTTACGTGTTCTTATGCGAAGGGAAAGTTACAAACATACCTACGATATACACCAAAACGTGGGGAAAGAGGTCGCTTATCCAGCGTCTAGCTCTCCATTCCAACGATGCCAAATCGTGGGGAATGGTGAAGTTGAGCTGTGTATGGACGCAGACGACGCAGGAGGTGTCCTTGGGAGAACAGGGCAAGGAACAGTCGTGGCGCTGGAGGAAGGCGTACACGGCGTAAGTGCCCTTGGCCACATTGAACCACTGAAAGAATTAAATTGTAAAGAAAATGTGACGGAAATGGATTAGTTAAGCCCCCCTATTAAGTACAGTTAAGCACACATACGCTCGGATTGCAGTTATGTTCTACGCTCTTCCCCGAAAAGAAGATCGAATGGTCGGGAATCATGACAGCACAGACCATAAATGGTTCGTCTAAGGCAAACTGAGCCCCCCCAGAATTTGTGTAGCCATTTTCGACCAAATACAATATTATGTAGCTACCGCAAGAACACCACGTCCATCTATGTGGGGAACGTAAATTGGAAATTCGCATATAGCTTAACGAGTACCCATAACTTTTTCCAGCTTAACAGCATACTTCACTTATCTCGCAGACTCGAAATTGACTAAACCATTTTTTTTTTACAAACGACATAAATTAGTTCCGACTAAAAACACTATATCATGTGATTTATTACTTCAATTGAAGTTGTCAATTCTTCTTCGGCGTGTTTCGCTTTTTTTATTTAAAGGAAATAGAGTACTAAGAAAAGGTGAGCAGCCAAATATGCCAAGAACATATTTTGAAGTGAAGTAACAATGTAAAAATTATGATACTATCATTTTAAGAAATACAAAATCATACAATATGAGATTTTCGTTTATCTAATAAAACTTCCAAAATCGAATAAATGAATGCTGATTTGTGCCACTTCAAGCTCAGTAACCATTGCGATTATCGCAATGCGATAGTACAGTTGCCAAATTCTTGATAAAGTTTACGCGATTTGCCAGAATTTTTTTTTAAAAGTTTTGGATATTGGGGGGGCTGTCGCAAAACTGCCCCCCCTAATGGCGGTGGGGTGTCCAGGCGTTATTTAGGGACACATTCCCCTCAAAACCGAAAAGCCCTTACCTTTATTCCAGTCTTCGGGTAGTTGATGTTGAAAGACTCCACCCAGTGCGACTCGGGATGGATTTTGAACACGGAAACGGTGATCACACGAGCTGTAAACTACAAAGTACAAAACGGAATTGACGGATCGTTACCAGATCTTGCGAGCTCACTTGGGTAAGCAACACGGAACCACACGCCGTCGGTCTCGGAAAGATCGACGAACAACACTGGAGTCCAGGCGAAGGACGACAGATTCTGCAACACCTTTATAAGGAAAAGGGTAAATGAGCTCTAATCTGCGGGCAAATGGGGCTAAGCCCCTTAGATATCGAAAACTAGCCGGAAAATTGGAGAATAAGTCACCTTGTCGCCGTAGAAATCGGCGATCGAGGGAAAGAGCTGCGATTCGGCGGGAGAAGTGATGAGGAAGGTGTTTCTGAAGAGGAATGGTGTTAGAAAAAATTGGAAAAATAGAAGGAACCTGCAGTTTTGGGGGTAGGCGGTGACGTTGACGAGGTACTGCGAGAGGCCGAAGAGGCGGAAACAGGAGTAGCCGAAGGCGATGGGGAAGTCGACGTCGCGACCCAGGGAGACGCCACGGCACGGCCAAAGCCACACGCCGTTGACTATCATTCTGGAAAGAACACATTACAATTATTATTGCATATTTAGCTTTGCGAAGTCGATTATACTGGCTATTCGGTCTTCGCTAAATCTACTTCGACCGATTTCGCTGCGGCCAGAGTATCTTATACTGCACGCATCACTCTAGGTACAACATCAAAACAATGGCACGTTGTGACGAAGTCATGGCTGGATAGCGAGCGTTTGGGGGCTCGATAAGTAAGCCCACCAAATGACAAATTGGAGGCAAAGTAAGCCCACATTAATTTTTGTTCCAATTTTCAATTAAACACCGATTTACGTAGGTACCACAAAAACTTCATGTCCACATATCGACGTAGTAGTGTTGGCACGATCAATACTATTATGTATTTATTACATAAAGTTTATATTTTCCTATTGATAATTTGTTCCCGCTGTTTCGCTTTGATGTGAAACACAGCGGGCGTACTTGACAATTCAGGAAAAAACCTGGATATAATGGGTCCCGAAACGAAGTCCCGGAATTCAGCTGTTGACATTTTGAATCGTGAATGAACAGCGAAATTATGGAGTTTTGCCAGGACCCACTTTATCCAGGATCTTCCTTGGAATCTTCCAACGAATTCGGAGGGTGCCACATTGAGAATTATAACAAGAATTATTTAAATCATGGCTAAACATGAGATACTTGCGGTACCTACGTGAGTCGGCGTTTGATTGAAAATGGTAGCAACAAAATCAATTGGGGCTTACGTTGCCTCCGACGCATCTTTTGGGGGACTTACGTATCAAGCCCCCTAAACGCTCCTTGTCCCACCCGGGTTAGAGATTGGGGGGGGGGCTCGATTTGTAAGTCCCCCCGCTTGGTGCTTCGTTGTCAATGTAGGTTGCTTTAATTTTTTTTGCTACCAGTCCCAACTAAACGCGGAATTACGCAGAAACCGCAAACAGATTACGTCCACCTATGCTTTAAATATCGATTAGACTTAGCTGGTACTTGCGAGTCTTTGTTTGGAACACCCTTCCTACCGTAAACCGAATAAGCCTTTCAACCGGTGAAAATTGCGAAAAAAAATAATCAATCAGTGAACCTACTTTTTATCATTGTGGCAGTAGACATCTTCCCCATTGGGCGCATAGACACATTCTAGCCGAGCGAACAAATCAGAGACGGTTGAGTGAGCGATCACAGAAATGTTGAGTTGGACATGAGGACGGCTGAAAGCGGAGGAGTACCGAAAGAAATTCAGGAAGTCTCACTAGCCGTGGACACGAGGTGAGGCGAGAGGCGACAGGTCGACTGAGAGAAGGCCGGGCGGGCAGAGTTCGGGTTCTGGCAGGCCGCCTAAACAGCGAAAATTCAAGAAGACGAGGCAGAGAGACTTACTCCGACGGAGATCGAACTGCTCGGTACAATCGGGAGAAGTGGTGAATATTTGAAAATCGGGCGTTGAGTTGGAATATTTACTGCGGATGTCCACATCGGAATAACAAACATCGAGAGGATCAACAAAAACTATGCACAGAACAATGCAGAGGAAGGTGAGGGAGGAGCTCATGCCTGCGCAGCCTCCTGAAACAAAAAAATTAAAAGAACTATAATTTTAACGCTACCTTAGCCTCCTCTTCGTTCTGCTGGGTAACAACCGCTTGCTGGTTCTCCTTGGCTCGGATGAAGGTCTTCGGGTGGATGGGGAACAGTCCGGAGAGACCTGAAAAGTAGTAAATTGTAAAAATTAGGCCGGAATGCATCGCTTCGGGACCCAAAATGGAGCAAAACTGACCGAGAAGTTCCAGAACCGGGACGGAAATGTGCGCGTTACGCTCGCCGATCCAGTACTTCAAGCGACCGAAATTCAATGCAACCAACTTCTCGTTGTTGGCGTTGGGTAACGGGTCAAAGGTTCCGACCTGAAATGAAAAAAATTAGTGATTAAAGACTACAAAAAAGGCATAATTAAACAGAATAGGTGGTGATAAACCCGCAATAATCATTGGAAAAGTGGAGGCCTACTTTTGGCGCGAAAAATTTTGCTGAGACGCGAGATCGACATTGTAGTTTGTACTTGCGCACAAGTTTCCCGCCAAAAATTGCCGAGAAGATAGAACAGACCTTTAAAAGTATGGTTTTCACGATGCTTTGCTCCAAATTCAGCCTTCGTTGTTGCTTACAACACACGATATCATTCATTATCTCATGCCCGGAAACGTAGCGATTTCAGCAGTTTTCGCACCATAAACATATTTTTCAAACTTAAATGAAACAAATACGCTATTAGTACGATTAAATCAGCAATATTTCCACATTTACGCTTAGAAAACGGTGAAACTCGGCCACCTGCAGATCCAGACTCAAAATTCCCGCTCTCACCTGTTCGAGGATGTTGCTTTCGTAGCGACGGCCGAGTGCACGGTCCGGGAACACACAGACGTGGTAGAAGGGACGGTTTGTGCAGCCGAACAACGCCAATCCGATCGAGGGACGTCCGAAGTATTTTGGGATCACCAGTTTACGCATGTTGAGCACCGACTGTGCATATGCACGGCACTTCGGACGACTAGAAAAATATTTATTTTTTACAACATAATTCAGCTATAAAGTGTTTTAAAACATTAAAATAAACTGGAAAAACAAGAACGAGAAATACAATGTTATTTTGCAACGATTGTAGCCCCAATGACGGTTAAACACAGGACACCATCGACGTTAAAGACTAAGGCGTTGGTTCCTCTCTCTCTATTTTCGCCGAGTGAATCTCACCTTTTCGACTGTTTTTTTTAATCTTTCAGTCATTTTTGTTCTTAAAATGAGTGTTTTTATGTTTTGTTGAAAAAATTGGTCGAAATTGTGAATTAGGCCTGTTTGAAGCCTTTTTATCATCGGATGGAGTTTCGAAAACGTGATCTTTTAATTTTTGGAGTTTTTTCGGGCATCCATGCAATGTACTTTCAATTCTCTTGTTTATTGTATTCAGTTCTTGATTTGTTTTGGTTTTATTCTACAATTTTCGTCATTACAGCCATGACTGACGAGAAGCCCATCGAAAAAGAGGTGGCTAAGGTCGCCCTGAACGCGGGAGGTCTTCGCCCTTCCCTCCTCTCCGCCAAGGCCGACGCCATGTGGGCTAAAAGTAAGTTTTCTTTAATTAAAACAGCGTAACAGTGGGTCACAAAGTGACTTATTGTGGGGAAGCCCGTTGTGGCTCCGGGGATTTCGTTAACAATGTTAATTTTTACAGGTAAATTGAACTTTGAAGCCTCTGGAGCGGCGGTGGCGATGGGCTCGGTGAAGTTGAAGACGAAGACTTTTTCGGACATCGCCAAGCAGAACTCGGAGCAGCAGCAGAAGGAAAAAGAAGCCTCTGAGAACCGGCCGAAGTTCATCTTCGGACAGAACATCGCCGCCCGTGTTATCCAGGTTTGTAGTTAGTAGGGAAAGTCGATTCTACAAAATAAAATCGATTTTACAAAAAAAAAATATTAAACGATAATCTATTTTCCTGTTTTCAGAATGGAGTTCCCTTGGCAGCCGCGGAGGAGACGACGAATGGGCCGAAAAAGGCTGAGGACTTGTTCAGGGACGCAGCCAGCAATGGAGGCGAGAACGGAATAGTAGCTAAGGTATTTTTTTTAAATAACATTTTAAAAATGGGTTTTAGAGCTACGAGGAGTTCAAAAAGGAGGCTGCTGAAGCTGCTGCCAAGCAGAAGGAACAACAGGAGAAGCAGATCCCCACAACCAGTCTCATAGATGTGAAGACCGGAGAGGAGGAGGACTTCCTCGTATTCCAGGTTCGTGTTACTGACATATACAAATTTTATTCGTGCATGTCTAGGAATTTAGAAAATATCGTCTATTTATTGTTTGCTGTTTGCTCGGGTTAATTGTCATCCGGACAGTGTATAATGAATGGGTCCCGACACGAAAGTTCCAGAATTCTTCTGTTGACACTTCGAAGCTTGATTGAACAGTGAAATTGTCGAACATCGTGTAGGGGCTCGTTATGTCCAGCACTTTCCATGTCATCTTGCCGATGTCGGCTACTGTGTGCTGTTTAGTGCGAATTATTGGGAGCTTTGTAAAGAGCTCTGTAAGAAATACCTGTAATTAACTGTTTGCGCTGATGTTGGGATTCCGCCGCGAAACAATCTCATCTTACGTTTATCATTTGACCGTTGTTTAGCGAACGCTCAGAACCCTATTGGATGTTTCCAATTATCTGCGAATATTATTTTGGATTATCTGCGAATATATTGGGATCTTATGAACCATATTTTGGGAATGAGTATGAGTCACATAACTTTGAAGTCTAAGGAATGAGATCCTTTTCAGTTTGGGTCTTAAAATTAGGGACTCTAGGTGGACATGGAGCGGCTAAGGAGTACGATTCGTAGGTCCCGCAAGGAGAACTCAAGGAAAAGCGTAAGCTCCGCAGCCATTGCTCAAGTTTTTGGTCCAAAAGTCATCTGCGTAGGTACCAAAATTCCTTACGTCCTGGCATACATGAACAAGCTACCTATGTGGTCTGTTTTGCGCGACCCCCCTGAGCTAATTCGGAGAGCAAATTTTTTTCCGCGCAAAATTATATTTTTGCTGATCGAATAAGTAACGATAACGAACTAGAATTGAGCACATAAAAAAGAAGAAATAACGGAAACCACCAATTTCAACCGAGGTTAATGTCGAGAAAATATAAAAAGTTCAATTTTGAAAAAAGAGTTTCGGAATGTCCCTCGGCCGGCCGTTTGCCACATGTGGAAATCAGATATAGATGTCTTAATCGCTTATGAACAATTATAAATTCTTAATATTCCTTTTTAGACGGCCTGCAAGCTGCACGTGTTCGACACGCAGCAGAAGCGTTATGTGGAGAAGGGAATGTCCACCGTCAAGATCAGCAAACGGTTCGACGAGGATGGCGAGCACCACAGAATAAGTGAGATTTCTCAATATCCCGGCTGTTTCTATAGATTCATGTTCAGTCGCGCGCACCACGGGCATCCACCGTCTGGTGATCAACTCGAAGATCTTCCCGGACATGCTGCTGGAAAGGGTGGACCAGAAGAGGCTGAAGATCAGTGCCATGGGCGTCGAACCCCCCTCCATTCAAGTTTACCTCGTCACCATCGGCTTCACCGTGGGTTTTGTAGTCTGCAATTGGAAATGAAGTAATTTAGAACTCCGATCTGAGCATCGAGGGGTTGTGCTCCACCCTGCAGGAGCTCATCCACAGGAGCCAGGAGGAGAACAAGTCGCGGAAGAGGAAGCCTTCATCTGGGCTGGACGAGGTGGAGGCGAAGAAGGGAGCCACCGCGGTGGAAGACGGAGAGACGAAGGCAGAAGAGGAGGAGGAGGCGAAGGTGAGACTTATTTTTTGTTATTAAGATACGGTCTCTAAGTATCGAGGAGACCCCAATAGAGCAGTGCAATAGGAATTTGGTCGATGCCTTGGATTTTCGCCCAAAATTTGTGTCATTATTTGGACTTAAAAACAGTTTCTCAACGTTTTGGATCTAAGTTTTTGCGTTCTACCGAAAAAAAATTTAACTAGCGAGCGGAACGGTATAAATTTATTCAGAAAGATTTAAAAAAAATGGCGTTGAACAAAAAAATTCGAAAGATTGACTTTAATAAGTAAAATCGACGTTGAAACGAAAGTTTTAAAGAATGGTTTACAAGATTGTTTCTACACGCCTTGACATAATTGAGAAAAAAACTTTTTTATCATACCAAATTTGTAATTTTCATTTTAAAAAAAAACCTCAAATCGATGGAAAATTTTCGTTTCAATGTCTATGATGTGTGAAGTCAAATCTTTCGACGGCAATTATTTTTGATCTTCTTGAACAATTCTTTTTTGCCATGCTTTTTTGCCCGTAATTAAAAAAAAATTTAGTAGAACCCGAAAACTTCAAAACGTTGAAAAACTGTTTTTGGGCTGTTTCAAACTTTTTTTAATAGATGTAAATTTTTGTTCAATCCCATTCTTAGTCATCGTGAAACAATGCTATCGAATGAGTGCACTACCTTCAAAGTTTGTACTTTATTGCCAGTAACCAAAATAATGACTTTTCACAACTTTTGGGCTAAATTCAACCCATCGACCAAATTTCTATTGCGCTGTCATGCTCGAGAAATATAGAGACCGCTTCGTAAAACCCTTCTTTCAGGTTGTCGAAACCGAAGCAGTCGAAGAGGAGGCCGAGGAATCCGCACCCGCTGCTAGCGAAGAGTCTGATGTTGAGAAGAGAGAAGAGGAGGCTGAGAAGAAGGAAGAGAAGGTTGAGAAGAAAGAGGCGGAGGTAGCTGAGGAGAAGGAAGAAAAATCTGAAGAGCCGGCCGCCGTCTAAGCCCAGTTTGCTGTCCTTTGCGATCCAACCCGAGAGAGAGTGTTCCCAGTGATGTTTGTGATTGTGATCTCTCGTCAGTAAACTTGTATACATAGTTTTCATCTTCTTCCGGGTCTTCTGAAGCACTTGCGGTGCTTTTGTTGTGGTGTCATCATTGTGTAGGTCCTTTGGTATCACTCTCGGGGGGCAAAGAGCGCTTCTGAGTGACACCTGGGCCTATCACGCGAGGCGAGCTATTCTTCTTCTGCTATGATCATCACCACTCGTCTAAGGAAACCAAGGTAATTTAATGAAATGCATAGAGTTCCAATGTTCTGCTGTTGAACAGTGGAACAAAGCTTTGTCTCTTCAAATTCGAACACCAAACATAAAATCTCCCTTGCGGCTGTGAGTCTCTTTCTCTCTCCTCTACCTCTCCCTCTCTCTGCATGTTTTTTATTACTTTTCTCTCACGGAAAACGTATAGACGCTTTCTATGAATTGCTATTCGTGGCTGTTTTCTAATGTTTCCATTTTTGTTACGAAGAGCCCAATTGATAAGGTCTGTGTTTAGCTGACCAGAGAATCTTTCGTATTTAATTTTTCCCTTTTAGCTGTTAAAATAAATATAAATATTTAGCTAAATTACTAATTAGTAATGAGTGCATGCACTCGAAGTTGATTTGGTAACTATTTCTCGTTTCCGTGCGATAATAAGGAAGTACGCCTGTGCGGCGGCTTGAGTAACCGAAACTTTTTTGTGCACAGTGCCCTCCAATCCTACTTCG
The DNA here is from genome assembly GCA_964057215.1 of Oscheius myriophilus. NCBI lineage: Eukaryota > Metazoa > Nematoda > Chromadorea > Rhabditida > Rhabditidae > Oscheius > Oscheius myriophilus. Next base: position 8,229,239 of record OZ059903.1, on the reverse strand, counting down.
GCGACTTTTGGGAATGAGTGAGAATATTCTGATGTTGAAATTCAAATTTCCCGTTACTACATCATAATATTCGGCTACAAAGGTGGCTGGGCCACTTTTTGGCCGAAATAGGATTGGCGAGGAGTATAGCTAGATTGGAATCCTCCCAATCAGTAGGCTAATGCAACTTGGTCAAATCAATCTTCAAAACATGCCATGCTTCGAACGTCGCTAGTTTACAATATGTTTTTTTTTCAGTTGGTAACTGAGATGAGAAATGTCTGATATTCAAATTATCCTGAATTACAAATATTGGGGTTGGTGTTCTAAGGCAATCGGAAGTCACACGTTCACTAGAAGAGTCTACGAAAGTAATACGCCTGGAGAAACGTTGGCACACCAGGCGAAAAGCCTCCGGGCTTACTCGGTGGTTTCCCGCAGGTACTACACACCTTTATACAGGGAAACTTTCATATTACTTTACATTCACATCAACATTGTAGGCTACAAAAGGGGTATGGTCCCATTTTGGCAGAAGTACGATTGACGCGGAGTATACGTATAATAACCACAAAAATGACTGCAACAATTCATGAAAATGAGTGAAAACATCCTGATGTTGTATTCGTATTACATATCATAACATCAAAATAACTGTACATAAAAGAATACGCGACCAACTTTTGGCGGCGTCCCTGTTTTGTTCGAAATGTAGATTGGCCGTGCGATTACGTTAAGAGACATTTTACAATTACGACAGCTGAAACCGCGTGATTGACTTCCTTCACGGCGAAAAATATCACTTTTCGGTTGGTGATAAGGCCGTTTGCACCACCAGACAGTGCACTTACAATGTACCGAGTGCGAACAGAGGGAATTGATAAGGGAAAAATTGGTTCAGATGAACATAGAGAGAGCGAAAGACACACACACACAGAGAGAGAGAGAGAGAGAAGAGAGAGAGAGGGAGAGAGAGAGAGAGAGAGAGAGAGAGAGAGAGAGAGATAGAGAGAGAGAGAGAGAGAGAGAGTTAGAATACCCCGCCCGTTCCGTCAGCTTTTCAAATTAGCCTATGTGCCCACCTACCTCAGTTCCTCTTTCATTTCCAACCGTTCCCTTGCTCATGGTGGTTCTCCCTTCACTCTATCTTTGAAATCAACTGGTTTGTTAGTTTTTCAAGCTTTAACAAAGGTTTTTAGACTTTTAAAGAATAGTGAAAACCTCGAAAGCAAACGAAGGCTTGTATATACTTTGATTATCGAAGTCTTACTTTGAACCATTCTGTCAACGTATCTACGGTCCGTTTCTTACATTTTTGGCTCATTCCACCTATACTATCGATTAGGAAGAACTATACGTTATGAGAAGAATGAGAATGTTGGTAAAGGGAACCTCTTACTATTGAATTCTTACTAATGTGTAAGACACCCCCCCCTCAAGTATACGGCTGTTGAGCAATTCACAGTTAGTTTTGTAGAGTAACAAAGTTATATACTTTGTAACCTTGAACAGAACAACAACCACTTAAAAGCCATCACACGGCAGAACAAAGAAGGGCTCCCTGTGTTGCAATAATTGTGTTATCTCACGTTCCCGCAGTGAACACTTGATCAGAAACGCTTCTGATCTAGTTGTTTGTCCTATGAACAACAATAATTATCGGTTTTCGGTAATTAACTATTAGTATAGCGTTTTGGTTGCTTTCGATTAGAAGTTGTCTATCCGTATTATGACTCATAATTTATGAGACCTTTACAATCTACGAAACGGAGAAAATTTGTTAAATTAGATCCAATTAGGCGTTTTTACGCCACACCTCGTTTTCGGTTTTGTTACTTTAGGGCCCTTAGGGGAACTTTTAGGCAAGTTGTTCATAGCTCGCCTCAGACTCATCTTTATTCAAGTAATCGATGGATTTTGTAGTTGAAAAACGGCAATATTTATACGAAGCCGGTCACATATTAGCACGGAAACTTTGAAAATGTTAGAAAAATCAAGAACTCTACGCTAAAATAACTGTAAAATTTTTTGTAAAATACGAAAGTTTCCGTTTAATGCTTTGCAATTTTCCGTTAAAATAGTTAGTTTTTAAAGTTGCTCGTCGAACCAAAAAATACAACCTTTGTCAAAAGTTGTATTTTTTCCATTTGTTTTTTTCTGCTTCTATAACGGCGCGCAAATTTACGCCTGTAACAGATTATTGTTAAAACAGGGTTGTGTAAGTGAGCGAAGGAAGTTCAAACCCAATTCAAACAGGATACTCTATTTATCAGGAGAGTAAGATCTTCAGAAACAACCAAAAAGGCAAAAACGTCCACTGTCTCCTTTCAGTGTGATAGGCCAAGTGAACGCCCAACGCGAAATGAAGAAAGCTAGCTCTGGCAACGACAAGCGACTGTTAAAACGGCCTTTTCTGGGGGATACTTTGCCCTCGATCGTTTCTTGAGCGTTCAGTGTAATTAGTGCCATCGTGGTGTGATCAGACGGTCCAATCGATTGCCTTCCCGGAAGGCCGGAGTCCCAAGCGGCGGCGTGTCGTCCTCCGTGACCGCAGGCATTGTCTCGTCTTTATCTCCCTTCCCCCTGATTCCTCTAATCTTTGCACTGTTTCAAGGTCACCTTTTCTCCCCATTCCCTTCGTTATCAGTTCGCTAACTGTGCGTGGCACCACCTTTTGTCAAAAAAGCGCCATCACCCGAACCCACTTTGTTTCAAACTTCACAAACAGTTACCTCGATCACTTTAGCTTTCAGTAATCGCAAAAGTAAGCAAAATATCGCTTTTCAGCTCCCAAATGCTCCGATCGGTGTTGGGTAAGGGCTGGAGCCGCGCGATCCGCGCCAACGCCGCGGTTGCCGGACCATCGACGAGGAACCTGCAGTACGACTCGTTTGCCGACAGACATATTGGTCCCAGCCGACTGGAGAAACAGCAGATGCTCGATTTTTTGGGATTCAAGGTAGATTTCAGCACCTTTTAAAAGTTTTGCGGTACCCCCTATAGGGGCGCGAGCAGCGCAACCTCATTATGAAATCATGGTGTAGTGGTTAGAGTTTATATCTTTTGCTCGCAGCGACCCTGGTTCGATCGCCAATGGGGACAACTTTTTTGCTTTCTGAGAAACTGTTAATTCTACAACCTTCAGCTGAAAAATGCATTTTCAGAACCTCGATGAACTCACGAACACAAATGTTCCTAACCATATTCAGCTCACCAAGGAGTTGGGTGAGACGACCCAACTATTTTAGAGCCAAAAATTGTTTTAGACCTTCCCGAGGCCCTGGATGAATTCAGAATGCTCAAGGAGCTGAGAAAGATTGCGGATAAGAACAAGGTCTACCGCTCTTACATTGGAATGGGCTACTACGATACGATTGTCCCGGCTGTGATCTTGAGGAACATTACACAGAATATTGGATGGTAAGGGAGAGAGAGACAGAGAGAGAGAGAGAGAGACAGACAGACAGAGAAAGACAGAGAGACAGAGAGACAGAGACAGAGACATATAAATAAAGAGAGACAGAGACACAGAGACACAGAAATTGTATTCTTTAGGATCTCTCAGTACACTCCCTACCAAGCTGAGATCTCCCAAGGACGTTTGGAGTCCCTCCTCAACTACCAGACCATGATCACGGACCTCACCGGTCTCCCAACCACCAATGCCTCTCTCCTGGATGAGTCGACCGCAGCAGCTGAGGCAGTCGCCCTCGCCTGCAGAGCTACCAAGAGGAGCAAGGTGCTCCTGGATCCCTTCCTCCATCCTCAGAACATTGATCTCATCAAGACCAGGAGCGAGTATGTTTTGTATTGTATAAAAAGTTTAAAATCGCACATTTCAGCCCTCTTGGCTTCAACCTGGCTGATCTTTCCATCGAGTCCCCTGCCCTTGACAAAGACGTGGCAGCCGTTGTAATCCAGTACCCGAACACCGAAGGAAAGGTTGAGAATCTGGAGGAGCTGATCGCCAAAGCACACGAGAACAAGGTGACTCTATCGAACGAGCGACAAAAAGGGAGATAAGCGGGAATGGCAGTTTTGATAGAAACAAAAGGCAACACTGCTTGAGAAAAGGGGAAAAGGCCTCTAAAACCTCACTTTTTTCAGTCCCTCGTTATTCTGGTCACTGACCTTCTGGCCCTCACTATTTTGAAGTCTCCTGGTGACTTGGGAGCGGACATTGCTGTTGGATCCGCCCAGAGGTTGGATTTCCCTTAAGTCGCATAGACCTAAATTTGTTTAGGTTCGGAGTTCCCCTTGGTTTTGGAGGACCCCATGCCGGTTTCATGGCCGTCGCTAAGGGAGAAAGAGGAGCTCTTAGCCGAATGATGCCTGGAAGGATCATCGGAGTGACCAAGGGATCGAACGGAGAGAAGGCGTTGCGTTTGGCTCTGCAGACCCGTGAACAACACATTCGTAGGGACAAGGCTACCAGTAATATCTGCACGGCTCAGGTGAGACCTTTCTTTCTCTCTCTCGCTCTCTCTCTCTCTCTCTCTCTCTCTCTCTGTCTCTCTATGTCTGAGTCGCTCAGTCTCAGTCTCAGTCTCAGTCTCAGTCTCAGTCTCAGTCTCAGTCTCAGTCTCAGTCTCAGTCTCAGTCTCAGTCTCAGTCTCAGTCTCAGTCTCAGTCTCAGTCTCAGTCTCAGTCTCTCTCTCTTCCGTCTATTCTGATGAACCTCTTCTAGGCCCTCCTTGCCAACATGGCTGCCATGTACGCCGTCTACCACGGCCCCAAGAGACTTGTCGAGATCGCCAGAGGAGTTCACAAGACCGCCGCTTTCCTAGCCTCTCGTGAGTGTTTTTTCTATATCAGGTAGAAATTATCCTCTTTCTAGACCTCAGGGCTGCTGGACATACGGTTGAGCACAAGGACTACTTCGACACCCTCAAAGTTCGCGTTACCGATTTGGATGCATTGAAGAAGAGGGCTGAGGAGAGGAAGATTAACTTGAGGTGAGTATGAAACCAGCTAAGGCTGTATTACGCTAAAACTCCAATAAACTCATGAAAAAATTCCGTCAGTTGAGGGGAGCCATCCCTGAAAACCTATGATGCACCATGTAGTCACGTTTTCGAAAAAGTTGCGCCGGTTTCAGTCGCTTTTTCAATTAATGGGCGTCACAGACAGCAAAATGTTTCACATTTTAGGTACTTTGCCGATGGCTGTGTCGGAGTCGCCCTCGATGAGACCACCAAGTGCGAAGATCTTGTCGATCTGGTCTACGTTTTCAACAACGGCTCCGTAAACATTCCCCTTGCCGAGGTTGAGGAAGCCGTCTCCGAGACCGCCTCTCCCCTCATCGGAAACAGTGACCACGCGCGTGTGTCTCCCTTCCTGGAACACCCCGTTTTCAACACCTACCACAGCGAACAGCAGCTTGTCAGGTACCTTAACCCCCTATACCTCTTTAAAAATAGATTTTTTTTCAGGTACATGAAGCAGTTGGAGAACAAGGACGTGTCTCTGGTTCATTCGATGATTCCTCTCGGCTCCTGCACCATGAAACTCAACGCCAGTGCTGAACTTATTGTAAAATAACACATTTGAAATCGAAATTTCACAATTTCAGCCGATCACTTGGGAGGGTTTCAACGGAATCCACCCCTTCGCCCCTAGCAGTCAGACCCAGGGATACCAACATGTGTTCGACGACCTGCAGAACTGGCTCTGTGAAATCACCGGATACGATAACTTCAGGTACGGTAGTTTTGTTAAAGGACTGAGCATTCGATCCCGCCACGATTGACAGAAAGGCAATTGTAATTTTGAATATTTTCAGTCTGCAGCCAAACTCTGGAGCCAACGGAGAGTACGCTGGACTTCTCACCATCAGGAACTACCTTCAGTCCATCGGCCAGGAACAGAGAAATGTAAGATTTAGTCAAATTCTAAGCATTGAAAACTATTCTTAAAGGTCTGTCTCATTCCCACCTCGGCTCACGGAACCAACCCCGCCTCTGCGACCATGGCAAACATGCGTGTGGTGGTTGTGGATGCCGATCAACACGGAAACATCAACTACAGGGATCTGGCTGCTAAGGTTAGAGAGATGAAGAGAGAGAGAAAGAAAGAGAGAGAGAGAGAGAGAGAGAGAGAGAGAGAGAGAGAGAGAGCACATTGAAAGATACAATTTGTCCTTTCAGGCCGAGAAACACGCCAAGGAGCTGGCTGCCATCATGGTGACCTACCCCTCAACCCACGGAGTCTTCGAATCTACAATCAAAGACGTGTGTGCCAAGGTCCACGAACACGGAGGCCAGGTCTACCTCGACGGAGCCAACATGAACGCCCAAGTTGGACTTTGCCGTCCTGGGGACTACGGCAGCGACGTGTCTCACCTCAACCTGCATAAGACCTTCTGCATTCCCCACGGAGGCGGTGGCCCCGGAGTCGGACCCATCGGAGTGAAGAAACACCTCGCTCCCTTCCTCCCAGGACACCCCGTAATCCCAGTGGAAGGCAGGAAGGCCGGAGCCGTGGCTGGAGCACCTTGGGGATCTGCCAGTATCCTTCCGATCACCTGGGCCTACATCCGCATGATGGGACACAAGGGACTGAAGAAGGCCACCCAGATGGCCATCCTCAACGCCAACTACATGGCCAGACGACTGGAAGGAGCCTACAGAATCGTGTACAAGGGAGAACAAGGCTTCGTAGCCCACGAGTTTATCATCGACTGCAAGCCGTTCAAGAAGTCAGCTGGTGTTGAAGTCATCGACATTGCCAAGAGACTCATGGACTATGGGTAAGTCATCAGAAGCTTCAGAAGTGAAAATGAATTCTTCAGATTCCACTCCCCTACCATGTCCTGGCCTGTGGCTGACTGCCTCATGATTGAACCGACGGAAAGTGAAGACCGTGCCGAAATGGACCGTCTGGTTGAGGCTTTGTTGTCTATTAGGGAGGAGATTGCGATGATCGAAAGAGGAGAACTGGATGCCAAGAGGAACCCTCTCAAAGTATGTTGCAAACTTTTGAACAAGTTTTGCGATTCAGTCATTTAATCCCCTGAGTGCAGCAGAATGTCCCGTGCGAATAGCTGTCACCCCGTTTTTCCTTACGGCAGTGGTCATTTCGCTTTGAAAACGGGGCAGTGGGGGTGTAACATCACACCGGGAGTAACACGTGGTACTGCGCAGACGTTATGGCCAGTAATTGCGTGTGTACGATTCGTAAGAAGATGGATAAAACAATAACTACAATGAATCCCATATTTACAAGAAACTCATATGAGAAAATCTAAAAAAAAGAGTGCATTTTCAAGCGCATCCAATAGAGACTTGCGAAGACGATTGGAGCCCTTGATATTTGAAGAACCCTTTTCTGCTTGAGACCCCATGACACGGAAATTAAATATTGCAACTTTCTGTAGCTATCACTTGTCTGATTGATGTGCAAAAGTTCGCTAGTTCGGATTCCCGTATGGGTTTTCTTTTTTGCTCACACTTTCGTTCAGAATGAGTTTTAGTGTAACTGTTGTACCGTAGCAGCAAATATGAGCGGGAAATAGGAAAACTTGGGCCCGCAAAGGCGGGCGCGCAATGACACCCCGATTTGTTAAGAAACTAAACAGCCTTTTTGGAGCGTTAGAGTTCTACCAGTAATTACACTTTGAAAATTTTTTTTTGCCCATGCCGTTTTTTGTAAATGGAGTTTCTCCAAACGTTAAGAAGAAAAGGCCGCGAGGTTAATTGAAACTCCTTTTCCCGTTTGTCGACAGCTGAATAAACAGAATAAAGAAACTGCTTTCTTGTTTATAAGATGCGTGCTTTGTCTATCAGTTTCACAGCTGTTTTGACCCATTGACATTCAAAATTTAAAATTCGCTTTGTGGGCCTTCAGTTCCAATCGATTGCATTTCAGATGGCTCCCCACACCTTGGCCAAGGTGCTCTCCGACAGCTGGGACCTCCCGTACTCTCGCGAATTGGCCGCCTTCCCCAAGCCCTGGTGCCACCACAAGCAGTGGCCTACCGTCGGACGAGTCGACGACCAGTTTGGAGACAAGTACGTTTTCCCCTAGAAAATTAGACAATGTTCACTTTAGGAACCTTGTCTGCACCTGTCCTCCGATCGAAAGCTACCAGTAATAGAGAATCATTGTGCTCAGTATACAATTCCAGCGGGTATCCAATAAATCCATTTCTCAATTATTTTTATCTGCGGGGATGAGTCAGTCAATTGAACACCATTTGTCGCCAACTTTTGGTTGTAAATCACCGTTGAGAGGGGACAGCTGACGGAAAATGTATGGAGAGGGTTTGCTTAAAACAACCAACGGTCACTCGGTCTCTATTTGTGATCTCTCTCTCTTCACTCTTTTGATTTTCCCTTTTGTTCCTGTTTATGTTTAAGTTGCTATGCCTCTTGGTCACTGCATCTCTGCTTCCTTATATCTGCCCCTCTATCTAGCTCTCTCTCTATGTCTCTCAATGTCTCTCTTTGTCTATCCATGCGTTCCTTTCTGTGTTTCTCTATTTTCGTCTATGTCACTCTATGCCTCTAGTTGTCCCTCTCTGTCTATATATGTGTCTTTTTAAATCTCTCTATGTTTCTCTGTTTCTTTCTGTTTTGCTCTATGTCTCTCTCTCTCTCTCTCTCTCTGTCTTTCTCTATCTGTCTCTCTCTGACTCTATCTGTCTCTCTCTCCCTCACTCTCTCTAAAACTCTCCCTTTTTGTGTCTGTCTCTCCTATGATTCCTCTTTTTTCTATGTCTCCGTTTGGGTCGCTATGTCTCTCGGTCTTTGCATCTCTGTCTCCCTATATAGCTGTCGCCAAACCGAAATCTTATGCTAATTGCAGAAACATGCAAAGCATGCTCTGTCGACGATTCATTAAACTACGAATTTCAATGTCGACAGAGCATCGCTTGAACATTCTAATGTTATTGGCATGATTTCAATTAGGCGACAGATATACATCTTCTTCTCTGTCTAACTGTCTTCTTTTGTCTCTCTTGTCGTTTCTCTCTCTATCTCGCTATGCATCTCTAAGTTTCTCTTTCTGCCCACTCTGTCGATATCTGTATCTCAGTGTTTCTCCGTTTTTTTATGTTTTTCTATCTGTCTGAGCTTTTCTGTGTCTCTCTATTTCCTTTTCTCCCTCTCTATCTCTCCGCTTGTCTGACCCTCTGATTTTTTTTCTATCTGTCTCTGTCTCTCTGTCTCGCCGCCAAATACCCAATAGTGTTGAGTCATCTCAATCTTTAAACTGTTTAAAATGCGAAAGAGATCTCCTCGGATCACCCAGGATAACACAATCACGGGGTTTTCAAAGCCATCAAGTGTGAGTCAGTTCTGTGTGTCTTCCTAGTGTACAGCTGATATCCTCCGCCCTCCGATCCGGCCGCCGCCGGACAGCCGGCTGCCGCGGACACTTTTGTTTTCATCCGCTTTCCCTCCTGAGAAAATCCATGTCAGCTCGAATTTCATGTTTCGTCATATTGATTTATGTAAATTTGTTGTAAAACATGTAAAACATGTTGTATCCCTTCTCCTTCCCACCTCATTCGTCTCTCCTCTTTTCTCTTATCTCTACTTTTTCTTCGTCCCTCTCTTACTTCATTACTTTAAAACTTCTCTTTGCTTAAATCCTAAATGGGTCTAATTTAAATCAAACCTATCTAAAATTCAGATGGCTGACAAAGAGTTGGCTGCCAAATTGGCAAAACGCCTTGCGTGTTCTGAGCAAGAAGAACCCTCTACCACCACCGCCGCCGCACCTCCGCCACCACCCCCTGAATTTCCAAATAAGGTTGCTTTGTCAATATTTAAACTTGAATCTCTTTTTCCAGATAATTGAAAACCCCTTCGTTGCCGTTGACAATTCCTTTTCGATTGATGACTTGGTCCTTAAGACCCTTGAGCTTCAGGCTCTGGCTCCAGAAGAGAACAACAACAACCAGAAATCGGTGAGTTTTGGGATGACGTAAAGCTGGAATGTGGAGACATGTGTTTGAGACAACAGATGGCTCTTGTCGCGGAGTTTGAAACACTAGTCTGAGTCACTTTGAAGATTATGACTATACTATTGATAAAGTTGAAGTCTGTTTTTGCGAGGGAACATATTCTTGTCAATGTGGTTAAACGAATCATATGATACGTTTTTCTTGATATATACACTTTTAGAATCTGTTTTCAAAACTTGTTGAGCTTCTATGCTCACTACGTTACTTTAACTCATATGAAGCAGTTCTACAGCATTTTCCGATTTATTCTGAAATAAAAATGGTCATAACTTGAAAAAGTGTGCTTAGCAGTTTTTGAAAGCAGATTCTCGAAAAGGAAGCTTAAGGCTACTCAAAAATCTCCATTTGAGCCATTTTTTCCAGATTGACTAACAGTTTTCAACCATGATTTGGGGATTTCTGCGAAATCCTGTGCTTTCAAAGATAGTTTTGAGTTATAGGCCACCAAAATTTTGTCTGTGAGAAAATGTCACCAAAATAGACTCGACTTATGCTTGAAGACACTTTGCCTCAAAATATTCGTTCCTTTTTGAGGAAGTTATGGCGATTTCAAGTTGTTTTCTCGTTTTAAAGGGCTTGTCAGGGCTTTTCAGAATCGCATGGTAATGAGGAAAAAAAGTTTTGCCAAAAACAAGCAAATTCCCGCCAAGAAATGTGTGTGCTCATCGGCACTTGAGCGTTTTTGTTTCGGCGCCCTGCTCCTTGAACAAACAGTGTCCAACACTTGGCGAACCGCCCTGAAATCGAACCGAGGGCCGAAAAAAAACCTATTCATATCAATATTAAGCTAATGTTTTAGTTGAACCCTGTTCCTGCGGCTTCACCTGTTTCATCCGCAATCTCTCCTGTGTCAGGACCTACCTCGCCTTCATCTTCATCTCTTCCTCCCAGAACAACCATCCGTGATTTGCTTCTGAGGGACAAGCCCCAAGAAGTTAAAGCTGTGCCCAAGAATCCAGTTGTGGGTGTGGAGCATCACAAGAGAGTCCAGGAGGACAAGAAGAAGAGTCCGGAGATTGATGGAAGCGAGTTGGAGAGGAAATTGGCAGCTCAGAGGGCAAAGAAGTCGCAAACGGAGGTATGTGAGGTGAGGTGAGGTGAGGTGAGGTGAGTGAGTGAGTGAGACATTTCATTCTTTCAGGATCAAGCTGCGTCTGTGAGTGAGAGAAAAGACTCATTCGAGGAACTTGAAAAACAAATGGAGCGAGAGGTTGAAGAAGAAGAAAAGTTGAAGGCTGAAGCATCAAAAAAGGCGAAACCTGTTGATGACCCTGTGAAAGTGGAAGAAGAGTCGAAGCAATCGGAGGAGAAAGAGGAAAAAACCAAAAAGTCATTTGTTCCGTCGCCTCTCCTAATGGAAGCGATTCAGAAAGAATGTGGAGGGTAGGTATATAAGAGTCAAAGTAAATACCAAAATGTCTTAGAATCAAGTCTCCTCCTCCGCCGACGAAGCCCAAACCGCAGACTCCAACTCACAGCAGGCCCCAGTCACCGGTTGTTTTCCAGAGACCTCAGTCACCGTCCCTTAAAGTGAGTATTTTCGGATTATGGGACTATTAAACACCGTGTTTGCCCGTCTTTTCGATGTTTTATTTGCTGAGGAAGATAAAATGGGCGTTAGTCAGCAATAGAATGAAGAAATGGAGTCGATTTAATGCCTTTCCTCTCTTTTGTTCATATTGTTCAACGACTCAAATCTCAAAGCCGCCCGTGTTTTGAATGAGAGAATTTTCCAGAAAGAGAGAGAGATAGAGAGAGAGAGAGAGAGAGAGATGCACCAGTAGATTTTCTTTGAAAATCATTGTCAAACTGTGTTTTACAGAAAGTTTTACTGTTCCAAAATGGCTATATTTTGAGAAAGGAGCCCAACACGCTCAATTTTCAACAATCGGCCTCGTTTCCATCGATATCTCCTCCGCATATCATCCATTTTGAATCAGAATTATCTAATTAGCAAGTCGAACACGCAAAATGTGCAGACGATGCAAGCATTTGTAAATGGAGACCCCATTTTTATAGACTTTCGAGCATTAGCTCATTTTCAATCTTATATGTGGGAAAGTTTGGAAAAAATGTTTTCTTATCATTTGAGTGAAATGAAGCAAACAAAACAACCTTAATTCGAACTGCGTCACATCGCTAACGTAAGAGTTTCCTATTATAGAAATAGAGAAAACTGCTTTAATTTCACATTAAAGTAACAGAAACACAAAGAAATACAGAAAAAAAATATATCAGCAATATAAAAGCAACAAAAACAAGGATTTTACACATACCTAGAAATATAAAACAGAGCTACTACGAAACGTAGACGGAAACATAGACAGAAAGACAGTGAAGCAGATCGGATAGACAGTGATAAATACAGAGAGAAAGTCAGATATACAGGTAGAGACGCAGATAGACACAAATGAATAAAGAGACAGACAGAGAAATACACAAAGAAACATATATACAGAGAGATGGACAGGGAGAGACTGAGAGACAGAAAGAGTGATATACAGAGGGAGGCAGTTAGAAAGACAGAGAGCGCGCGAGAGAGAGAGGGAGAGGGAGAGAGATGGAGAGATGGAGAGATGGAGAGATAGAGAGATAGAGAGATAGAGAAAGAAAGAGAGAGATGGTGAGAGAGAGATGGGTATAGAGATAGTCATCGCTTGATAGACAGAGATGTACAGAGAAAAAATTCAGAGTGAAAAACGGCACTAAGACACAGAGACAGAGTGATAAAGAGATAGATAGACAGAGAGGCAGACACGGAGAGAGACATATATGAATAGAGAGAGACAGACAGGGAAGTACTCAGACACACACTGAACAAGAGATAGAGAAACAGAGATATAGAGAGACAGAGGGAGAGAAAAACAAAGAGAGACAGAGACACAAAGAGACATTAAAAATCACTTTTCAATTCAAGTTTTATCTCCGATCTCATGTTCAAAACCGGTTTCCTGCCTGTTTTGTTGTGAGAAGTGAAAAACACGTCATAGTTTGAACAAGTTAAGAAATCTCTTCTCATTTGCAGTTTTTCATTTTCATTCTTTCGCAATGAAGGCGTGTTTGTGGATGTCTCATCCCTTCCATTACCGCTCCGTTCTAAACACAGACCCCTCGTGCCTCTCTCTCTCTCATTCAAGAAATCGATCTTTCTTACTCATCTGCGACGGTTTGCAAACGAACACGTGCCCCTCGTGGTGCCCTCTCCTTTCGGAGAGGGCACCACGAACATTCCCTTCCCCCACTTTGGCCTTGACTCTTCCGAAATCCTCCAAATCCCTCTCTCCTTTCAGAAGATCCTCAGTCCGCTAGGTCTCCCCTGCGATCCACTCATGTCGATCGAACGCCCGTCTTCACCTCAACTGCCACAGTCGCCCAAGGCCGTTAAGGTAATTTTCATATTTCAATTTATTTTCGATTTATTTAGCAAGTTGAAGAGAATCCGGAAGAGTTGGCTGCTCTGCTGGACAGGAGGAATAAAATCAATGAAGGTTAGTGTGGCCTACAGTTTGAAAAATTGTACTTTGGTCAATGGATGATTTTTGAACAGAGCAAATTTGAACAGAGCAAAAAACCTAAAATAGCCATAATTTGGCCCGATAGTGGCACAAAAAAAACGATTACTACTTCAAAGCAAATTGCTTTTCGACTAATTTATGTAATTTTTTAGACTGTATTGTTACATCATATTTAAAATTTACTTGAAAAATTTATGAACAGGGTCTTTTCCTCCAAAACGTTTGAAGGAATTCCAGTTACATAAAAACCGCCTGGGCACTTTGCCAATTGCCCAAATAACTGTTATAGATTGCAAGTGGTCCCGCAACGAAGCATTGGCGAAGTGCCAAAATCCGATTTCAAAGCATTGGCAAAGTGCCGAAACTGGATTTTGGCAAAATTGCCAGGGCTTTTCGTTGCAGGACTCTTTGTCCAATTTCACGAGAAGGGGCGGAGTTTGGCAAAATTCCAGTTCTGTTTTTGAAGTGACCCGAGTTGCCCGCTGGGAAGGCCGTGTGAAGCCTAACGATTCCATTCTGTAAAAACAAAAACAGGCATTTATACAAACTATTTTTTATAAGTTCAGTATTTCCATTAAATTTTTAGCTTAAAAAGGCAAAAACCCATTATATGTTGAAAAGTACGAAGTATTGGGTAACCCATGCGACATGTATTTCCGAACAAGGAAGGGCTAAACCTGAAAGCCCAATTTCTTTTGCCAAAACAGAAATTTTAAACGAGGGAATAACCATAAGAAACTTTTTGTTGCCTAATACTCAGTTTTTTAACATATCGAGTTACAGATACATGAATCATCTACAGTAACTCTGATATTTACTTTATGAAACCACTATTTTAAAAGTTTCAGAATTCCATGTTCAGTTATTGTCTATTTTGAGAATTTTGGGTCAATTCGAACGCTGTCTAAAATACTTCTGCATCTATGCGCTTTCACGGCGTCTCCATTTGGTAACTTGGGTCATTTCAAAATTAGAGTTGAAATTTTGCCAAAACCGGCCCCTTTTTCTGAAATTGTTAAAAATTCCCGCAACGAAAGGCCCTGGCAATTTGCCAAAACGAGTTTTGGCTCTTTGTCAATGTTTCTCGTTGCGGGACCACATGCAACTTTGTTATGGGCAGTTGGTAAGTGACCAGGTCGTGTTTTCTGTCGCTGCAGTTTTTTCCCCGTAAAATCTCACGTTTCTTTAATTTTTATGTGTTTTCCGGTCTTTAGCGTACAGAAAAGGCTTTATTTATCTCATTACCCAGGCCAATCTGACGATTACATATACCACATGCCTAATCCCACCGGCTCTAATTGTCTGCAAACAAGTAAAGCCCTCCCACGCGATTCCCTTCGTTTCCCACGGACAGACTACTATTCCCCCTACCCCAATTACCCCGTCCAATCGACCGCCGGCCGTCAAAAACATCGTCGTATCCGCATCCGCGTCGTAATTAGCATATCTGACCCGTCAACAGCCCAGTTGTACAGTCATCGGGCGCCCTTCTTCCCGCCAAAAAGCGGTGCCCATCGATCCCACCTGTCGGCCCCCGCCCTCCGAATTCTTCATTTGCGCCACACTCAACACCGCAATTATATATTCCGGATTTTATTTCCTTCCTTTAGTTATTTTCGCCTTGAATTTTCGGAAACCCCCCCCCCTTTTAAGTCACTTAGGATCCGTTAAACTTGGGCACAAACAGGGCGCTTCAAAATTTATACTGTTGAAGGCACATTATTTACAACAAAAAAATGAGCCTTAACCCTCTTTAAGCTTAATATTGCTATGAAAATATCCATTCTTGCGCTGGGCCTATAAAAAGTATGGTTTTGATGGCTGAAATTCAAACGCAGCCCGCTTCCCGCCATCTGGCTCGAGAAAAAGCCCGCATCCTTTCCATTTCGACCACGGGCCTTGTTTTGCCGACAGCCGGCTGGCGATAGCCAGATGAGTCAGCCGGCTGCCGTTTCCTGTCTGACTCACTGAAGCACTATAAAGGACAGAAATAAACCGAACGTCTGGAACGGCGTTCTGTGCCTTTATTTTACATTCTATTCACTTTTGACATCAATTACTTCACGAAATTCATTTAATTAAGAAATTTTAAAAACACAGCCTATATATCCCCAGGGTTTGTTATGAGAAATAAAGTCTCGACACGATTTGACCTACCAAACGGTTTGGAATTTGAAAAATCGCGGTGGGACCTATTGATTTATTTCATAACTCGATTTGGTTTGAAATACTTGATTTCGTCGCTGTTTTTCCATTTTTAATATGAATTTTTGGTTTTTGCATTTAATTTCCAAAAAAATTGAATAAATAAAAACGAGAATGAGACTATCCTATCCTTTTTTGTGTTGATAACTCGCGAAAGAGCCGTTTCTGTCAGATCCATTTGGGTATTTTGAATTATAGGCTTTTAAAATGATTCCTCATCCTTCTTTTGCCCCCCACCCCTCCCCCTCGCCAATTAATCGATTATTAATCCCCGATTTCGCATAATAACTGACCATTCGATTCTAATCTCATTAGCATGTTGACCTTTCGCATTTCGGCCACTCCGGCTCATTTCTCTTTAACCTTTCCGCCGTAATGTTGCCGTTGCAGAAAATCAAAATGTCCGATCAAGAAAATGTGTACAAACTCGGTAAGAATTGGACTTTTTTAAACTTTTAAATTATAAAAATTCTTGTTTTTGATGCCTCCTAAACAATATATATTTTCAGGAGAGGAGGTGCCGCAGTTTGTGAACAGAAAGCTGAGCATCTACGCAGAGTTTTCGGAGTTCAGTAGGAAGCAGATCAAATTCTTCGCCGACACCTTCAAAAAGTGGGAAATTTTGATAAACACGGCTCGCAGATGTGGGGAGTTTCATTGCGCCTTCTGTTCACGAAAAAATGTGGACAAAATTGCAATTTGCGACCTTGATTAGGATTAGCGACCGTTTGCAATTTTTTTAAAAATTTGAAGTTTCCGCAATTTTTTTCTTCTCAAGTCTTTGTGGGACCATTTTTCTTAAATATTTCCAATTGAAAAAAATTCTCGACTCGAAAAATAGCAAATATAGCCGTCGCCAAACGGAAATCGGCGAGAACTTCGCTTTTTCTCTGTGTCTTCGCTTTTTGCACGCTATTTTCGTTTGCGTATCATGTTTTTGGCCGGATTCCAATTTGGCGACAGCTATACATTGAAGTTCCGGCAGCAATTTTTTCAACTCACCCAAGGGTGGCCAAACATTGGGCTCAGCCCGGCCCGATCTTGCTAGGATCGACTAAATGCGGTGTAGTAAAACGTCTTTGTAAAGTATATTTTTAAGTTAACGTGTTGCTTTTTAATCTTTTTGTTATATAATTAATGCAATTTATATTTATAGGCAATTTTAAAGCTTAATGACTAAAAATTTCACGCTGACTTGTCGATCGATTTTGAAATCGGGCCCGTTCGGGCCGGGCCGAGAGGTTTTGGAGACGGGCCCGGCCCAACCCGGCCCGCGACCAGCCCTGACTCCACCTAACGATTACTGGCTGAGTTCTAAAATTTATGCTTTAAATCTTTTGTTTGACTGAATTTCCAGCTTTACCACAATTGCTTACGAAACTTCATTTTATTATCTACCATTTAAATCCAGATAATCAACAAAAAACATCCACAATGCCCAAATTGCAAGAGTCGGAAAGTTTCAATTTCTGCCCGACGTTTAACAGGAGGCAGTTCTTTAAAATGCCCGTAGCTTCCATTTAACCACGAGCTTTGAGGGGATAGATTATGATTTTTTTTAGGTTCGATGAGGACTGCGACGGGTTCATAGACTTCAACGAGCTGAAGAGGATGATGGAGAAATTGGGAGAGGCTCAGACACACATTGCACTCAAGGAGATTATCAAGAAGGTTCGTCTCTCTCTCTCTCTCTCTCTCTCTCTCTCTCTCTCTCTCTAACCCTCTCTCTCTCTAACCCTCTCTAACCCTCTCTCTCTATTCTCTCTTTTCAGGTAGACGAAGACCTCGACGGAAAGATCAACATGCGCGAGTTCCTGTTGCTGTTCAGACTGGCTCACAAGGGCGAGCTCGAGTGTTCCGAGGTCTTCACCCAGCTGGCAGGAAGCGTCGACGTGGCCAAAGAGGGCGTGCTGGCAGCCGCTTCATTCTTCCAGGCCAAGGTAGGGTTTTAAAGCTGAATTTGGCTAAAATTGATGCTTCAGATTGCTGAGCAGACGAAGGGATCGAAATTCGAGGAGGAGATCAAACAGGAGCAGGAGGAGAGGCGTCGCGAGGAGGAGGAGAGGAAACAGAGGAGGGAGCAGTTCCAGCTCAAGAAGAGCATTTTCCACTGAATTGTGTATGCATAATAAAATATTAATTGCTCAGATTGTTTGGAAACTTGTGGTCCATTATTGGCTCCTGCGTCGGGTTCTGAAATTTAGTTTACTAAGAAATTCCCAACGTTAAGCGCAATTGTTAGGTGCAACTTTAAAAAAAAAAATGCATAGCTGGACGAGCAGCGTTTGGGGGATGGATGCGTAAGCCCGCCAATGGTGCCTCGCGGACCACGTAAGTCCCCCTTGGTTTTTTATTAGCATAATCAACCAAACGTCGAATTTCGTAGGTACCCCGAGCACTTCACGTCCAGCTATGGTTAAATCGGGGTATCAGCAACGAAATTTGAGGGAGTTTCCCAATTTTACACTATTTTTTGCGTGGAAACCTGCGTATTTACAAAAATATTCGGCGTGCTAACCGATTTCGATCCTTCTCTCCTGTTCTCCTGTTCGGTATAGCTTTCTCCGAGTGCCCGTTTGCAATCCCGAGAGTTCCCCCTACACAGGTAGTGAATGAGATGCTAGAATAAGCCCCTGAGGGCATTGTCCCATGGAATGGTAAAACAAATTAATCCTGGACCTATGCGGTTTCTAAGCGACCCAACCTTGCACAGCAGGATGAGGAAATCTGGTCCAACGCTTCTTCCGGTCACATAGACCATCTCAGGCACCTGGTTCATTCTGGAACATTTTGTGTCATAATAAAATCCACCGAAATCTGTTTAGTTCATCTAAACATATCGAATTCTTTTTGTGCGAACTTAATAAGCCAAAACCGCCGAAAACTGTTGAAATTCAATTTCTTTTCAATTCTGCACAAATCGTCCGAAATCTGTTAAAATCCACTGAATCAGTTTAGATTCCGCAGCTGGGTGCCTGAGATTGTTCGAGATCCCGGAGTGGCTATGCGCTGACTCCCTCTGAAGCTTCGTGTGATCTCCTCGTGTTCTTTTCTTTCGCTGCCTCGCCGTTGCAGGCTTCGAAATCAGGATCTCACACCTTTAAAGTCTCCTCTGCAGCTACTGATGCCGGCAGTATCTTCTAGGCCCTCCTTGGGGTGTGGCAAAACGCTCAGAGCATACCTTAACTCTCACGGCCTTTCTGGACAGGAAGTAGGCGGTAATGGATGCGCCGCGACGCAGCCGCCGCGCGGCTCAAAAACAATTGAAATTGCAGAAATGGACGGCTCTTTCTTTATTTCACGGTTAAAACAAGTCTAATGCAGCAAATAAAAGTGGCATAAGGTGAAAACGCAAGTAATAAATTCATTTTATGAGAAAAATCGAACGAAATCACGATATTTGTAGGGTTTGAAGAGTTCTACCCTTGCGTTTGCCTTGAAAAGAACATACATGCTTTAAAAGTGTTAATACGTACCAAAGAAAATGTAAAAACAAGGATCTGTGCCATTATAACCTAAATGGGGTCCCTTGGGTAAGAAAAGAACCTTATTTATCTAATTTTTTGCTTTTTTTTCGGTATATTTCGTTAAAATTACGACTCTGATTTAATTGTCTTAATGAAATACCAAAAAATGTGGCAAAAATATCAAACAACACACAATTTACAACAATCAACATTCTCATGTCGACAGCATCATATTGAGCGACCGTAATCCCCGCAGGGGAAAATTTTGAATTCCCGCCAATGGTCCGTGGCCGGTGGTACGCAATGACGGTGAACTTCACAAATTGCGTAAAGCAGAAAGGTACGGAGTTTTGGATATTCTCTCCAAGTGTTCGTTCTTCTCAAGACACAGCCTTCCGTCTTGTTTTTGCGTACTTTGGGTGTTGTCGCCCTACAAAACAGTCGGCGTAATTCGGCCGATCATGTGCGCGGAAAGGTCATTCACAAACACCGCTGATGCTTGCTGAGAATACAATCGCTGGCTTAAGCTTTTCAGTGGGGGGCTTAAAATACCGAATTCCCACACGCGTTCGTGGACATTTGTTTATTCGGGAACAAGGGGCAAAAACTTCCCAGAGACGCCTTGAATCCCTTAAAAAGCATCTGTTCGCTTTACAATTTCGGCACCCCTTTCACAAATTTGAAACAGACAACTAAAACGTGTAAAATTTATTAATCAGCTTTAAAATACCCGTAATATACGAGATAACAGCATAGTCAATAAAAATCGTAACCCAAAAAGGGCCAGTCAAAAAGGGACTAGTGTGAAGAAGGGAAGAGAGAATGCAATCACAGAAAAGGGAAAGACAAAGGGGTTTAAAATGACTAGAATCACTTGGCTACTGAAGGGCTGCGCAGCTGGCGCTGGCCGTGAAGACCTGGTACTTGGCCTCCTTGCCCTCGAGATCCATACTGCGTTTGTTGCGCTTTCGGAGCATTTCCGAGACGATTTCGTGGGTGTCGCGGCCGAGCGTTTCGGGCAGGTAGAGGTAGATGAAGAGCATGCTGATGATGGAAGGCACGACGAACAGAGCGATGAACGACAGACCGCCGATCAACTGAAAAAAAAAATAAATTTATTGATTGCCAAAATCCGTTTTTTTTTTTTTGGAAATTTTCGCGGACAATATTTTTACCATGTAGTCCCCCGACGTGTAGGAAAACTATTTCGACAAGTTCCAAAAGATGCGACATTAAAAATATCAGCACGCAGTCCTTTAAGGCGAAACCATACATGAACAAGCTAGCTGTGGGGTCCCTTTTGCGCAACCCCCCACAATACAAATGGGACGTGTGTGTGGTGAGAGTCCCCCAAATGGAAATTAGGCTCGGGCGACCCCCTTCAAGCGAAAATCCCCGTCGATGTTTTTCAATAGGCCCCCGTTTTTCGTAACAATATTATGATTTTTTAAGTACATTTCTTCCCTAATAACAGTATAAATGCTGCCTGGGCCGGCTCGGACTGACCCAAAAATGCATGCCTAATTCAATTTAAAAAGTCAAAAACAACGAAAAACCAATTTTGGACCGGCCCGTTGCCAAAATTTTTCGGCCCGGCCCTGGCCAAATTTTGCCCTGCTCACTAAGGTTAAATGAAAACAGAAATCGCTCAAACTTTGGAAAAAAAAAACTTTCGTTTTTTTTTAAAATTTCAGCT
Source organism: Oscheius myriophilus (assembly GCA_964057215.1). Lineage (NCBI taxonomy): Eukaryota > Metazoa > Nematoda > Chromadorea > Rhabditida > Rhabditidae > Oscheius > Oscheius myriophilus. The sequence goes on along the minus strand of OZ059903.1, from coordinate 8,208,407 downwards.
TCATCTAAAACACTTTGGTAAGTCGCAATTTTATGCAATTCGTTGAGGGAAATCATTAACTTATGTCCAACACTTGGGTCCCGAAGCGAAAAGTTCAGAAATCCGCCCCGGAAACCGTGCTGTTTTTTCAGGGTCAAAATCGAATAAAACAATTTGGTTATTTTAAAAGTTTGTAGTTGGGGGCAAGCATGGCAAAATTTGGGGCCGGCCCAAAAAATTTTTTTTAGTTTTCCTTGATTTTTACATTGAAAAACAAGCAAAAATTTTCGGTTGAGTCGGGCCGGGCCGTGAAAAATTTTGGAGCGGGCTGGCCCGGTGCCATTCTTGGTTTGGGGTTCACTTATTTGAAAAGTTATGAAATTTTCCAATATCGTAATCCTGTAACAAAAAAATTTCCGTCCAGTTTTTTTTTCACTTGTGTTCCCCTTAGATGTCGTTTTTTGCCCGCACGGTCCCAAGGGTGGTAATTTTTTCAACACAAAAAATTATTTTTAAAAAAAACCAACCCTGAAGAGGGGGATGGTGGCAAAGTCGGTGAGCGAGATGAAGATATTGTTGATGGCGAAGCAGACGGAGAATATGGTGGCTTTGTGTCGCTGCGAGACCATTTCGGGCGCGACGAACCAGGAAATGGGCCCGAGCACCATTCCGAAGCAGATGCAGTAGCTGAACATGGAACCGACGCAGGCGTACTTGATCCAGGAGCCCAGTTCGTGGGTGAAGGAGAGCACGGCGAACGAGACGAGGAAGACCTAAAGAGACATTTTAAAGGGAAAAGGAGGGGAAATTACATTTGTGGCGATGCCGGAGGTGAGGATGAGGCGACGGCGGGGGAAGCGGTCGATGAAGGTGGCGCCGAGGATGCCGGAGATTGTGAAGACGGTGAGGAGGAGGGTGGAGGAGATCTCGGCCAACTGCGTATCGACGCCCGACTTGAGGAAGAAGTAGGTGGAGGACTGGAGCACGGGGTAGAAGGAGAGGGTGAGGACGAGCACGGCGCACGAGAGGAACACCGCCTGGCGCAGGTGCCACGTCGTCATCACTTCCTGGAAAAAGAGGAATTGAGTTGAGAGAGGAGTAGGCGGGTTTTTTCGCTCCCTGTCTGTCGTTTTCTTTAGAGGAAATCAAGTTATGCCCCACACAAGTGAGTTACGCCCCCACGAAACTCACGGTTCCACGCTTTAAAATTTCAAGCGAATATTACGCATAAGAGAGCCTCAATGGGTGCATTCATAAACAAGCAACCTGCGGGGTCCGTTTTGCGCGAGTCCCCCAAATAGGAAATTAGGCTCGGCGCGATCATATGAACACGGCACGGTGGGGGCTCAAAACGAAAGGCCCCCAAAGGAAGGAGATTCCAAAACTAAGTACCCCCTCCCCCCCCCCCCCCCGTTTTACAAGGTCCATCAAAGCAACCCCCGAAAACCAAAGGCCCGCAAGAGCCTAGTGGACAGGTAAGCTCACACAGGAATCTACAGCTCAAAATTTAGCAGCAATTTAGATAAACAGCCCCCAGGTTCTGCAATTGCGAGCGTAATCATATTATGGGGGTTTATCTGAATGGTACAAGTGGGAGACTTAACTTGATTAGATTGGGGCATAGCTGGACACATATAGTGTTTAAGGAGTTCGATAAATAAGTCCCCCAAATGGTACTTACGACTCTTCAATTTAAATCCCCTTCTATTTTCGTTACAATACTCAACCAAACGTCAAAATACGTAGGTACCGCATGTACCTCGCGCCCAGCTATGGATTGGGTGGCTAAAGTTCAGGAAAGATGCATTATTTAAGTCCCCATTACGATTGTATGGAATCTAAACTGTATTCAAAATACCTCCCCCCCCCACCTCCAAGACACAGTATTAAATTAAGTCCCCCAACATCGGTGATTTCTCTACCTGTCTATGTCTCTCTCTCCAGAAATCTATGTCCCTCTCTCTCACCTTGAAAGAAGACTTGTCATTGACGGTGTCCTGCAGTTTCTCCTTCTCGTACTCGTCCAGCAACTCTTCGTTCTCCTTCCTCTCTCCTTGGAAGAAATTCAGCGATTTCAACGCTGCGCGACGGTCTCCCCTGGAAAAAAGCGGCATTTCTCCCCAAAAGTGCAATGTCCGTCAGATTCGGAAATAGCATCCATTTCACTGTGCACGGAAATCGCACCCTACGCTTTTGCAAGTGACACCGGCCTTCGTGTCGCTTACTAATCGTCCGTAGAACGACCGAACTGGGCGAACGAAGATTGATCACTTTTCGGTGATAGACACACAGAGAAACAGCGGGGATAAAGATAGCAAAAAGTGGTCTCTTGATTTAAAAAAAAAAAAGTAATTTGTATTAGTTTAGGGGGGGGGTTTTAAATACTTTGCAAGCAATCATCTTAGATTCTGTGTCGTTTTTATGTTTATGCATTGAATTTTCGGCGTGTGGGAGAATTTGTGCTTCTGAGATATCGGCGATTTTCTGAGAAACGCACAGATCACGAAGCACTGCACTTTAGGTAGCATTTGGGACTTCAAGGCAATTTTTCCGTGCGACGCGGCTGCAAACGCCTACTTCAAAGAAATTTTATGAGAAAAGCGATTTGTGGAGCATTCGGTTAAATTGCATTGTAAAATTGAATAGATTCTGTCAAAAATTCTGGGGAACTGCAATTAGGCAAAATTCAAATGGGTCCCTAAGCAAATTGTGCGGGATCGGAATTTTTCCAAATCGAAATGGGTCCCAGCACGACAATCACCGAACTAGATGTTAGCTGAATTCAAATGGATCCCGTGGCAAAGTTTTCTGCAAATGTGTCAGGGAAGCACAGTCGCAGAACATTACACATTTCTGATTTTCTGTGAGTGTGCCTCACTAGCTCACTCAAGGGTTGCCACGTTTCCACGAAAATGGATGGAGCTTGGCGAAATTGAAGTGTCACTCATACGATTAAAATTTTCGAAATTCTGCAACAAAAAAAAATGGCTTTCAAAAATTATAGTCTCCCGCTGGCCATTCATCGATGCACATATTGTACGCGCAGAGTTTTCGTGACGGGACCTAACGCAGTGACCAAAGCCGCTGTGCGGACGGACCGGCCCGAAAAATCGTGATTTTCCAATAAACTCACTTCATAATCATGAGGTACTTGGGCGTGTCGGGGATGAAGAAGAGAAAGACGAGGGAGAGGATCTCGGGAATGATGGAGACCAGGAGGAGGCGATCCAGCGTGGATCCGAGCACATTTCGCATTCCCAGGACCTGAAAATGTCAAATTATATTCAATTACTGACAATTTCAATCGATTTATTTCCAATTCAGTCCTTTAAAATACCAAAAGAACATTTGTTTTCTCGCATTGCATCACTTTACAGTCGCCAGACCGTCGAACATCGCGGGGAATTCCCTGCCGAACACCGATTTTACTACGAAAAGATCCGTTTCCGGTGCAAAAGTCGCTGAAAACTCACACTTCCAAGGACGCACATGGCTCCGTAGCCGATTTCGCAGAAGAAGGAGGCCGATCCACGGATGCTCAAAGGAGAGGTTTCCTTGAAATAATAATTAGGATAATTACTTTAAAAAGGGCAATTACCTGAACGTAGAGGAGGAGACAGGCGTCGGCCAGAGGGCTGCAGAGGGCCGTGAGGGAGCGGCCGAGGATGAGGCCTTCGGGCAGGCCGGCGAGGACGGAGAGGTACTGAACCAGGGTGGCGACGATGGTCACGATCACGGCGCCCATGTAGCCGACTGGAAATAAAATATAAAACTAGCAAATTAAGAAAGATGAAGAAAATAACAATTAAATGTCAAAAATCTGGTGGATTGGGCTGCAACTCAACGTTAAACTTCCCCAAAACGCTTTAAACTTCCATTTGACGTTTCAGCATTATAATTTTGCCGTTTTAATTGGTTTAATTAAAATTTAAAAAGTTAAATTATTTTGTTTAGACCATGTTATATTTTTATTCGAGTTTTTCTCAATTTCGCGGCTGGGCTTCGTGAATTTCTCGAGCATGTCCGGCCTTTTCCAGAATGCGGAAGACTGTATTTGGCTACAAATTTTGTAAAATTTATTGTTTTTTTTTGTATTTTTAAAAGAAAATGCTGGAAAACCAAAGTTTACATTTGTAAAACAAAAGAAAAAGATGTATATTCACTAAATTTCGACGGAAAATGAGGATTTGACGATGATTACAACCACTAACGTGAATTTTTGTTGTTAAAACTAATCACGGGTCTGAAGAAATTCATCGAACCGTATTTATGGCCCTCAAATTCCAACTGTGGGACAGAACTAATTCATATAACCTCCCAAGATGTTGTTCAGTTAAGCCCCCTAGCTGTGCGCCCAAAATTCGTAGAGTTGGGGGCTACAGTGGTTTCAGCTGAAATATCCCAAAAATTTTATATTACACAACCTAAATAAAGTTTAAATAGATGTAGTATTCAAAAACCACGGACTGCAATGACAGCCCGTTCGTATTTTCTCGACTCGGCCCGAATTTTGGCCATTCTTCGATTTCTACAGCTGGAAACTAAAGACAAACTCACTTTTTCGTCCAAAACGATCGGTTATGTAGGGAGTGAACATGGAGCCGAACACCTGAGAGACGAACCAGCAGTTGAGAGTTGCTGACTGGAGAAAAACGCGGTTTTAATCCCATTTTATGAAGAAATTTACCTGGATTAGGGCGATGGTTCCGGCTGAAAGATCCCATCCTCTGGAGGCAAAAGAACCGGTAATAAACCTAAAAAGTATTTAAATTACAATTTTTAAAAAAAAACGCTAACCTGTGAAGTTCCTCGACGGCAGTGTTCACTGTGGAATTGGTGAAGCCGGAGGGGAAATTAGTGATGAGGGAGAGTGCGGCATAGATGAAGATCAGGTGGCCCACGCCCCGTGCCGCCATTCTGAATTAATTTATAAAAATGTATTTAAAAATAAGAATGAGAAATGAAATTCAGTGAATCGTAGTGAAAAATAGATGGATGGCTGTGAGAAGTGCGCTAGCGTTTCGTAGACAAAACAAGAACGACAGAAGGCATGAAAATCGGGTTTTTGACGTCGATTATGGGCGACTTTGAAAAACAAAACCTAACGAAATAGACATAAAAATAGAGGCTCACAGAAAGGAGGTTTGAAATGAAATAGATGCAATGAAAAACGATAAATTGGCGCGCGCGAGGGTAACAAGCTGCGTGCACGCTACAATCAGCAAACTACAACAAACTACAACATTGAGAAAATTCGTTAAATGATAAATTATATTGATAAATTACATGTAATTATTCCTACGGCCAACTTTGCAAAGACATTTCCGGCGCAAGAGAAGAAAGAGAAGGAGAGCGATAGATTCGAGAGGGTTGCCCGACAACACATCCAACATCGAAAGACAGAAAAGCGACGTCACATCCGCGGATGTGTCGTCGCAGTGAAATTGCGACAACACATCCGGGCGACAACACATCCGACGGTTGGCACGACAACACATCCGATTCTTTTAGTCGAATATTTTCATATTGGGTTTTTTACGTTTTGATCCCTTTTTTTTCATTTTCGTTTCAAAACTGAGCCACGCCCACTTATGTTTAGCGCTAAAACAAAAACTTAATTAGGCGTAGGCTTAAAATTTTCGAAACAGACCTATAAGAAGCCCTCCGCAGAAGGCTTTGCCTAGAACGACGCTAGCTCCCTGAGGGGCTTAGAAGAATTATAATTAGACTAATAACCACGTCTATAGATATATTATGTAAAAATGAGTGCTTTAGTGAAAAATGGGAATAAGACAGGCAGTTTGACGGCGGATTTTAGTATTTGACAACTTTTTAACCATATTGCGGATGTTTTTCTTGTTACTACTTCCACGGATGTGTTGTCGCTCATTCGCGGATGTGTTGTCGCACCACAGCTTGGATGTGTTGTCGTGGAATCATTCGAAAGAGAGAGAGAGAGAGAGAGAGAGAGAGAGAGAGAGAGAGATGAAAATTACTCGGGGGTCGAACCCTTTACATTTCGATTGGTAAAGCAACAAGTTGTTTTGGTTAGGGTTTTCCTACTTCTGAGCCTCCAAAACAAGAAAAAAACATATGTTAAAGCTGTCTTGTTAGTTGAATTTCAATTAAAAAGGGATTTTATTGCAAAAAGAAAAATCCGTTGCGATAGACATATAAACACAATGGTTATTTGTGTGAATTTTCGCGGGTGGGCGTCGTCGGATGCTCTGAGCTTCCGTCCGTCGCCGGGTATACATAGGTTGTCGCTGAGGAGGCGTGTGGTTCGCCAAAGAAGCTACACATTTGACGTCAAATGAGACAGAGAACGTGTAAAAGGAGAGGTAGGGCGAACAGATAGCCATCACTCACGCGGCTACCGTACCAAGGGGCGGGTCTGGGTGCGGACGCCCGAAATACTTGATCTAGGTGCAGTAGCTACACACATCTGACGGCCAAAAGCCACTTGGATTTCGAAGCATGAGGCAATCTCCGATCGGTCATTGACCCGGTCGCGAGAGGGGGATTGTTTTTGAATTGGATACGATCCGGGGGACGCGAACGGCGACGGACCGGGGGAGAGGGACGGCGGGAAGACGGTGGCAGGCCGACTACAGAGAACGAGAACGTGAAGGGGACCGAAACGAAACAAGGACAGTTTTTGAAAACAAAAGTTTAAAAGGCGAAGATGTTGATCTAACTTTGATTTAACTAAATTGAGTAAGTGTGTTCTGGCCATATCAAAATCTCTGTCCCAGCCGCTGCATTTGCCTGTGCCTCTGTGAGCTTTTCGTAGCTATTCTACCAATGCACTGTCAGCGGAACAAACTACAAACTACGGAATGTTTACGTAGTAAAAGAGTACACTACCCTTTGACCTTCCTTAGATCAAGTGACTTCGCGGAACGAAAACATCTTTTTTCTCAACTGTCACACTGACGCAATGACGCCTGTTTGTGGAAACGTTGGTTTTGTCTCAAAGGGAGAAAAAGCTGAAGGCCGATCGCCGTAATAAAGACAAACATGTCTGTCCAGTGAACATAATGAACCTGATTTCATTTAGAACCTAGGGTGCTAAGTCACGTACACTGTGCGTGTGCGTGTGCGTGTGCGTGTGCGTGTGCGTGTGCGTGTGCGTGTGCGTGTTACCGTTATATCGTTGGCCTCGTTGAACACAGACCTTTAACATTAGGATTACAGTAGTCTGTTATTTTCGATCTATCTCGTAGATCACAAGTTTTACACAAAATCACTTTCTTCATGAGATAACCTTGATAGCCTAGTTTCGATTGCTCTCGATGACCTTAGCCAGAGACGTCAATGATTTTTGGCCAATCGAAATGTTCAGACGGCGAACGGTTTCGGTACGCGACATTCACGTGAACGCTGAACGAAGAAATAGGTTTCAGTTTATTTTTCCCAAATTACTCATTTAACTGACTTGTTAACGATCTCTAATGTGTGAGGTCTTCCCCAAAAGAACAATCTCTTCACTAGACCTGTTCGCCAAAAACACTGTGTAATGTTCTTTTTTTATCACCATTACACGTGGTTTTCTGGAAGTTTCTTCGTGTTTCATTTCTACGACACCGACGTCAACTCGTCCTTTGTACTCACTACATACTATTTGATCTGGAGTTGCGATAAAGTTTTTATTTTGTGGGGACGATTTACACAACAGTGGCGTCAGAAAAGGGAGCACGCGCTGTTCACCGAAGGAGAGACCAACGACTAAGATGGCGGATCGGAAAATAACAACTGCGGGCGCGTAAGTTTTGGTTTAAGATGGGGATGGGAGGTTAAAGAATGATTTTAAATGCCCTGAATAGACAGTTTGAAGCAAGAAAATTCATAAATTTAGGATTGAATTGTTACAAATCAGCACCAATCGCTTCCTACATGCTTTTTCTAATTGACAACTTGGGTCTTTTAAAAACGGAATTGGGGTTTTACAAATACCGCCTCTTTTTCTGAATTTGAACAAGTGCCCAACCCCTGGGTTTTCAGCACACTCATGAAATTTGGCAAATCGACAGCTGCTTTCGTGACAGGACTCATTTTCAATACTGCCGCATTTCTAGGCAATAGGTTTTCTCTGTCTTTCGAGTTCCCTAAAGCTGTAATATGGGTAACACAGTGCCAACATATGGCCGTTGCGAACCAACCTGCACATCTTAGTGGCCGCGTCGACGAGAAAGAGAGAGAGAGAGAGAGAGAGAGAGAGAGAGAGAGATAGATAGAGAACATGTACCAGAGGTTTGTTAAAAACGGCTGCTTACGTTAAAAATTCAGAAAACCGAGAAAGCACTCTGTGGGCGGCTATTTTAAATTCACTTTCCAATGGATCAGACTAGGGCCAGAATCATATTCTGATCTGGAATAACAGTTTCACGTAGGCCAAACGTAGGCGGCGTTGCTAGTCGGTCCTGACTCATTTCACAGTAGAGATTAGTGATCAATCCACGGTGTGTTCCCTCTATGGTAAAACGCAAGTAGCTTTTCATTGAGGCCATCTGCTTGTTCTAATGAGTAAAGTTTTTGCTTCGGGATACCGTCTATAGAAAAACGCTCATTAACATATTCCAAGAAGGTTTTCCTAATTGGAGGAAGACCGGAAGTGAGCTCCGCTCTCATTAGGATGAGCAGATGAGTTTAAAGGCAAAGGCCCACGTAAAATGAAGAGGAGGAGCTGTCCATGCTAATCATAAAGTTCTCTGCATTGCACCTTTGAAGATGACACTCTCTAGCCTACGTTACGCTATGGACGTCCATTTTCCTTTTCCTGGGCCTTTGCCTTTAACTAAAGGCTACTTGCAAGGGGAACATGCCGTGTACCTGTAACACGGGCTTTCCACCCTGAACAGAAAGTTCGACCTCCAGACATCCTTGGGTCCTTACATCTGGCGTGGACAGGTAGCTTGATACGCTTGATGATTGATAAAAGATTGATACGAAAGTCAGGCGTTTCTCCGTAACCAGCTGCTTTCTCATCATGTTTGTTGAATATATGTTCTATTCATTGTAACCAATATTCCTCACAAGATAGTCCGGGCTGACAGCGAACTATTCCATCAGCCCGTTTTCCATTTCTTTTCCTCTTCAGGATGGTCTTCGGATCATAGGCAGTCGATTGTGCTGTATTTAGTCTGAATGGGCGTGGTATATCAAAGGCACGTCCTGTGAAACAAATTTAACTCTTTCGTTAGGTTTTTTTCTCATTCTTGAAACGAAATTCATTCATTTTCGTGGCAGAATTGCCAGTAGAAATTTCTAGTTTTGCTGAACTGTTCTGTGATCGGCCTGAGACTCGTAGACCTCTGTAACCAACGACACATGACCATCGGCACACAACAAAGGTCAACCCTCTTCCGTCTCCCATTAGCAAGAATGCAGAAAACATGGATTCTATTTTTAGCGCGATAAACACAGTAACTTTGTTATTTTTTCGTTGCGAGTGTTTATCAGTGGTCAAAGATATGCCTTTTCCCGATTAAATGGCAGAACAAGCATCTGTACGGCGAAAACTGTTTATTTCTGAGGATAATCTACATCAATGGCATTAGATGGTGGCAAATTGGAGAAAGGCGAATGAGGCGGATTGGCAAAACTGCTGGCAAAAGTGGAGGGTTTGGCTGACGGCATGACTTGCTCGTCTATGAGGAACCACGGAAGGAAGAGGGGAGTTAACAGGCTGGCGACGACTTTTCCAAGTCTCTGAAGGCACAACATCTCTCCCTGTCTCCTCTCTCTCTCTCTCTCTCTCTCTCTCTCTCTCTCTCTCTGTCTCTCTCTCTCTCTATCACACACTTATACACACATACACACACTATGACTCTTTCTTCCTCTGTGCTTTTTCTTTCCTCACCTTCTTCACATGAGGAATACGAACGCGGAGACCAGACCTCAACCGGGCGGCGATTCGACTCACCTGCAAGACTGACCTCCGGGAGGGATTAGGAGCGTTTCGAACAACAATCGGAACCTGAAAACTTACCTTGAATAGGAGTAGTGGCTCTCCAACTTCTACCACCTCCTCGTGGATTCTGACGAAGTCCAGGAAAAAGGAGATCAACTCGGAACGGGTCTAAAACAGTAGAAGTATAGCCGTCGCTACACTAAAATCGGTGAGAAAAAGCCGCTTTTTCTCTGGGTCTTCGCTTTTTGCACGCTATTTTTGCCTGCATATCGGACGAATGCTGCATTAGGGCCGTTTTTGGCAGGATGCTCGTTTGGCGACAGCTATATGTCGTAAAGACATTCAACAAAAAATGACCAAAAAGCTCATGTTCCGCAGTGAAAAGCGGCTGCCAGTCTTGTGAAAAGCGGAGATTTGCATTTGTTTTTGGCAATTTGACGACAGCTATATTGACAAAAATCTTACCTTTCTGGAGAGTCGTTTTTCTTCTTTAGCCCTTGATGTGATAACCAATGATCTTTCATCGAGATCTGCTACTCTTTCGGCGAGACTGATTGTTGAGACAAGCTGGAAGAGTGGGAGGAGGCAGAGGACGGACAAGGAGACCATCCTGGAAAGAGATGTTTTGAGAGCGAGAGAGAGAGAGAGAGAGCGAGAGAGCGAGAGAGAGCAAGAGAGCGAGAGAGAGACAGAGAGAGAGAGCGAGAGAGAGAGAGAGAGAGAGAGACAGCGACAGAGACAGAGACAGAGACAGAGACAGAGACAGAGACAGAGACAGAGACAGAGACAGAGACAGAGACAGAGACAGAGACAGAGACAGAGGGAAATAGAGTTAGAGAGACAGAGACAGAGGGATATAGAGTTATAGAGAGAAAGAGGACAGGAGAGACAGAGATTAATGAGTAGGTGGCCAGTGGAACGCGCGTGGCTGGAATGAGGTGTTGAGGGTTTAGTTGAGGGTCGAAGGGTTCAACGGCGTCTGGGAAAGGGAAAGTGCGCTCCCGCCCTCTCTCGCATGAAACGGGAGATTAGCCATGACGGAGGACAGGGCATTTGTAAAGAAACAGACAAAACAAACATAAAAACGGCTGGCTACCTCCCAATGGCGATGTGACCTTTGGCGACCTTGAGAAATTGAAAGAACATTTGCTTACGTGAAAAGCAGACAGCGACGAGACACAAGCCCTCAGCCACACAAAAGACGACGAAAATAGGAAAAGCGGTGGCAGGAGACCAGTAAAACATTGAAGGGTTAATGCGAATTGATCTATTACTCTTGGGGGAAAAGAATTTATGACTGGGAATGAATGACCTGGTAAATCTGAGGGCCGGCCCGGGCCCGATTTTTAAGGCGAGGGCCGGCCCGGGCGTTTAACAAAGGGCCGGCCCGGGCCGGGCCGGACCGGGCCCAACTTTTCACAGAGCGGGCCGGCCCGGCCCTTTGCTGCACTACGTGGAAATTCCCGAAACTGTATGTAGTTTCAAAGAGATGTTGCTCAAAAGCATAGTTATCACGAGAAGGGCAATGAAAAGTGTCGCCCCGGCCCGGTTTGTAAACTTGCCAAATTAAATATTCTTTAAATCGTTATTTCAGCTGACATAAAATTTTAAAAATTTATTTTAATCGTTATTTTAGCTTATATTATTTTTTTTAAACCAGCAAAATCCTTTATAATACTTCAATTACTTATTTCAGCTTGTTCTGAGTCAAGAAATACTAAGTGCCCCGATCGGGATCAAACTTTGGTTGCGTGGGTAACAGTTCGACGCGATGGGAAGATCTCTCTTAATAGCAGACTTGGTCGGGCCGGCCCGTGAGAATTATGTTATGAAGAAGCTAATGTGTTTGGGAGGGGCACTATCACTAGCTAATGTGTTTGGGAGGGGCACCACTAGTGTTGAAACTGCATCTAACACTGAATTCTTCGAGCTTTGGTTTCTTCATAAGTCTTTGAGGTAACAGCTGTAGAGGAAGAGAGCGTTCCCATATTTGTACTTGACAGAGGTCGTGAAGCAGAAAGTTGAACGTCGAAATTCACGAAAACACAAGAACCCATCAAATTGACACGTTTATTCAGAATGTATAATTCAAGAGTAACGAGAAACGCTTCAACATTCCGATGATCATGTGTTTGTGCAGATAAATCGATAAAGTACCCATGGGGAAAATGATGCAATCTATTAAACAGACCCCTATTGGGCGAAAAGACGGTGGCGAGAGATTCAAGCCATCGAGGTCATGTCGTCTTCGTCGGCGACGCCGTTGTTGAGCAGGCCGGGCACCTGGCGCTTCTTCTCGGCCACGGCGCGGATCTCGGCTTCCCTCTCCTCCAGGAACAGGTCTGTCGTGTCCTCACTCGCACATTCCTGAAATGGGAGGATTGATAAGAAGAAAGAGAGAGATAGAGATCGGAGAGAAAGAGAATCACCTTGAGCTGGACGAGGAAGTCTCGGAGGTGCTCCTTCATTGCTGACACGCTTTCGTAGAGGGAGAAGAAGCCCAAGACGAAGATGGAAATTTGCTCACTAAAATAAAAAGTCAAGTGGCACCCTAGAATATAACCCACTTGTTGAGATTCTGGGAGTAGTGTTTCTGAAGGGTGCTGGCGATGAACTCCTTGACGTAGCTCTCGTTGCCCTGTCCCTCGTTGGCCCGATTCAGCGGAACGGTGACTTGTACACTAAGGGCGCGGAAGAGGATGCAGAGCACTTCGGCGTAGTAGCTCAGGCCCGTGACGTGGACCTGGCTCCTATCGGTGACGATGGCCAGCACGTGTTCCAGGATGTTCATCAGGTGATTGGAGTAGAAGTTCTGAGCCACTTCGTTGCCCTGCGTTCCTTCGATCGCCAGAAAGCCAACATTCTGCAGTATCGCCTTCAGAATATCCAGGCCTGGAATTGAAGTTTTTCTATGTCTAAAGGGCGACCGAATATCGCGAAACTTTCAGGGGAAAAAAATTCTTCACTGGACCACAAAAGGAGCCCTTTAAAAACGAATTCCTGCTGGTTGGGGAGCCCGCAAGGCTAATAATCATTTAGACGACTGACCCAGTTCGGCGACGTTTCGCATGGAGTGCTGGAACGCCCAGTAGACGGCCTCGAGGATGTGGTTCATCTGATCCGCGGAGAGCTGGATGATCACGTTGAAGCAGGCCTGGACCAGTGCCAGGAACAGCTGGAAGAAGTTGGTCCTGTGTTCGGGGAATGCCTGAAGCTCAATAATTATAACGACAACCGGGGATTAAAATACCGTGAGATCCTTGTTTATCATGTCGAGGGTGCACTCGAACACGGCGTCCAGCACGAGCGGCACGGAGGCGTTCATCTCTTCCTTAAGAGGTGAAGTGAGTAAAGAAAGAACGAAAATATACCTGCAGCTGGGTGACGATGATGGCGAGCAGGGAGAGGACCTTGGGTTCCCTGGCCTCGGCGACGTTCTTCTTGTAGTCGAACAAGATGACATCGAAGAGCTGTGGAGCCACCGTCTCTTTCAGATTCTGAAACACAAAAATAAAATACAACTTTAAAGAAAACGATTAAACCCACCACTTCGACGCGGGGCTTGGACGCCCATGTGGAAATGAGGACCAGAATTTCCTTCTTCATCGCTCGAATCTGCTTCACCAGTGGCGTCTTCAGCACATCATTCCCGTTCTCCACGATGGCTGACGACATCTGTTCCGAGAGGAGGCGGTAGAGGGAGAGCATGTCCATCAGGTTCCGAGATAACTGCTCGTAGAAGACGGCTCCCGTCGACTTGGCCGTGGCGCTGTTCGTACGCAACACGTGCGTCACTTCCTTCACAAACTGGAAAAAAAAACAATATAGTGGATAAAGGTTGGAGACAAATCGCCCCGAACATTATACAAAAATTGGGCATTTATTGGTGAAAACTTAAAAAATCAAAGGCCGGAACGAGAAATTTTTATAGGACCCGCTCGGGATTCCTAGATGTTATTTTTTTTAATGTAACGCCCTTCAACGTAAATATTTTTCCATTCTTTTGTTTTACGCAAACAATCATTCTCAACATGCAAAAGATAATGTTTAAAGGAGGATTCGAACGAACTACCCAAATATAAATTCTAAACGTTATCCATGGTCAAGTGGTTAAGAGGTTGGACTGGCAAAGCAAAGTGACCACAGTTTGATCCCCCGTCGTCAAAATTTTTTGCCTTAGTAGTTTTGCTCTTGGTATGTGCAAAAAACTTAATTCTAGTACAATAGAGAGAAAAAATTTCGGGCTGGCGGAGCCATGCTTGGTGAAAACGAAAGGCTGCGAACAGCGGGCCGGCGAGTTGTACATTTCCTGGGAGGCAGCTTATAGGAAAAGAGTTGGACTCTGCAAAACCCACTTCAGGATTGGCGAGAACGGTAAAGTCCTGCGAGATGGCCTGAATGGCACTGTCCCAATGGTTGTTGTAGTGCTCCATGAGGCGGACGATCAACTGGGCCTCCACGTTGTGGTTGCCGACGGACGAGATAATCACTCCCATGGCCTCGAAGAATACGTACATCTGAGAAAGAAAGGTTAAGAGAACCTGAGAGAAAAGAGAGTACCTGGGAAAAGGAGAGGTCGCAGACGTTCCTCTGCAGGTTGACGAGCATATCCTCGATGAATGCGTCGTTCTCGCCCAGCTGGACCATCGTGAAGTGGCGCTTGCACTTCAGGGCGATCTTGATGAACGTGTCGCAGGCCATGTCCTGCACTCCCTCGTGGCTCTCGTGCATGAACTCGAAGAGCTTGTTAATGACCTGGAAAACATCACGTCAGCTGCGTCTTTCGAATGACCCCCCCCCAGTTAGGAAAAGAAAACCTACCGTCTTCAGGAACTTCCAGTGCGATCGGAGGAAGCGGGGGTACTGTCCGACGACGTACATGATGTTCGACGCGATGACTGCCTTGTTGTCCTTTCCACGCTTCGCCTCGCACAGACTGAGCAATTCTGAAACGAATCGACTAAATTCCACCCAAAATGAACAAATTACCCCTGATTACGACGACGAGGAACCTCTTCTCGTCCTCCTCCGGCATGGCTCCCGAAATGGAGCCAACGGCCCAGCAGAGGGCGTTCAGCTTGCCCCAGGAGAACTCTCCGCCCGTGGTCTGTGACTCCATTCGCTGCGTCATCTTCAGAATCGTGTCGTCTTGGTCCAGATGCGTCAGGAAGACCAGGGTCTCCCTCATCGTCTTGTACAGATTGATCGAGTCCGTGTCCTTCACCATCTCGCGAACCACCTGGAAATAAAGTAATTATGTTATAAAAAGAGGAATTTCGAACCTCTCCGAACTCGTTCTCGACGACAAGAACCTCCTCCGGCTTGGCCATCCTCCCGATGATGATCGTGCGCAGTTCCGACAGGAATCGACTAAAACGAAATAAAAATTAGACGAATAAAGGAAGGAATGCCAGCCTGACTAAAAGAATTACCCACTTGTGCAAGCGGGACCTGGGTCCGGACTGGTTTTCGTAGAGCTTTCCAGTGATGCCCACGCGGCCGTTCTTGAAGGGGTCCTCCTGGTAGAGGATGCCGGCAAGGCAGACCCAGTATTCCAAACAAATCTAAAAAGATACATACAAAGTTAATTAAAGGGAAGCTACCTTGAAGATTTCGACTTCCTTGACGGTGCTCAGTGAGAGGAGCATCTTCATCGCGTAGGTGTGCAGCTCAGAGTAGATTCCAACGTCGTTGGGGGCCTAAAACAGCTTATTATTATATGAAGAATTCCGAGCAAGGCTCGTTAAAAAAACCAACTTCGATTAAAGTGTCGTGTTCCTTGAAGAAAGAGGAGAGGTACTCGGCCAATGCCCGTAGGAAAATCTGATCAGATTCTCCTCCCTTGGCGTAGGCATCGGCAAAGTCGAACTCGGGGCCGATGTATTGGGACAACTGAAACAATACCGTTAAAATGAGAAAATTCAAACAGAACTCACGGCCTGGATAGACGTGTAGAACATGTCCCTTATCCTGATGTGGTACTGCTCGGGCACGCCTCGGATTGAGGCGATCTCCTCGAGGCACTGCAGTGCGGCGAGCCGGTACGAGTCCATTGGCAGGAACTAAAATACAAAATTAATAATAATAACAATAACACAATACAAAAAATACTAATCAAAAGTGTTAATTCACCTTATCCGTGAGAATGGGAATGATGTCTGTGTTGAAGACGGTCTCGACGGGGATCCAGGACAGGAAACGGCGGATGGTCTTCAGAACGGCGTCCACCAGTTCATTCGACGGGCACTGGTTCTAAAAAAACAACAAGTAACAAAGAAAAATACATAGTAGCAAATAAATATCGCATAAAGAACTAACCAAAACACGGAGACAAAAGGCGAAGACGGTCTCGAACTGGTGGCAGAAGTTCTTCTTGAGGTGGGTCTCGGTGGCCTGGGTGAGGTTCTGGTTGCCAAAGTCGAAGACATCCTCACTGAAATGATCGAATTGTATCAGAAAGATAAAACGGGTTTCCCTGATGCCCAGGGGCACTTAAATTTTTTTTTTCATTTTTAAATTTCCTTTAAATTGGCACGGCAAGGTGTGAAACGCGACAACACAGCCGTATGACCTTTCGCACGCGTATGTCTGTATGAATGTATCAAAGTCGATTAACCGCAGTTGTCCGCACACAAATCGCAGCCACAATATAACAGCATGGTAAATTCAAAGCACTGCTCGTCGGCAGTTGGGAAGCACTTCCCGACGGTTGGGTCTGCCTTAAGGCCCAACCGGCGATGTCGATGATCAGGGCTTTCGTGGTGTTTCCCTGTTAGCAATTGCTAACAGGGACTTCATTGAAATCCCGCCGAGCTTTTACTGGCGCCGTCGGTTATATTCAGGGCTTTCGTTGCGGGACCCAAAACATGTCGCGTTTGTATCGTTGTATCGCGATAGCAATCCGTTAGTCCCTCTTGAATTGCATTTGATCCTACAGATACGCCAATTGTAGAAAATCGCTCTTACCTGAGCAGGCCGAAGATCTTCATGACGTTTATGCACACTCCTAAGTCGGTGTCTGCGCTGCCGATGAGATCCGGCACAAACGACGGCCAATTCTGCGGCCAGTCTTTCTTCACAATCTGAATTCAAACTTTCATCCCCTTTAGAGAATCAACTCTCACCTGCACAAGAATGACGTTGAGCTTCTGGAGGAGTACACCGCACCCGTCGTCCTTCGACGTTGCGCTGTTGCTGATGTTTATGACGTGCTTGGCGACGAATGTCTTGATTCCCTGTCGCTGCTCGAAGGGAAGCGCTCTCCATCTGAAAAGATGATGGACTATTAAGGAAACATCAAGGACTATACCGGGTGACGACCGCGCTCTCGAGGATCTGCAGGGCCAGGTACTTGGCTTGCGTGCAGTTGGAGCGCTCGAGGATCACGTCCACCTAAAAAATCGCTTAGAAGTTTCGTAATAATAAAACAAGTAAACACAACAACAAGATAAAAAATAAAGCACACCTTGGACCAGGCATTTGGGTCCTCCTTGAAGGCGACGAGGATGGCGTTTGCTTTAGTGAGAATGTCGCCTCGGGAAGAGTTTACCAAATTAACCACCTAAAACAAAGTACGATTTCAAACAACAGAAGAAAACCAACCGCATCCAGGAGGTCGATATTGAGGGTGTCGCTGCCACTGAAGTTCTTCGCAGCTTCTTCGAGGATTTGAGAACTCTCCGCCGTATTCATCCTTAAAAAATGAACGTAACATGAGGCTGTAAAAGTGGTTCAGACAAGGACGAATAACAAACAAAACACAGAAGAAACTAGTTTAGTAAAATTCAGCATTAAAACAGGGCGCCAATTTATAGCCGATCAATCAACATTCAACCAGACAACCAAAATTTCATCATTTTGGAAGGCAAACACAAAACGAAGCGATTTCTCAAGACTTTCTTTATTTCAGCGACAAATCCCCTATTTCAGTTCATTTTTAACTTTATTTACTGTCAAAAACAAGTGGAATAAGTGTTAATTCTGAGAATAAACGGTTGAAAGCAATAAAATGCATGATAAACACGGGAAAAGGTCAGATTTTGGCCAAAAAAGTGGGGTTTCGAAAAACGCGGCGAACTTGAAACGGCTGTTCGCGCCAGCCGTTTTGCAATGGTTTCATTTTCGCTCTAAAGTTGAAATTCACAACAGAAAAACGACGCTGCTTTGCGGAAACGACGACAATGTTTCTTAGTTGGGGGGGACTCGCGCCACACGTAGCATACATATTGTGGGGATCGAGCAAAATCAACCCCACAGGTAGCTTGTTCAAGCAGGAATTCAACAAATTTAAACAGAAAAGTGACCGCACGGAGCTAAAAACAGACAAAAATGACTCAAAAACAAGAAAACGGAGAAAACCTGCACCGCCCTTTATATTAATCCGCGCGGGACCAATTACGAAAACTGTGCACCGCTTGCGCTTTGCAGCAGTGTCACGCTGTCAACAAAAACATGTTGAAACATGTTAACATGTTTTTTTATCGGCTCATTGCGAAAAAGTAATAAAGTAGACGCTTCACAATATTTCAATTTTAGAACGAAGAAGACTATTTGTAGAAAATTTCTGAGAAATTCCACAAAAAAATGCCGGAAATTAGAGAAAATAATGTGATTTCGTAAAATTATAAGCATAAAGCTTGGCTAAATCGCGAAAAATTGTGAAAATGCGGAGAAAAGAGAGACGTTCGCGGTGAGAACGCGTAGGCGAAATTCCGCAGGGCCTCCAACAATTTTGGCGCCAAAAGGGCTGTAAACAGACCCGTACTTTGCTGTCGGTGCCTCACGCGGACAAGGACATGGAAAACAGCTGATCGACGAAGAAAAGAGACAAAATCCTAACAAATAAACAAAAAAGAACGAAATGCAAGCATGTTTACCTCGAAATCGGTGGCAGGGGTGTTTGACAACGCAAAATAACTCAAAAGACGGTTTATTAGAACTTCCTCTCACTGCAAAATATTAATACAGCAAAAATAGCTATACTCAAATTAAAAAGACCTATTATTACCGATTAATTTATTAAAATTAAGCAAGTGATAACAAAAAATAATAAAAACAATGCAAAACGGCGAAAAATCTTCGGCCCGTCTTCTCGGACCACCTAGTCAAACTGTCACCCACGCGACCAATGTTCGGTCCCAGTCGGAGCACTTAATTTTTGCTAAATTGGAATTAGTTAAAATAGTAATAGAAGTATTATGAAAGGGTTTGAAACGTTTTGAAAATTTTATGTGAGCTGAAATAACGATTCAAAGATATTTTAATTTAAGAAGTTTACAAACCGGACCGACACGCCGCGACAAAGCGTCTTCTCACATACCTTTTTATTCTCCGACATAAGGGTGAAGTAGTCTTACTCACTCACTCACTCACTCACTCACGCACTCACTCACGCACTCACTCACTCACTCACTCACTCACTCACTATGTCTCTGTCTCTGTCTCTGTCTCTGTCTCTGTCTCTGTCTCTGTCTCTGTCTCTGTCTCTGTCTCTGTCTCTGTCTCTGTCTCTGTCTCTGTCTCTGTCTCTGTCTCTGTCGCTGTCTCTCTCTCTCTCTCTCTCTCTCTCTCGCTCTCTCTCTCTCTGTCTCTCTCTCGCTCTCTTGCTCTCTCTCGCTCTCTCGCTCTCTCTCTCTCTCTCTCTCTCGCTCTCAAAACATCTCTTTCCAGGATGGTCTCCTTGTCCGTCCTCTGCCTCCTCCCACTCTTCCAGCTTGTCTCAACAATCAGTCTCGCCGAAAGAGTAGCAGATCTCGATGAAAGATCATTGGTTATCACATCAAGGGCTAAAGAAGAAAAACGACTCTCCAGAAAGGTAAGATTTTTGTCAATATAGCTGTCGTCAAATTGCCAAAAACAAATGCAAATCTCCGCTTTTCACAAGACTGGCAGCCGCTTTTCACTGCGGAACATGAGCTTTTCGGTCATTTTTTGTTGAATGTCTTTACGACATATAGCTGTCGCCAAACGAGCATCCTGCCAAAAACGGCCCTAATGCAGCATTCGTCCGATATGCAGGCAAAAATAGCGTGCAAAAAGCGAAGACCCAGAGAAAAAGCGGCTTTTTCTCACCGATTTTAGTGTACCTATTATTACCGATTAATTTATTAAAATTAAGCAAGTGATAACAAAAAATAATAAAAACAATGCAAAACGGCGAAAAATCTTCGGCCCGTCTTCTCGGACCACCTAGTCAAACTGTCACCCACGCGACCAATGTTCGGTCCCAGTCGGAGCACTTAATTTTTGCTAAATTGGAATTAGTTAAAATAGTAATAGAAGTATTATGAAAGGGTTTGAAACGTTTTGAAAATTTTATGTGAGCTGAAATAACGATTCAAAGATATTTTAATTTAAGAAGTTTACAAACCGGACCGACACGCCGCGACAAAGCGTCTTCTCACATACCTTTTTATTCTCCGACATAAGGGTGAAGTAGTCTTACTCACTCACTCACTCACTCACTCACTCACTCACTCACGCACTCACTCACTCACTCACTCACTCACTCACTCACACACACACACTCACACACTCACTCACTCACTCACTCACGCACTCACTCACTCACTCACTCACTCACTCACTATGTCTCTGTCTCTGTCTCTGTCTCTGTCTCTGTCTCTGTCTCTGTCTCTGTCTCTGTCTCTGTCTCTGTCTCTGTCTCTGTCTCTGTCTCTGTCTCTGTCTCTGTCTCTGTCTCTGTCTCTGTCTCTGTCTCTGTCTCTGTCTCTGTCTCTGTCTCTGTCTCTGTCTCTGTCTCTGTCTCTGTCTCTGTCTCTGTCTCTGTCTCTGTCTCTGCCTCTGCCTCTCTCTCTCTCTCTCTCTCTCTCTCTCTCTCTCGGAAGACCTTCCTATCTTTATCTACGTCTACCTATGTCTAATTCCTAGGTTAAAATCCATTTTATACAGCACATAACACATCCAAATCACACAACGGGTCTATCTATTCAGTCATCCATCAGGCCGCTTTGTCCATGTGCCGTTGATTGAATTCATTACTCTCCGGACATCATCTCCATGAACTCTGAAACAAACCAGTTCCAATTTTAAAAACTTTTTTTTACGAACCGTCAAAATCGACGGTTCCCGATCCGTCGGCGTCGATCTCAGCGATCATTTCGTCCAACTCCTCCTCGCTCACATTGTCGTCCAGGGCCCTGAGGATGTCACGGAGGTCGGAGACATTGATGTAACCATTTCCCTGAAAATGTCTCATTCGCCTTTTTGTCTCATTTGTCTCATTTTGTCTCATCCCTACTAGAATTCAGTCTTTTGTGGACACGGCAGCTCTTGCATTGTTGCGCGACGGCTGTTGGAGAGCCGCTGTAGGCAAACAATCCGCCGTTTTCTCAGATTTACTGAGACTTTGGGATCAATATTTATACGTCACTGTGTTTCCAGAGAAAACCAGATACTTTAACATTTGACTTCTCTCGGGAGTATATTTTCCACATCTAAGACTGAGGGCCAAACATGAACAAGGTACCGGTCCCAGCGCAGTGCGACCTCTCCGCACGTAACCTGAGCTGTATCGCCTGAGGCAATGGCGCGCTTGAGGGGGTCTTGTTCTTCTATGCTGATGTCTTGTGCATAAACTTACGATTTTGATTTTGAGGGTAGTGAAGATATGGCAGATCGGTCGAAAAGATAAAGTCAAATTTAACTCTGAGGAACATCTAACAAAGCATTCCCTGCGAATAAACGGTAGACAATTAAAATTAAAATGTTTTCCATTTCAACAGAGCAACACTGGAACATTTGGCGCGCTTTCCGTGTTGCCACAACAGTTCAGAATAAGCATGGGCACTTTGCCAACTAGTGTTTGCCAATCAGCTTGTGGTCTCGCCACGAATAGCATTGGCAAAGTGCCAAAACTCTCAATAGTGTTGAATACGCGGTTTTAGGCAAACGTTCTTTTCGTTACCGGAATCTTTGTCCAGATGTAGGAAAAGTGGCGGAGTTTGGGAAAATTGGTTTTGTTTTTGAAATGATCCAAATTACCAATGGGAAAGCCGTGGATGTTGGTTGCATAAACATGGTGGATTTTCACGGTATTCAGGAGGGACCACTCATCTAAGAAAACTACCGTATATTGTACGTTATTCGTAAAAGAAGGCTGCAAATTCAAAAACCTTCCGTCAATTTTACCTGCTAAGTTATATTTTTTTTCATTTCGGCGCGGTTTTTTGAAATTAAGCTGTTTTTACCATACCAACTAACAAAAAAAGGACTTGCCGTTCAAAACCCGATATATTGCAGACACTAAACGAGCTCTGCTGGAAAAAAAGTCGCCTTTTCTCTGCATCTGCGCGATTTGCGCAACTTTTTCTACCTGCGTATCGGGCTTTTCAAATTTGAAATGCTAACCACCCAAGACGAAACTCAGAACTTTCAGGAGTTCTGGAAAACGTGGTGCCAAATTGAAATATACCTCTCGCCCAAAGAGCTGGTAATAGCGGCGTGCGCATTTGACCCAGAAAATTGTCTGTGTCTCCATGCTTCACACGCTCATTAGCCCGTTAGATGCGCAGGTTCATTATAACTCCTTCCAAGGTACATGGCCAAAGACAATAAAAAGTTTAGCCCACGTAAAATGAAGAGGAGGACTCTGCATTTCACCATCAAACATGACACTCTCTCCCCCACGTCACGTCATGGACAGGTCCATTTTCATTTTCCTGGGCCTCTGCATTTAATTAACCAAGGGCTTAGAGAATAAAAACCAACTCCATCCTGTCTCTTATTGTGCAGCTTTTACATCTTTGCAATGCTCATGTTGGAGAATGAAATAATTTCAACCCTGCGGCGAGATACGTGCTAATGGTCGCGTGTTTCTCTGCTTGGCAGAAAGATCAGAGGTCAAACTTTGACGGCTTCTAAATCGGTCTCAAAAGTTCTTAAATACGAATCAGCGGCTTAAAATCGGTCATTAAGATGGAATTATTCAGTTTCACTGATAATCGGATTGCTCCTACCGCCCCGTACTTGCACAAAAGAAGCATTTCAGATGGAACACAGTGGTTATTAACATTTTCAACATGTATCCATTTCCCCACCTCCTTATCGTAGAGACGGAAGGCCTCACGAAGCTCCTCCTCGAGTCCCTCGTCATTCTCATTGTTCACGACGAAGTTGGCAACCATGGCGGCGAATTCCTCGAACTCGATCTCTCCGGAGCCTAAAATCACTCTTTAAGCTTTTATAACCAATTTGTAATCCTATTTATTTCTAATACTCACCATCGGCATCGAACTCCTTGATGAGTTGCTTGAGATCGCGCTCCTCGAAGGCTTGTCCCATGGTACGGAGGATCTGACCGACCTAAAAACCGCTTTTTCATCTGAGCTCGCGTTTTTCTTACCTGGGTAGCTCTGATGTATCCCTTGTTTTCCTTGTCGAACATGTTAAAGTACTTGCGGAACTCTGGAAATCCTAAAATTATCAGAAAATGAAAGAATATTACGCTCGATCTGCTCGGCAGTGAGCTGTTCCAAGGCATCGGCAACTACGTCTCCCTGAAACATACATTTCGTTTTATGACTTTCACAATTATACAAAAACTGGAACATTATCGTTGCCTAAGTTGTTACTGTAGAAAAGAGAACTCACCATGGCGGCGGCTGAGAGGGAAACTGTCGCGGAGCACCGGACGTAGAGTTTGCTTTTACACTACGCGTCGAGTGGTTGACTTCGCCCACGACCGGAGGGAAATACCGAGGATCCTGGGAGATAGAGATGAGGAAAAGACAAAGTGAGGGAAAGAAGTGTGAGTGTGTGAGTGTGTGAGTGTGTGAGTGTGTGAGTGTGTGAGTGTGTGAGTGTGTGAGTGTGTGAGTGTGTGAGTGTGTGAGGGTGTGAGTGTGTGAGTGTGTGAATGTGTGAGTGTGTGAGTGTGTGAGTGTGTGAGTGTGTGAGTGTGTGAGTGTGTGAGTGTGTGAGTGTGTGAGTGTGTGAGTGTGTGAGTGTGTGAGTGTGTGAGTGTGTGAGTGTGTGAGTGTGTGAGTGTGTGAGTGTGTGAGTGTGTGAGTGTGTGAGTGTGTGAGTGTGTGAGTGTGTGAGTGTGTGAGTGTGTGAGTGTGTGAGTGTGTGAGTGTGTGAGTGTGTGAGTGTGTGAGTGTGTGAGTGTGTGAGTGTGTGAGTGTGTGAGTGTGTGAGTGTGTGAGTGTGTGAGTGTGTGAGTGTGTGAGTGTGTGAGTGTGTGAGTGTGTGAGTGTGTGAGTGTGTGAGTGTGTGAGTGTGTGAGTGTGTGAGTGTGTGAGTGTGTGAGTGTGTGAGTGTGTGAGTGTGTGAGTGTGTGAGTGTGTGAGTGTGTGAGTGTGTGAGTGTGTGAGTGTGTGAGTGTGTGAGTGTGTGAGTGTGTGAGTGTGTGAGTGTGTGAGTGTGTGAGTGTGTGAGTGTGTGAGTGTGTGAGTGTGTGAGTGTGTGAGTGTGTGAGTGTGTGAGTGTGTGAGTGTGTGAGTGTGTGAGTTAGTGTAATCTCAGTAGATACGAAAGTTTATTCAAAAACATAAAATAACATTTTTTAACTCTAAGTTTTAAACATCATAGTGAGCGGAGTTATTATGGGCAAGGTAAACCTTTGTCAAATCGATAGGATTCTTATTCTTCTTGCTAAACAGGGTAATCCCGGTGTAACGTGTCTCAATGCTCAAGGGCTCAATCACAGGAAGAAGCTCAGCTTCTCCTCTGGTTCCTTCAACTATGTGGAAAAGAATTATGGCATTGGGATCCCTCTCTCCAGCCCACTTGACCAAACTTTCAGAGACAGTAAAGGCGTCCTCCAAGGAGTCGGCGTAAATGGGACCAATCTGAAGGTCATTTGTAAAGGGAAGACAGAAATTCAGATAGTCAGTCATTGGAAAGGAAAAAAAATTCACCTTATACCAATGTTTCTCCACAATTGATGAACAAGTGTGGGCGATAGCTGCACATGCCTTGATTTCTCCATTCTCGTTGAAAAGCACATTTCCGTTTGTGAAAGGGAATGCGTGAAATCTGAAATTGTTGAAACGACAATTTGAGATCATCCTACTTTTTCAAGAAGTCAGATCGATCCTTTCCTGTGATTTTCTTATCGAACGCTTCGTATTTGTTACGCTCATCAGAATTTAGGGAATCGTAAGCTTTGATAATGCCGTTCTGGAAGAGCAGATTGCTTCTTCACTCAACCCCTCACTAGAAGTCACATACACACACGCTTATTCGTCCGATCGCTCACGCACACACGCACACACACACACACGCACACACACACACACGCACATTCACTCACTTTGTTTCTTCTCTCAAGACACAGCTCGTGTACCTTCCTCCATGGAATAAAATGAACATTAAACTTGGGGCCTTCCACAGGGGTGTCCATTGATTGATACCTCGAAGCCATGTGAGGTGCTGAATTTTTGTATCAATCCTAACGCTTTTAAACTAACCCGCCCTCAGAGCGATGGTGTGATCTTTCGGCATTCTGTTGATGGCCCTCCTCCAGATGATAGATCCGATTCCCTTGCCTCTATGTTCTTCACGAAGAAGATAGAAGCCAAGAAAAGCAATTTTGTCATTCTCGTTCCACACAACTGATCCCAAAAAGTTGCCGTCTAAATTTGGAAAGTTTGTTTTTGTTGGCAATTAACCCTACCTTTATCCTTTGCTACAACCGAGTGTGTGGTGTTTAGCTGCATCGTAAGCGTCAGGCAAGAATGATCGTCTGAGGTCCATTCCTCACTCTCCACTATTGCTCTCCATTGGGCCCAGGCTTTGTCAGTTGTGGGGAGATCATCGAACACTTCATACGGAATAGTGGTGACTGTCATCTGGAAAAGGAGAACAACATATAACTGGCGCCAAATTGGAATCCGGCCAAAAGAGCCTTAATTCAGCAATCGTGCGATGCACATGCGAAAATAGCGTGCAAAAAGCCAAGATTCCGAGAAAAAAGCGGCTTTTTCGCCGATTTTTTTATGGCGACGGCTATAACAGCACAGATTGAACATTAGCGGCAACATCAGATAACAGGAAAAAGCGACTATCGCTGAGTTGTGTTGGCTTTTAATTTGACCATGTTGTTGTAATCGATTAACCATTATCAGTTATGTCAACGAAACAATGATAAAATCACAGCAAATTGTCATCATAATCGCTTTCGAAGAGTTCGTAAGATGAAAAGAACGTTATCGGCGCGCACATGGCGGTTCTTGTCAACTGGGAGCCGCCCGCTGCCCACAAAGTGGAGATAAGATAGTTTGCCATCGAATGAACTTGTGTGGGTTACTATTATTCGTGTGTTATCTAAAAGACTTATGAATAGACGGCTAAATCTTCGATTAGGGTTGGGGCATTCTCAGACTGAAACTGGGATTAAGGCTTCGAGGAACTGAGGCGAAATGAGAGAATGTGAAAATGACAGAATGAGATATGGAGATACTGGCAGACTGAGAGAATGAGAGATTGAGGGATTGAGATACTGGGAACTTAGATTGAGACTTATAGTTAGAGGAAGAAAGAAAGACTGAGAGACTGAGGCATTGAGAGAATAAGAGAGACTGAGAAGCAGAAACTGAAGAACTGAAATAGGCAGATAGTGTTGGAAGATGAGGAGGCAGAGTTTCTGTGTAATTCGCCTTTTTTTATTTCGCATATAGGTATGAGTTGAAGGGTACAACTCGCTTAATTTTCGAGCATTCCCAGGCGGAGACAGAGAAAGACACTGAGAGAGACTGAGAATTAGATGGACACAGGGAAACTGAGCGTCTGGGAGACGGAGACAAAAAGAGACTGAGTTACTCGGAGATTTCGAAACTATGAACGGAGAGTGCAAGAGATTGAGAGACTTAAAGAATGGGATAATTGGTAATTGAAAAAGACAGAGAGTGAAAGATTGAGAGACGGGATCTAATATGTCGATTTTGATAAGATTTATTCAACACAACCTAAATCATCAGGAGTAAAAACCAACCAAAGCTCTAAACATCATAGTGAGCAGAGTTATTGTGAGCAAGGTAGACCTTCGTCATATCAATCGGATTAGGAAGTTCCTTGCTGAAGAGGGTGATTCCGGTGTAACGTGTCTCAATGCTCAACGGCTCAATCACAGGAAGCAGCTCAGCTTCTCCTCTGGAACCCTCCACTATGTGGAAGAGTATGATGGCTTTGGGATCTCTTTCTCCAGCCCACTTGACAAGTCTTTCAGAAACAGTGAAGGCGTCCTCCAAGGAGTCAGCGTAAATGGGACCAATCTGAAATAACTCAATGATCAACAGAAGATGGATGTTTTGGTTCACCTTGTAATAATGTTTGTCAACAACTGATGAACAGGTGTGAGCGATGGCCGCACAGGCCTTGATTACTCCATTCTCGTTGAAAAGCACATTTCCGTTTGTGAAAGGGAATGCGTGAAATCTGAAAGAGTATAAAATATGAAATTGTACTTACTTTTTCAGGAACTCGGTCCTATCTTTTCCTGTGATCTTCTTGTCGAAAGCTTCATATTTGTTACGCTCTTCAGGAGTCAAGGAGTCATAAGATTTCACTATGCCGTTCTGAAAAATATAACTCACATTCACACCTATTCACTGCCTCACACTCACACTATCACACGTTCGCTCACTCACTCACTCACATCGCACTCAATTACTTTCTCACTCACTCACCCTGTTTCCCATCTGAAGACTAAGTTCATGGCACTTCGCCCAAGGGATAAAGTACTCGTTCAACTTGGGGCCTTCCACAGGAGTGTCCATGGACTGATACCTCGGAGCCATGTATGGCACTGAAATTTCCAGATATACAGATACATATGTTTTTTTTTTAAACTAACCCGCCCTCAGTGCAATGGTGTAATCCTTCGGCATTCGGTTGATGGCCCTCCTCCAGATGATAGATCCGATTCCTTTGCCCCTGTGTTCTTCGCGAAGGATATAGAAGCCAAGAAAAGCAATGTTGTCATACTCGTTCCACACAACGGATCCAACAAAGTTACCGTCTGAATTTGGAAAAGAGGTCAAAATTCAAATCAAATGTGGATTACCCTTGTCCGTCGCTACAACCGAGTGTGTGGTGTCTAGCTGCATTGTAAGTGTCATGCAGGAATGATCATCCGAAGTCCATTCTTCGCTTTCCACGATTGCTCTCCATTGGGCCCAGGCTTTGTCAGTTGTGGGAAGGTCGTCGAAGACTTCGTAAGGGAGAGTGGTGATTGTCATCTGAACACGTAAGATACGTAATATGGGTGAGTCTATCTGTATGTACGCGTGTTTTGAATTGTCACGATCTAGGAAAAAGCGCAAGGGGAAGTGAGGCTATCGGCAATCGGCTATCGCTATTTATTGACCCCGTTGCGATCAGTAAACCATGGTCATTTAACCATAGTCAACCATAGTCTAGCCCTAGATTTCAACGAAACAGTCATAAAACCAGGGCAAAATGTGACTCTATTGACTTGCGACAAAGGTTGGGAAGATCGAAACTGCGTCATCGGCCTGTGCGCTCGCGATTTGTCTCTAGTCTCTCCAGGGTGCACCTGTCTGCAAACCGTTAGACGTAGGTACACGCACACACACACACACACACACATTGGGAGAGAGACAGAAACAAAGACATATACAAGAAGGAATGTCTTGGAAGAAACGGAGACAAAGTGGGATAGAGATAGAGAGACGTACACAATGAGTAGAAAGGAATAGAGGCAAAGAGGTGACACACAAAAGAGATATAAAGCTTGGAAGCAATACGATTCATTGCTTATTGAAGTCCCAATCTCCGTTAGAATGTATCACTGGCTGGGCAGCAGTCGACGAAGAATCTTTCCGGCCGGAGACTTCGGAATCTCATTGAGGAAGACCACTCCTCCCTCGAGCCACTTGTGCTTCTGAAGACGCTCCTCGACCACTTTCTTCACGTCGTTCTCGGTCAGCGAGGGATCAAGCTTCACCTGAAGTCAACAACTTTAGCACAATTGGTGGCGCGCGACTACCACAAAGGCGCGGGGGACCTCTCCCTGCTCCGGGTGGGGCACACCCTTGACGGCGACGTCTCCAATGCGGGGATCCGTCAGGAGCACGTTCTCCAGCTCCGCCGGAGCCACTTGGAGACCCTTGACCTTGATCAACTCTTTCATTCGGTCTACAATGTTCAACTCCTCCTGGTCGTTCATGAAGCCAATGTCTCCTGAATCAACGAGGTTGAGCCTAACTTCTGAAGCACAAACTCACCAGTGTGGTACCATCCGTTTTTCAGCGACTTGGCCGTCTCTTCCTCATTTCCATGGTATCCCAACATGATGGCATTTCCACTCAGACACACCTCTCCGGTCTCATTGGGTCCCAACTCGCGACCGTCCTCCAGACTAACCACCTTCATCTCCAGTCCCGGGACAAGGCAACCCTGCACGGAGTACCTCTCCTTGTTACAATTCATTTGAGTGAGTGTTCCAGCACACGAGGTCTCAGAAAGCCCATAGCCCTGGCTGACGAGCAACTTGGGGTACTTCTTTGAAAGGGCCCTTCCAACTTCCAGGGGCAGAGCAGCCGCGCCGCTGAGGGAGAAGCGCAGGCTGGAGAGGTCAAACTTGTCCACCATGGGGTGTTTGGCCAGGAACATGGCCACAGGAGGGACCAGATGGAGATTGAAGGGCTTGTACTTCTGGAGACTGCTCAGCAGAACCACAGGGTCGAACTTGGCCATTGTCACGGTGGGAGTGCCGTGCTTCATCACCAACATCATGCAGACCATTCCGAAGATGTGGTAGAATGGGAGGTACTGCACAGATGGAGTCCTGCACAGATCCACGTGCTCCTCCTTGGTGGCTTCGGGGAAGGCCAATTTCATCGTGACGTCCATGTGGTGCCTAAATTTATATGTAGAAGGCTTCAAAAATTTGGCTACTTGTCAATGGCGAGCATTCCGGACATGACGTTGCGGTGGCTCAGCCTGACTCCCTTGGGAATGCCGGTGGTGCCACTGGAAAAGGGCATGACCGCCACGTCGTCGACGCTCATCTCGACCTTGGATAGCTTGGGCTTGTTTTTGATGTCAGTGACGGCGCGGAAGTCGTGGACTCCTTTGGGAAGAGGCGCATCGGTGGTACGGACAACGACGATCGTCTAAAAGCATAGAAGTTCTCATCATAGAATTTATCTTACCTCAACCGACTTGTTGTGCTCCACAGCGGCCATAACGCTCTCCAGAAGCACATCAACGGTGAAGATAACCTTGGCGTTTCCGCTTTTGAACATGGTCTCCAGTTCGTAGGGGGTGGCTAGGGGAGGCAGACCGGAGAAGATTCCTCCTCTGGCGATGACACTGGTGAAGACGACCGGGAACTCGACACAGTTCGGCATGACGACCATCGCCACGTCGCCCTTCTTGAACCCTCTGAAAGAGAGAAGTGAGTGAGTGAGTGAGTGAATGAGTGAGAGAGAGAGAGAAAGAGAGAAAGAGAGATAGAGAACTCACCGTTCCTCCAGGAATCCCTCCAAAGAGCGAATCTTCTTGACCATCTTCGAGTAAGTGATCTGCTTTGTCGGATTCACAGCGTCGATGAAGCCCTCCTGGCTGCCGACGTTATTCTTGTTCTTCTCCAGGTACTCCATCATGTAGCTGTCGATAGTTTTCTCCACCTTGGGAACTTCGCCAAACGGAGAGCGCCATACTTTCTGAAGAAACTCTTGTTACGCATACCAGAGGGAGAAAGAGACAGTGAGAGAGAGTGAAAGAAAGAGAGAGGGAGAGAAGGAGGAGGAGCGGAGGGAGAGGAGAAAGAGAGGAAGGCAAAGGGAGTGTCTCACCGTGCGAGTAGAGGTGTAGTAAACGGGAGAGCGTGTCTCGCCCCTAGAGAGGATGGGCAGGGGACGGCGAGTGGAAGACGAGAGCGTCCGAGTAGAGAGGGAGACGAAGGGCCGAAGAGGCCGACCGCTGCGCACGAGGGACTGCATCACAATGACAAAAGTAGGGAAGAAATGAAGACGCGTGAATTTTAACGAAACTGACGTGGCGGGACGGTACGGAAATTAGCGTAAAGTGGGATAGCTATCTGGAAAGTTCTATTCTCGTTTACACAAAAAACCTATTGTTTTTTGGGAGCCTACAATGAATATGAATTCTCGAACTTCCGACACCGTTTCCGGTGCATGAATCATTTCCCGTGGCGGAATACAATTCCGCCAACGCGTTTGTAATTCCCTAACGAACAATATTTTTATATTGAAATGGGGGTAATCCAATTTTCTAATTCATTTTACAATCTTCTGAAATTTCTGCAACTTTTGCCCATTTAAATAAAAAGGCTTATTCTTTGCCAGCTTGTTTGAAGAAAATAGTTTGGAGCAAATCACTTCGAAAAGTCATCTTGCCATCCACGCTCTCTGACCATCACCTCACGATTGAGACACCTTTCTGACATGCCTCCCTGAATATTCGTACAGTTAGGCTATATATTCCTCTCATGTGCCTCTTCTCTCTCATGTGCATCTATCACTAGTTTCCTCTGCTAATTGTTTTGATTCGCTCCTCGGAGGGATTCTCTGAAAAATGGCGTTTGTTCCCTTTTGTGTTCTCTCTTAATTTGTTTTTTCAACCTAAAATTTGCGCCTTTTTTCTATCTTAATTTTTGGTAACATGCATTCTGTGAGTGGTGGCAGCTTGGCAGAATGCGTGACGCCTTGAAAAGACACCATATTATAGTCGAAGCTTAGCATATTTACACCATTATACGACGTAGAGAGTCCAGAAGCGGAAGGCCACAAGAGATGGCAGACGCGCCAGAAATAGAACATCAGAAGATACGAATGCTGCAAGGGCAAAACAAGAAGAGAGAAGAAGACAGTGAAGCCGAAACAGATGATGACATCGGCAGGGGACGTGCCGGCCGAGGCATTCAGGTCTCCTGTGCTTTTTCCCCGACTGTCCGGTTTGATCGCCTCTTCCGGGGGGGGGGGGGGGGGGGGGTCCGGCCGGTCGTTTTTTTTTAGTTTTCCCAGTTGATTTGTTTCGCTTAACCTATTTATCCTTCAAATTTTTGATTTCTCGCATTTTCAATAACCGAGGGGTCCGAGTTCAGTCAGAAAAATAAAGCTTTATTCGCATAGATACATACAATTTTTAGTATTTCAAGAGAACTATGCACATATTCTCACAGGTTATACCGGTCAAGGAAGACTTTCGCGACAAAGTCGGAATACAGCACCTAGAATCGCTAAGCGTCGGATAGCGCGGCTACTTTTAGGCCATGTATCGGAAGACGACGCCTTCCTCGCCCTGGAGAGTGATCGATTTGTCCGAAAGATCCACCATCTGTCGGGGGACCCAAGTCTTCACATTCGACGTCGTGGTTATTATCTGAAAATGGGGGTTTACTCGGTAAAAACGGAGGGAAAACCTGTGTTTTGGCGAGTTTCGCATGGTTGGGGAGGTCCTGCAACGGAAGGGAGACCGGATGGTCAGCGAAGTTGACAGCAGCCACGTAGACCTAAAATAGAGCATGAATACTTCAAATTTCAAGATCGGATACGGTAGACTGTCCTTCCTCTGTCAATCAAAACTCACATTTCCCACTGTGACGTTATCCCTTTGGAGGAACCTTGTGATGGTGAATCCGTTATCTACCAAACGACCGATCTAAAAAAAACAATTTTCCAAAGTAAGATTGAAATACTTACAAAGGTCTTTCCGTTGATCATGGTCTCGTCGCGATGGCGCAGTTTAGCCAACTTTGAGAACATTTTCAGTTGCGACTGAGCCTCCTCGTACTGTCTCTGAAAGGGGCGAATTCTCCTGACTTGGGGGTATGGAATACCTTCCAGTTGATGTTTTTGTAGTCTGGAGAGAGGGCGATATCAACGTTTTCACGCTCGGAAAATCCGGCCATCTTGCTGTCGTCCCACTGCATTACTCCGCGTTGGGGAGCTACCTGGAATTTGATGTTTTAATACGGTATCTAGGGACAATCGTAGTTTCCGTTTGTCTCCCCGGTGGAAATTCGCGGCAGAATTGTAAAGGTTAGTTTATAAAAAAAGGCTTCTGATGTTCCAAAGTTACCCGATTCTTTGACCCTAAATTTACTTGTGAGTCAGAGCTGAGTTGTGCTAAACATAGAAATATGATAAAGGAATGTTCAGCTCAAGCTCGGAGGGCGAAAGATTCAGAGGTTTTTCCTCTTAAAAAGGGTGGGTACGTCAAATACCGAACAATCGCTATTAACGCTGAGTCGTAGTTTTTTGCCGTTGAAAATTTTAATTTACATTGCATTCAAGGCATACATTGGCGGAGCTCCGTCACTTGTGGCTCGGCGATTATTATTCAAAATGGGGGTCTTTGTGGGTGCTAAACTATACCCACAACCACGGCCTTTCACTCTTTAACGTTTGAAGGAACTAGAGGGACCTGGCTTGGGTACTTTCCCAATTGCCCAAAATACGGTTATATAGGCTACTTGCATACCTCGGTAGTGTATCCGAGTTTCCCCAAGTTAAGGGTGATAGACACCATAAAGGACAGAGTGTTAAGGGTGTTCAGCAACTAATTTTGTTAATTCAGGTTAAAACGTGCTAAACGGCGCAAAATTGAGGGTGGAACCCAACTTTAGGGCCTAAAAGTTAAGGGTGAGTGCGTCAGTTGCCGAACACTCCCGTTGTATGGTTACTTAGGATGGTCCCACCACGAAAAGAGTTGGTAATTTACCAAAACCCGCGAGTGTGGATACCACACACACTAAGGGAATCCAAATTAAGAGAAAGGGGCGGTGTTTGGCAAAATCCCAATTCTGCTTTTTAAGGGACCCAAGGATGTTTGAAAATGAATTTTTAAATACAATATTATGCTCTAAAACACCGTTCAACTGTGCAAATGATACGACGTCGCTAACAATTCGAGAAGAAAGATACTGCCAATCGGAAGTTTCGCCAATTCTTCCTTCGTTTTAGATTGATCCCCTGTTTTAGATTTTGGTATTGCAGGAGGAGAGATGGGGGTTAGGGTTCTACACTTTTTGAAATACTCTTTAAACTCGACTGGGTCAAAAATTTTTTGCAGCAGATCAGCCAGTAATCAACGTTAGCCTTGGAACACTAATGAAGCACTAAATAATTCCCTACCTTGCTATCATTTGTCAGATCCCTCATTCCGATCTCCTCTCCGTAGTAGATGTTATTCGCTCCCGGCAACATCAGCTGCAGCATGGAGATAAGCTCGGCGTGGACCCGGGAGCCCACTCGCGTAGCCAGACGAGATATATCCGCATTTCCGAACTAAACATCCGTTTACTTCTGAAAACTAGCATAACCCACCTCCCACTGCGGGATGATACCGTCGTTCTGGGTGTGGAACAGGAGCACGTCCGAGAGAATCTCGTGCACGCAGAAGGCCACAGTTCCTTCCGTTTTGTGGCAGATATCTAAGCAAAAATGGTCAAACTACAAAAAAACAGTACCGGTGTCCTTGGCAATCTTTCCCAGTTCGTAGTTGATGACAGAGTCCAGGCCACTGGCTGTTAGATGGCGTTTGTCCTTCTCCTTGGCGTCTTCTCGGGAAGCGAACAACGCACTGCAAGTGGAAAATTAAAGTAAATATTATTTTTAAGCGGAAATTCGGTTATGGATAATACAATCAGGGCATAATAGCACTTACAGTTCCCAAATTTCAGCGCCCAAAGGGACGGTAAGACGATGCTAAAATCTACAAAGCCCTACTAAACACTCTATTTAAACCGACTTTTCTCCCAGATATGAGCTATCAGGGAAAAAGTTTGTGCCTCGGATTTTCAGTCTGAAAATTGAGCCACTTATATCGCCAGTATATTTCATATTTTCTGGACCAATGTGATGTTTTATCCTAAAAACCAACTTCTCATACAGTCCCTCATCCATGACAACGGCTCTGACAAAATTTGCCATAGATCTACAAATGAGACAGGCTTCGTATCTTTGGTAGCCGCGTCACCACGACGCTTCGTGAGTAGTTACGAACTATTTAAAGAGTAACCCGTCGTAATTCAAACTGGCATGCTTGCAGATAGTTGGGTCCCAACATCCATGACAACGGGCCGGCCCGCTCTAAAAATTTTCACGGCCGGGCCCGCCCAAAGTTTGGCATGGTTGTTGGCCAAGATTTGCCAAATTTGGCGAAACGACTCGTGAAACTCAAAATTTACGCAAAAAAGGGGGAGGGGGTTGTTGATGAGCTGCCGCAAAATAAACACAGGCAACCAAGTATCAGGGTAGCCTCTGTGTGCATGCATTTTTTCCTTCACTTGCTGCAGTGGTAAACCCCTTACATTTTCTTCTCCTCTCCCTCCAACTTCGCACTCTCTCCTGCATAAGTGTCGACGTGGTCCCTAATATCCCGAATGATGTCCTGAATTGCCGACCAGTCCTGAAATCCCATCTTTTAGCCATATTCTCGAACCAATATCTACCGGTTCGCTGCCGCTCCGTGTCCTGGCCAAGTACTCGATTCCCTGGAGGTAGAATCCATCCACACCGCGGTCGATCCAGTTCGAGAGTACTTCCTGGGCACGGTGGTTTAAGAGAAATTGAGTGATTGAACTCACAAACATGTGGGTGCGGACGTTGGTATTCTGCCAATTGAGGACGGCCGCTCTGCTGTCATTGGCTTCGTGAAGGTAGCCCAGTCCTTTGTGTTGGGAGACGAACTCTCCGTCCGGCTGGTTGTCTGTCCAGTGGTAGAACTAAAAGAGAGAGAGGTTAGAGAGAGAGAGAGAAAGAGATAGAGAGATAAAGAGAGAGAGACAGAGAGAAGAGAGAGAGAGAGAGAGAGAGAGAGAGAGAGAGAGAGAGAGCCACCTCCGAATAATTCTTATTCTCCGGTTTGCTGGCAGCGGCCGAAGCGAGGAACCACTCATGCTCGAGGGAAGTGGTAGCAATGGGTATGCTAATGACCACCTTCATTTCTAAAAGCTACCGTAACCCAAATAGCCCTTGGGGCAGCTACCTTTGTCGTGGATCTTCTGAATCATCTCATCCGCGGCTTGGTTCACTCCGAAGCGAGAGTCCATCTGGGCGTAGTTGCGGACAGCCGAACCGAGGTTGTCGGAGAGGAGGAAGGGAGACGGCCAGACGGTCTGAAAGAGGGGATTGACTCTCTCTATCTCTCTCTATCTCTCTCTCTCTCTCTTTCTGTCTCTCTCCCTTGCTCCCTTGCTCTGTCTCCCTCTTACTTTGTGTGCGGGGTTCTCAAATTGAGGGCCGGGACTATATAAGGCAATGGGTGGTCCAGGGTAAACGGACCGACCAAAATTCCCTCTCTCTCTCTCTCTCTCTCTCTCTCTCTCTCTCTCTCAATTCACCTGCACTCCCGCCTTCCTCAGATTCTCCAACCGCGACACCAGTCCAGGAACATCTCCCACTCCGTCTCCATCGGAATCTTGGAACGCCGGAATCCACACCTGAAACAACCCCTCTCTGTTAGTCTATTCCAATGTGTTTAAAAGCCCCCGGGGCACATAAATCCGTCCCAGCCGCTCCCATAATTCTCGGCCTTTCACACACACGTGCATCCGCAGCTGCAAGCGTAAGAAACAGCCACAGCTGTTGGGAGCGGAAATCACCGAGGCGGCGCCTTTTGAGGCAAAAGAGTTGGAATAACAACATACGTTGTAGGAGACAGCTGACTGCCACCAGTGGGGTTTCGCCAGAATTGCGCAGCCGGGAGACATGAAGACGAGGAGGATGGCGGCCAGGAACATGAGGATCCACAGGATCCAGAAGAGAACGAACAGCAGCAGTCTGAAAAGGCAATAGGATGAACACGATTCTTGATTCTGTATTTTTGTAAATATTCTGCTATATTGTTGAAACCGTGTGATAGGGAAAACTCAATTTTTCTCTCTGTATCTGTATATATTTCTCTGTTTGTCTGTGTCGCTCTGCATATCTCCCTCTCACTTTTATTCAATTTATTCAACTACCTTAATCTCTCTCTCTCTCTCTCTCTCTCTCTCTCTAACCCTCTCCTTCTCTGTTCGCATGTGTATCTATATATCCCTCCCTCTTCATTTCCTTGTTCTTTTTTATTTGCCTGTCTGACTCACTCTCTCTATCTATTTCTATGCATCTCTCGCTATTTTTCGACATGCTTGTCTGTGTCTCTCTTCATCTCTCTTTTACTCCCTCCGCCTCTCTCGCCATTTTTCTCTTTTGTTCTATTTCTCTCACTGCCATTCTCTCTCTATCTTTTTTTGGGTACAACTTCCTTAACAGTCATAAACTTAAGGGTGGTTACCCAATTTTAACGCCTAAAAGTTAAGGGTGGGTAGATCAGTTGCCAGGTCCTCCCGGGGTCTGGAAATAAGGTTTTGGCAAAGAACAAAAGTTTCCGGAAATTAAATTTACATTTAAAATATCATAATTCTGAATTCCTTAGATACACACAGGCTTTCCGATTCTTGTTTCAACGGTATAGAAGTATCAAACAACTGTTTTACTTGCTAGAGATGGCCTCTTAGGGCTGTCAAGTCCAAAAAACGCAGTTATTTTTACGTTTCCCCTTTGCAGTTCCTGTTTTCCAATCATTTCCCTGATCATTCGTTTTGATGCCGTTGTTTGTCCCCTTCGTCGCCGCTTCCCATCGATAAAATGAGCCGTTCTGCACTTCGAACGACGGCGAATAAACAGTCCCCGACGGCAGTTGCCGAGCACAGACACGAAAACAGATTGTAACGAGGAAGAAATCCAAGCCCGGTGGTTGTGTTCGCCTGTTCAGACATTTGATCACGTGGCCCGTGCGGTCCCGTCGGCCATTGTTGGCGTTGACGGCGCTCATTTGGAGGGCGATGATCCGTTTAACGAAGCATAATCGGCCGGCCAAACACACGCTAATAGCATGTCTCTTCATGAATACGATCGGTTTGCGAATAACATGGGATTAACTGTGCATCCCGGGTCGAATGAGGGTAAAAAATATCTGGGCTGGGCAAATTTCATTCAAACTGGACAGTTCTATCCGTAAGATCCTTAAAAAGTGCATGAAAATCAGCGAACCTTCATACCCATATGCCTAATTCCTCTTGACAGAAAGCCATACCTCCGGAGACCCAGACAGTTGACGGACCCTCCCTTAGTTTTGGGGGACACGAATGCTGTAGCCCCTATACTCTTGGACTTCCGAGCAGAATTTTACAAAAATAGTGCCTAACCATCTAGAGTTCGGAGGGGGGGGGGGTTTTGGGGGGGGGGGGCTCTAGGGGACCCCCAAAATGCAAGAACCAACATTTTTCAAGGCCCCCACAATAACAAACCCCCAAAACCACCACGCGTCCAGGTATGATTACGATTGATGTTGTTGTATGACTGGCTCCTGCTTTGTAATGGGGGGGGGGCTTAGAAAAAGGAGGTCCCAGCTGATGGGGGGGGGGGGTTACCCTTTTTGACATCCCTCAGTGTTGTGTTCACTATCAAGAGGAACTGCAAAAAAGCACATATTCCTCTGGTGGTGGGGTCTCGCTTTCGCTAGTCCACCGTTTTCTTGGTGAGACCCAGTAGATCACGGAATTTACACAATTAAGCCGCATTACTGTGTTGAACCAACAAATTTTGAACTAGGCCCATTTTGGGCCAGCGTAAAAGAATTTTTATACCATCCTCATGGCTGGACAAGGGGCATTTGGGGGCTTGACACAAAAGTCCCCCAAATGGTGCCTAGGAGGCACCGTAACGCCCCCTTTATTTTTCTGTTACAATTTTACACCAAACGCCGAATTACGTAGGTACCGCATACACCTCACGTCTACCTACGACCATTCTGCCGACAATGGCAACGGGCTGGCCCGCTTCTGTCTCATTTTCTGGGCTAGGTCCAATACTTAATAAGAAAGTTGTTTAACGGGCCAGGCCATCAGCAAATTTTTGCGATTGTCGCCTATGCCGTTAAGTGACGGAGCTCAGGTTGGGGTGAAAATCTAATCAGGGCTCGGTTCGAAACAGGTAAGTTGCCTAAGGCTATCAAGGAAAGCCACCTTGAAAGTTCGCTACAAGCGACCTTACAGTCCCATCATTCAATCTGTCCCTCTCTTACAAACAACGTGGTTGCAGTATTATCAGCGACTGTTCTCATTGAAAAGTGATTGCCCCATTAAATTCTTTTATTCCCTAATCGTTTGCGCTAAATCCGGAAATCCTTTGCCCTTTCATTGCGCGACAGAGGGATCGGCGCGAATACCAATTAGCCGCCGTCAAGTGTGTCGCCGATTCTCTGCGCAACGCCTTCTCTTTTAACGGCCGTGTCTAATCTGTCGTAAATCTGTTTATGGGAGGCCTCATCCGCCGCCAGATGCCCAGATTGCCAGGGATAAACGAGGCTGGCAGGAAGAGTACGGCTCAGAAGCCACTGCAGTTGCCAAACCAACTATGCGGAAACCAAAATATCCACAAAACAAACCTGAGACATTTCCATCCTTCGCTGTCCTTGAACTCATTCAGCTCCTCCTCGGTGAGGCCGATTTGGCTGTCTCTGCGGGGCACCTTCGGTTTCACGTCTTTCAAAGGAATCGCCTCCACGGGGACCTGAAATCAGTGGGTTTACGACATACGGAGGGTTGTAAACGCGAAACTTACAGTTTTAAACAGGTAAAATTGAAGAAAAAAATTATTCTGGTGTTTTTGCAACAAAAAAACTTATGATGTTTCTAAGGAGTCATACATACTGTGTCAAACTATGGTCGATCCCTGTCAAGAAGGGTGCCGGAGACCCAAAATTCGACCGATATCTAAACAATCGAACGATTTTACAGTACTTTTACAATTATACCAATATGCATGTACAGCGAAAAAGAAATATTTCGCACGGACGACGGTTCCATTGAAAAGTGAAATTTTGGAAATGGGCGGTGGTTTATTCAAATGGGCCGATAAAGCCCAAAGCCAAATTTTCTTGACCGGACAGGCAGGCATGGGCTTAAAGTTTGCGCTAAATCCAGTGCGCACCCCTTCCATTTGAAAAAAATCCATACTTCGAGGGTGGAATACCGTATTTCGTGCCAACCGGGTGTCATTAGGGCCCAAAATAATGCGATTGTGACCGTGAACGCACCCTCGCTTTGTAATATTTAAAAAGGCAAGATAAGGCCCATGGCTGTCAGGTGGAATAATTCTTAACGAATTTTTACCCAAATTGACAAAACTGCTCCGCCCGCCAACCGAATTTTCTCGGCGCGGCCCACTAGAAATACGGGCCGATTTAAGGAACCATCAGGGGTATATTGAAAGCGAAATTATGAAATGAACCGTTCCTATTGAAATGTTTTTCTTGTAACCATGGATGGACAGGGGGCGTGTGGGGGCTCGATGCGTAAGACCCCCCCCCCCCAAGTAGGACCTCGGATACAACGTAAGCCCCCATTAATTTATTGCTACCATTTTCGACCAAATCACGTAGGTACCCCAAGCACCTCACGTCCACCTATTCTTGTAACACCGTTCTGGGAAACGGTTGTTAACAAAAATTAGCATATCATTCACATGAAAATGTCTCCTCTCTTGCTAAGCGTGCTTCCAGATCTCCGCTTTTGAGTAGTACCCATTGGCAACCTGCCTCGTCAACCGCCAATTTGTGTCTCAGATTCCAGCACATAAACCCCCGTTTCGTCCGCAGCAGTGTGCCAATTAAGTCCGGGGAACCATGCGATGCAAACGAAATTAGACAGGTGGTTCGATTGCCTCCATTTCGTGGTCCATTTTCGGAGTGCAAACACACTGGCGGTGGTAATCGCCTTCCCCTTTGTGTATATTTGCGGCTGGTTTTTGCGACACACAGCAGATGAACTCCACACATAAACTGTGCCAACAGACTGTGAATTGACCGCGCGCGGCAGACCGGCGACCGCGAGGGGCGAGAGTTTCAGTTTCAAGGCCACGCGCTTCGATGAACCCGATGAAAGGTGACAGTGCGCGCCGAGAAAACTGACAAGTGGAGTGATAGCCAAGACGTGCGTGAACGCGGATGTTCCGGGCCGGCCCGAGAAAACTGAATATTCTCATGGATCACTCTGAGATGGATTGCTTTCCCCCACGGTGTCATTCGAAATGCACGAGGAGGCCGCGTAATTGCAGCCACACGAGCGCGCGTCTTTCGAAAAGTTCCGTTGGCGGGGGGACGAGAATCGACGAAGAGACCGGTCAGAAGAGCGAAGAAGAAGGCGTGGTTCTTATGGGCTAGCCCGGATTTCACCCCCGGCCGTTAGTTGCATATTTATAGGTTTGTGCCGCGATCTTTGCCTCCAGCTAGAAAATCCGCGCAAAAAGCCGTCGGCCAATTAACAAATTGGTGCGCAGGGAGGCCGAGTGGGACAGAATTCAACAAATTTAGTAACTAACCTGACGAAAAAAGGCGAATTCTGGGGTCAGTTTTATCAAATAAAATTGGTTTTAATCACCCCCTCCCCCCCGCATTTCCCATTGAATTTGGACGCATGCTAATCCATGAGGATGCAAATTCAACACATTCACAGAAAAAAATTACATAATCATTTTTTGCCATTTATCAGCTTTTTTTTCGCGAGAGGAGCCAAACGAGGGATTTTTTTATTACCAGGCGAGCATCTAAGCAAGTTGCGTGATTGACAGATTGGCTGGGAGTCGGTTAAATTTTCAACTCGATCGCCTCACATTATTTAAAACCGGAAAAAGACGGGCTGGGCTTAAATTTTCAAATAGATCCGGTTTGCTTCGTGAAACCCCTAGCCTCACATTATTTAAGTTTGCAAGCCAGTTTAAAGAGCTTTAAAGGGGATAAACCGCGTAAAAAAGTTTTTTTCTTTCTGGACTTGTGATAAATGGGTCGATCTCATTCTCTTGATTCAGAAAAGAGTCCCATTTTCTCTTTTTGGAGCAAAATGAAACAAATTGGGAGCGCCTGAAGTGTAGTCGAAAAGATCGTTTGAATAGCGCGCCATTCTGCGTCTCGCTTTTTCGCGCGCTCTCTCGCCTTTCTCTGCCGCGTACATCTGCACCGGTTGCAGTCCAAAACATATAAACGGGGTATCTTTCAGAATCGTGACAACGGTATCTATTCAATAAAGTTGTTATTAATACGATTTGAAAATCAATTTTAACGAGGTCCTTCCCCTTTAATGTTTCTATCCCATGTTTAGAGCTTAAAGGGGCAGTAAGGAGGGTTTTTCATTTCGTTTTCGATCGGATACGGTCGGAAAATTAGCGAATCAACTATGCTAAACTGTCTCGCACCCTCCACATTTCCTGAGCTATCTCATCCAATTAGAATGAATTCTTCACATTAGCATGCTTTGTAAAAGACGGACACGCAGGGCGTACTGGCCATCCGCATAATCTGCGGATGGTCGGCCGTTTTCGGCGACTTTGGACTGTATTTTGACGAAAACGGTAAATTTGCGACCCATAGTCATATACATTTTCATGATCAGCGAATTTTTCTCTCTTCATTTAGCCAAAGTTGTAAAACCCGCCTTACTGTCCCTTTAAGTTAAGGCCCTACCTTCGTGTAGGGCGTTCCCTTCGGCGCGGGCACCGGGTTGCCCGAGATGGCGTTGATGTAGCTCTCGGTCTTCTGTCCTCGGTCCACGTCGTAGTAGCGAGGCGTCTTGCCCTCGGGGCCCGGCATCAGGCTTTCCGAGGCGCTCATTCCGCCGTGCCTGATAGAGAACTGCTCTTCGAGAAGGATCAGAGAAAAAATGAAGTAAAAATGGAACAGGGCAAGGGCATTACACTGCAAGTGTTCGTTGCGCTCATAATAACTGCGATGACAGATGACAGCCGCTGGATGAGCCCGTTGGCAACACAAACGATTAGAAAAATGGCAGCGGGGGCATCAAATGGGGAATAAACAAAATAAGCCACGCCCACTTTTTCGCGGCTGAAATCGGCCTGCAATAACTGATTGGAACTCAAAAAAGGGGACAAATTCCAAAAAAGAAAGTTTTTTTTCAGAAAAGAAAAAGCCACTTTATCTGCGCCTTGGCTTTTTGCACGCTTTTTTCGCCTGTGCATCGCACGAATGCGGCATTAAGGCTGTTTTTGGCAGGATTCCAATTTGGCGACAGCTATATTAATTAAATGCTTCAAAAATAAAGCTATATTTTCGCCGGAAAACCTGCCAAACGGGTGGCAGGCGAATTTTTCAAACATTTAATTTTAAAAAAACATGTTTTAAAAAATCCGCCTGCCGGCTTTTAATGCCACTCGTTTGGCAGGTTTTCCGGCGGGAAAATCGCTACAATAATTTGAAACCGCTTCGATGCTTCACAGCCCTTTCGTAAATACAGTTATTTGCCAAAAATTCGCAGTATTGTTATTAGTCAAAATAAAATTTGAAACGTTTTATTAAAAACATCAGAT
Organism: Oscheius myriophilus; assembly: GCA_964057215.1. NCBI lineage: Eukaryota > Metazoa > Nematoda > Chromadorea > Rhabditida > Rhabditidae > Oscheius > Oscheius myriophilus. Next base: position 8,165,198 of record OZ059903.1, on the reverse strand, counting down.
TCGCAAGATCTTTGGCCTGCGATCCGGCCGTTCTCAAATGACGGGCCGGACCGAGGGATTTTTTTTAGGACGGACCCAGGTATGAAAAATACAATTTTAATTTTTGTATAAATCGGTACAATAATTTGTTAAACTGATTAAACTAACTTAATAATGTTTGTTACTAACCTATAAGTCAATATTAGTCGTACAAAAAAGAATGTCACCGACCGGGATCGAACCCTGGTCGTGTGGGTGGAAATCTGACTAGGTGGTCCTGGGTAAACGGGCCGAACGGGCCGTACAGGGCCGGGGCGACTAAAATTTTCCAAATGGCCCGGCACGTGAAAACTATGGCAGAACCTACAAAATATTGGTTTGTACTAAAAACTTGTAAAATTTAAATCAATATAAAAAATGAATAGCGCCAATTTCTCTAATTCCCCTTTATTAAATTAAAAAAAATTTGAAAATCGCTTATTAAAAAAATCTGTAACTGAAAATGGAAAACGCATGGAAAATGCGGCCGAAAGAGGCGCCTGAGGGAATTATTGCGCCACCCACGGCGAGGGAAACAACTGGCACATGGAGTACGGGGGGCGGGGCCGCAGAGACGCAGGGCGGCTGGCGCGAAACAACACTTGTTGACAGCCGACGCAACTATCCGTGGGAATTCCCCGCTTTCTTTTGATTTCGCGGTGTTTGTTGCGACTTTTCAAGCAATTTCAAGTTTTTTTTTAAAATTTTGTTTCGCTGGATTTGAAGGACTGCCTACTGGAAACTCCTTTGAGTGAATAACCTTTGAGTGATCTGTAACGATTCATATAAACTGGATTCACAATAACCGCAAAATGAGGATAAAATTGGCAATAACCGTAGGAATAAGCGTCTGACAATCGGGACTAGAGGAGATCAGACGAGCGGAATGGGGGAGGTGACTAGGCGGTGGTCGACAAGACGCCGTTCTGCTGGTTCTCGGAGGAGGAGTCCTTCTGGGGCGAAGAGGTCTCCGGGAGTATGTCGGAGATGGCCTAAAAAAGGGAAAGTATTTGAAAGATAACACACTTCTTATTACATACCTAACATTTCCAATTGGAAGTTTAACATTATTTAGAGAACGTCATACTTCGACATGGGGGTATATTAGGCTAACCCCGTGGTAATGTCCAGAAAAAGGCGTACCATTTTGCTCGTAAGCCAAAAAATAAAGGAGATATCCCAATTTTTGGGGTCCACACGTTAAGGATGAGTACGTCACGTGAATGAAAAAAGTACGACACACGCAAATGAATTCTTAGGCGAAACACTCAATAGACTTGATATTGAGAGTTCGGCATTTATGGGCCAAACTTCGGCGATGCCACAAGCGCACACTGGCGGTGCAACAATTTGACCCCATTTTAGTGACCCGCCGCAAATTTTGAAGTTTTTTTTTCTAACCATAAGGGGATTGTCGTAAAATGCACCCCTGCGGTACGTTAATCATATGTGTGTGCGAGAATTCTATTCCTAGAACGGGCTGAAGCGTAAATTTTGAGACTGTCTGTCGTTTACAAAGCTTCGATGGCCTAATGAAGCTGAGTAACTTGGAAATTACACGGAAAATGCGAGGTCAGTCAAACGGTTAGCATAAATTCCTGATAATCAAATCCTCCCGTGTTCGAATCCCATATTTTCAACGATTTTTGCGTATAGCAAAGAGAATAATGGAAGCGTACTGCTGCATTGTACCATTGGTTTCGATTACAGAAAAGATACCTAATTGGGGAAAGCGCAATTTCTTTTTTGAAAGCGAGCTCGTATTAGCGGAAAATTGCCAAACAGCTGCCAATAAAAGCCGGAAGAAAGGTAGTTTTCCAGCTGCGTCACACCAAGTGTTTTTCAATCTCTTAGGTACATTCCAATTTCCATACTTTTAGTATCACTTGTACCAATTAGCGCCACCCACCGCCATGTAATTATCCTGATGGACGCCGTCCCAGTAGACCTTTCCGCAGCCGCCGCAGATGTAGAAGAAGCGGCCGGGCCTCTGAAGAACCTGATCGGGGACCTGAAAAAAACGTATGTAAAACAGTTTAATGGGATAGCTTACTTTGTGAATCTGTGTCTGCACATGGTCGTCCATGGTCTCCTGAATCACGAGGTTCCTCCTAAACCAATTTTCAAATTAAAATAAAGACATAAAAACCCACGTGACATCAATCATTCCTCTGTTGAGTCGCACGGTGAACCAGTCGGGGTACTCCTTGCTCACCATCAGCTTGCAACCGTAGCCGCCGTAGAGGCTGGGATCCACCGACGATAACTTTTTCTTCCACTCTGGAAAGGCTAAGTTAGAGAGAGAGAGAGAGAGAGAGAGAGAGAGAGAGAGAGAGAGAGAGAAAGAGTAAAAACTTACCCTCGACGTCGAACGGCTCCACGTGGTAGAGACCGGTGCAGACCACTTGGCACTGGAAGAGCGCCTGCATCACTGGCGCCGGGGCCACAACGAAGCCGGCTTCGTTGCACTCCTAAACATTATATAAGTTTGGCGCACAGAAGAACCCCCTCCAGTTTTGGTTATGACCATCGCGCCATACGTCGCATGAAAAATAGGGAATCGTGCAAAACGGACCCCACCAATAACGTGTCACCATATGGTTTTGCGCAAATTTTAATAAAATTATATCAAGATCACCGAAAATCGTACTACTCAAATGACACATTCGTTACAGGAAGCAAGTCTCTCAAGATCGCACAACTCACGATCAGTTGAACAGTTTAGAAAAACGATTCGTGGCTGGAAAGGGACCGTTTGGGGATTTCGATGCGCAACCACTTCCACCAAATTCCGAAATATGTAGGTACCTATGGAACGATTTTGACAAAGAAAAGGCCACTACGACAAAAGTGCAAAAGAAAAGGCGGGACGAATGTTTTCTACCGAAATTCGTGAGTTTTTGAGCCGAAATACAGTTAGTGCCGCGTCATAAATCCATTGAGTAAGACCGGAGCACATGTGCCACAAAAACATAACAGAAAAACTATGGCGTGATGCTCCGAACTAGTTTTTACAGCACATTTGCAAGTTCAAGCCAGGTTAGACCGCTTTTGGCAACAGTTGAGCGTCCTGGAAACTATGCGTCAAATCCCCAACTATGCGATCAAATCGTTGGGTTGCTGTGAAAAAAAAACCATCTTTAAGCGAGTTAGGTGCTTTGGCAGCAGTAGGCCGCTCAGTAAGCTTGTAATCGTATTTTACCAACAATAGGCCGCTTCACACTCACTGTTTTTTCCGGCTTTTAACTTCAATTTCTTGTTACCGAAAGCATACCCAAAGATCCGAAGAGCGTCTGTCTACCGTATTTTCCATTCAAACTTTCACCGTGGAATCAAACATGCGACCATTAAGTAATTTTTTCGTTTAAAAACGTAAAACCCACCATGCATCGGCTGAAGATGTCCTCCTTGTTCAGGAGCAGGTTGTTCTTTTCGACCACGTAGCGCAGCTGATCCACCGGCGTCTGATTCGAAAAGTTGGGCACACACATCACCCGGTCGCTGAACTGGCTGCGCAGCTGAAACGGTTTGAGTTACATATAAATTTTTAAAAAAAAAACCTGGTCGAAGGCCTTTCCACTCGACAGGATCAGTCGTTTCCTGTCCCGCTTCGCCATCTTGACGAGCTCCTCCTTCGTGTCCGGCAGCCACACATTCGCTCCGAGGCGTCTGAAAAAAAGCATTTAAATTGATAAATATGGTTTTTTCGCCGATAATCCGCCCAATCAGCCTCTAAAAAGGTTCAATCACAAACCTGAGATGTTTTCCGAGTCCTCTGAGCATCTGATCCACCATGCACCTGAATTCCGTGGCGTTCGTCCCCGCCGAGACGTCTCCGAGCGTTTTCTCATTCATGCGCTAAAATAAAGTATCAAAATGGTTTGGAAAAGGAAAACCCACATCCACTATGTCCTGCCAGGCCATGTCGTCTATCTTCTGTGCCTTCTGCTTCTTGCTCTTCGCCTTGTCCTTCTTCGGCGCGTTGGCCAACGACTGCTGGATCAGCCCCTCCAGATCCATCTCCTGGGCACTGAAAGTTACATTTTTCCATAAAAAATTGAAGAGCAACTGACTGGGCCTTGTTCTTGATGTGTTCGTAGAGTTGCAGGAGGACGTAGGCGTCCTTCGCCGCGTAGATCACTTGTGACCTGGTGAGCGGCCGCCTTGCCCAGTCGCTGCACTGAAAATAGGCAACGGTTATCCATTCGAAGTCGGTAGGAACTTCAGCCAAAGGGCAAAATGGGGAAAATATTGGGCGCGATAAAAGGGAAATGTTGAAAATTGGAACTCGTTGGTAGGAGGCTGATATTTCGGCATAAGACCTTCATATCATACATGGTACAACGGCGGACAATTTGTAAAGGCCCTTCTATTCGCGAAAAAAACCGTAAAAATGAATGGGACAGCCGTAATTTCGCGTACGGTGGAGCCGAATAGTGAACCTTTTTACTAAACATGTTCAAGTTTAGCGTAAATTCTGAAAAGCAGTGGTCAAGCGGTCTTCTATTTTACTATTACGTTGCATTCTCAGTGATAATATCAAAGTTGGGTATATAACAAGTAAACGGGTGTGTTAATTTTAAGGCAACCCGTAGCGAAACTTTGAAGCGGCTGAAAATATAGTCTCTTTCTGATAGTGAGCAAAAGATTAGCGCAAATTTGAGACTTTTTGCAAGAGGCCGAGACCTTTTGCGGAGCTTGTGCAGGGCTGGTAAATTTGAGGCACGAGCCGGGCCTGATTTTTGTGGGGCGGGCCAGCCCGGCTCTCTCGTTTAACAAAGGGACGGCTCGGCCCGGGCTCAAATTCTCACAGAGCGGGCCAACACGGCCGTTTGCCAGCCCTGAGCTTGTGCATTCAGCGCGACGATTTTTCAAACGGGTTAGAATTTTACAAGAATTTTCCACGTGTCATTTCATTAATTAATTGGTATCTGCCAGGTCATTTTCTGTTGTTGAACGATGCAGACTGCGATTTGCACTTATGCTTGGACAAAAGTACTTTGCGACCGCCGTTGTAGTAACAAAACTTTAGCCCCAGGGTCAGTGGCCCCAAGGGCATCTGGATTCAAAACGGATACACACCTGCTCCACTTTGTCTAGTTCCTCCCCTATCGTCCTTTGGCAGAGACGGCTCAGGGTGAAGTGCACTGCCACTCCTTCGACCGAAGTGTTGCTGTCCGTCTTCTTCGCCTCTGAAAATTCATTTTAGATCTCCCACACAGACAGAACCCTTACTTTTCTCCTCCTCGCTCTCGGAAAGATCCACGAACGAGCTGTCGATGGCGAGGATCTGAAGAGGTCTTTCTCAATTGGAAACGATAAAAAATTACATTTTCCATAAGGCGCTTCACGCACAGGGCGTTCTTCGAACGCGCCTCCCACTCCTTGAATTCCTTGGTGACTGCGTTGTTGAAGAGGGCGCGCAGGTCGTTTATGAAGTCGAATCCTGAAAAAAATTGAGGTCACGCAAAAATTATAACCACACATAACACCATCTTTTGGAACAACAAATCAATGTAATGCATTACCGTATGTCTTCTTCATAAACCGCGTTTTTGGTTCTCCAAGTTGAAAAGATTACCCAAATTTAAACTGGCTGTCCAAAAAAGTGATTACCAGTTAAGGCTCGGTTTGCCCATTCTTCCCTTGACCATATTTACAGAAAATGCATAATACAGTAGTTTCGTTCACATCATGCCGAGATTTAGAACCTCCGCGAGCAGCCGCGGCGATGGGGGGGGGGTGCCGCTATTAAAGTTCTACCCAATTTTTTCAGTAAAGGGAGAATAGCTGGACTGAAGGTGTTTGGGGTACATCGGTGTTTCATTTAAAATGTTTAACATAGCTGGACGAGCAGTGTTTGGGGGGTTGGATGCGTGAGCCCCCCAAATGGTGCCTCAGGGGGCAACGTATGCCACCCTTTAGTTTTTTGTTACCATTTTCAACCAAACGCCGAATTACGTAGGTACCCCGAACACCTCACGTCCTGATATGGTTTAGAAAAAACTAAAGGGGGGGGGGGCTTACGTTGCCCGCGAGGCTCCATTGGGGGGGGGGGGGGGGGTTACGCGGCCGGCCCCCCTAACGCTGCCCGTCTAGCTATGAAAGGGAGGGATGGGCCGCAAATTTTGAAAAGTTATTTTCTTTAAATAGAGGGGGCTGTAGCAAAATATACACATGCGGTACGTTGTGATTGTCGAAGGTCGCGAAAGAGTTCTACCTCGGCCGATTTGGCTGCGCACATCGCCTGAGTATCCTATAATGCACGCATTACTCCAGTATCAACATCAAAACATTGCCACACTGTGACGAAATACTTTGAAAAATTTTGGTCGGCCCGGCCCGTTTACCCTGGATCACCCAGTCAGATTGCCACCCACACGACCAGGGTTCGGTTCCGGTCGGTGACATTCTTTTTTGTACGACCAATATTGACATACATGTTTGTAAAAAAACATTATTAAGTATTGAAAGTAGTTTAAAAAATTATTGTACCGATTTATAGAAAATTTAAAACTGGGCCGTCCTAAAAATCCCTCGCCCCGGCCCGTCATTTGAGAACCCCGAATATCACTACTTTAACATGGGATAACCATATCTCCTGAGGAATGATGACCTGGCGTGCCACAGCACCATTAACCACAAAAATTAGACGTACCCAGTTTGATGGCGTCTCCGAGGAGAAGAGCGTCGAAGAAGGTGGCCCACTGGTCTTTGGTCAGCCGCTCCTCCAAAGAAATGTAGTCGACGAGGTAGACGGCCTTGCTGATGGCGATTTGCAACAGAGCGACCCTAAGCCCGGTTGTCTAAACACGTGCCTAGCACGACCTACTCATCAAAACTGGCCAGGTACTGCGGTTTCCACTCGGAATCGATGCCCAGGACCTCCTCCGTCGGGAAGTGGGAGATCATCTCCTGCACCTCCTTCCACGTGGCCACTATGACGATCGGGTAGTTCTCGGCCATCGTGAGGCCGCTGATGTCCTCCTCCTCTTCGCCTCTACAACACAATTCTTTGTTTTGAAGGGAAAAGGACTCCCACCTGGCCAAATTCTGGCGAATCTCCTCCACCTGGTCCTTGTAGTGGTCCATGTAGTCGCGGATGTGCTGAGGAATGTCGAAGCGACTCATCTCGAAGATGATCACCCATCGAATGGAGTCTTCTCTGAAAATTGAATTTTAGTGGTATAAAACTTAATATACTTCGGGAGGGTATATTCAGTTTATTCCAGGCTAGCAAAGGCTCCAAAAGCGCAAAAGTTAAAGGGGTTAGGCTTTATGTTAGTAAAAATTAAGGTCGGAAGGCCTTGATTTAAGGGGACTACCCCAGTTGTGGCCCCAAAAGTTGTGTAAATCCGTCAACCGAAGTCTCCCGAGTTATGATACTGAATGGACAGAAAAAGCTCACGAACCGGCATCGAATGACGTCAATTCTGAAAATCGGATAAAAATAATAGAAGGCCGGGCTTCTCAAATCACGGCCCGAAACGTATAAGGTAATATTAAATGTGCAACAAGAAGTTCACTGCCCGGGATCGAACCCTCGTCGTGTGCGGGGTTCTAAAATTACGAGCGCCGAGAGAATTTTTGGGCGGCCCGGCCGGCCCATTTATGACAAACAAAATGTTAAATTTTGCATAAATCGGAACAATAATTTTTTAAACTGTTTCAAATAACTTAATAGTGTTTGTTACTATCATATATAGCTGTCGCCAGACGAGCATCGGCTACTAAAAGCCGCTTTTTCTCTGCGTCTACGCTACTCCCATACTATTTCAGCCTGAGTATCGCACGGCTGCTGCATTAAGGCCGTTTTTGGCAGGATGCCCGTCGTTTTTGGCAGGATGCCCAGTCGACAGCTATATGTAAATATTGGTTGCACAAAAAAGAATGTCACCGATCAGGATCGAACCCTGGTCGTTTGGGCGGTGATCTGACTGGGTGGTCTAGGGTAAAAGGGGCCGACCAAAATTTTCCAAATTTTTCCCTTGAGAACCCTATTTCTGGTGACTTCGAGAAATGTTTTAAACTCTTCAGTGTTTTCGAAAACCTTTGGAAACTAAACAACAAGTCAATTTTGAGACAAAAACGGAGGGTCTCTGCAACTATTACCGGTTTTTTAAAGTTTTTTTTAGAAGTTTTTCACATGGATCTTTTAAAGAAAAAACAAGAGTTAAAAATCACAAGATCCTTACGAATTGTCCAGTTCATAGGTGGACAAAATTTTGTGATACCTTCGTAATTCGGGGTTTGATAATCAATTTGATTTAAAATTGTAACAAAAATTAACAGGGGTTGCCTCCGAGGCACTATTTGGTGGTCTTACGCATCGAGCGCCCCAAACGTTCGCTGTCCAGCCGTGGTCCAGTCAATTCACAGCCCGGGCCAGCACGGAATATACAGAAAACTTACACCTGTCTGGCATTGTAGAGCTGCTTGATGAAGTACTGCTTGTCCTCGATTCCAGCCCTCTGCATGAATCCCTTGATCGTAGAAACGTACTGCACGTCCGAGAGGGGCTGGATCTTCGGTGTTGACGGATCCCCGAACCTTTAAAAAGCATGTGATCAAACTAGAACGCTACAAAAAATACCTTCGGCGAATGTTGAATCTCAGATTCTTCCATCTGTCGTTGCGCTCGTACCGGGGTGCGTACTCCACCGCGTCCTTCTTGTCGTCCAGGCCGAAGAAGGTGAACAGGCCCTTCATGGTGTCGGGGACTGCCTTTGCTGAAAAAGGAAGTTAATGGAACATGCGGGGAGTTACTACCTTGGAAACGGGCCATATCCAGCGTCATGATCTGCTTGTCCTTGTACGGCTGGAGTCTCTTCACCACCTCCTCGTTGTCTATGGAGACGAAGCTGTCGTAGAATTTGAAGAGGTCCTTCTGAATAAAGACACACTTAAGAAAAAAATCAGTTCTTTTGTTTACTCGTTAATTAAAACATAGATAAGGTCGATTCAAATTCAGATGCAGATGGGATTCAACTCAAATTGAAACGCAGATGTCCAGACAGTAGTCGGAATGCCAGCAGAGCCATTAGGTGTAACAACAGGTCATACATGGGCAAGACAACCAGCCAGCTGGGTGACAGCACTAGCACTTCTGGCCCGCTTTTTACAGAATTCTGTGCAATTTTGAATAATTTTCGCGAATTTGTGTATTTTGTGAAATGGGATTTTTATGCAAAATGTCGTCGTTAGGATTTTCTTACATTATTATTGTTCTTGGTATGACGAAATGACGCTTATTGTTTAAATAAAAAAACGCTGTTTTGCGAAAACGTCGAAAAATTGAAATGGCGTCAAAAGAAAAAGAAACCGTGTTGCCTACGGCGGGGACAGCCTTCCATGAAAGAGAATCCTTTTAAAGGACTGTTTTTAATTGGAAAACTATCAAATTTCTGCTCAAATCCAAATCTAAACAAAAAACATAATAATGACAGATAAATTTAGGCTTGTATGATTACGAAGCGCCCGCTTATATTATCATGAAGGAGTTTTTCCGTATTCCAGCGACTCGTGCGGCCCCCGGTTACCCCGCACGTGACCCGAGCGGCCTACGATTGCCTCCAGCGGTATATCCGGGTAACTCGCAATGCCACGGAAGTTGAAATTACGTAACGTAAGAACCAATGTAATTAAAATACGCTAATAACGTGATTTGTTCTTTCACGCTTAGATATCCTCATTCGACTGACTTTATCCTTCCAAGGACGTAGGTCTTCACTTTCTCTCTCCCCTCTGTCTCTGTCTCTTTCCGTAATACACCGCACTTTAGATGAGCATCCTCATCCTCTGTGATACCTGTGATGTGACTACCGCCATGCCCAGTGACAACTGGTATGCTAGGTGCCCTTCCGACGTGTGCAAGAACGATTGCATCTTGTTGCCTCCCATTTCGGTAAAAAAAGAAGTAAGTTAGGCTTGCAACTCACTCATAATATGATGTGGATATTTCTGCCTTGGAAGGAACGCATACTGTTATGCGGATGACGAGTGCGTTCTTGTGAAATCAGGAAATGTCACTTACGCAACCGGTAAGAGTTTTCTACTACCTTCTAAAGACGAATACTTAGGCAATAAATTGGTCGAGGTGAGGAACGGTCAGCTGGTCTATGGTGTATGGTCGACGGAATTGTGAAGGACCGTCTGCTGGAGATGAGGTAGTCATGTCTTGTATGTATAAACATATTTATGACTCTTAAGAGACCAGCTCAAGAGCGCCAAGGAGGCTTTGTCTGCGAGGGAGACAGAAGTGGAAACTTCGAAGAAGCTCCAGAAAGACGCTTCGAAGGAGGCGGAGGAGATGAGGAAGCTGTGTGAGGAGGCGAAGGCCGATCTCCAGAAGAAGAAAGACGAGATGGTGGCCAAAGAGAAGGATTTCGAAGCTGCATGGCGTGCAACGGACATCTGCCGGAGGATCATTGAGAAGGAGGACTGGGCGAAGGAGAAGGAGATGAAGGGACTTCAGGAAAGTGAGTAATTTCCTCTGCCTCTCTACAACATGAACTCTCTAGGCCTCTCTTCTGCAAACGAACAGTTGGACAACATGACCAACATCGCCGCCTTCCGCAAAGAACACTGCGATCGCGTCGAAGAGTCCCTCAACAAGACGGAGACCGCTTTCCGGGAGTTCAAAAAGAAGTCGGAAGAAGACATGGCCGAACAGTCGAAGGCCCACACTGAGAACATCGCCCTCCTGGTGAATAAGAACAAGGATTTGGAGGAGGAGAACCGTTCTTTCCGGTTTGTAAAGCTTTCGAAGTCGAGTCGAAACTTGATTTATAGTATTCTGATTCGCAAGATGACTCAGCAGATGGAAGAGACTGAGGTGGGCTGGGAGATGACCAACAAGATGATTATCGACGGAATCAGCCAGATGAAGGACGAAGAGGACGCCTAATCATGTAGACTAGTAGCTACTCGAGAATAAATCGTAACCACGAAGGTGTGACTTGACTCACACACTCATATATCATTTTCACCCATTTACCCCATAATGATAACATTATCACAGCTAGCAGATTATTGATTTACCATATTGATTCACATTTTACACATTTCCCCAAGCCAGCGTCAGATCACACAGCTGTTGATCTAGAAAATCTGACCCCCAATGCCTAAACCAACATTTCCAAGGTTGAAAATGGTTCGTAGGTCTTGGCTGACATAAAGCCAATACTACCGGATTATTTTTATTAAAGTATGAATGAAGTGATTTAAAAACGATTTATATTTTTAAAAAGGGCGCATTTTGCATTGAAACGCCAAGATTAATTAAAATCTAATCTTTATTTCAATTAAGTGGAAAACAAAATTTTTTATTCTATTTTCGACGTCTTTTCTTCCATGAAAGTTTTTTTTCGGAGCCTACAAAATGGGTTTGCATTAAACGAAAATGCTACCGATTCATCTCTGCCTGCCCGTTGTTTACAAGACTCAAACCACCTTATGTCGCCGTGGAGCATTATGAAAGTGGCTATCGCCAGCAAGGCTCTCGTTTTTTGTTCCACAACTCTACTCGTTATTTTCGCATGTTAGTGTACTCCGTAATGGTCCTTTTGCGTGAAAAGGCGAATATTCCAACAAAGCCACTCACAATCATGCCGACATTCCCGTGGCCCTTGAGGTATTCCTTGACCGACTGCAGCTTGTCTTGGAGGATGCAGGGGACGCAGAAGTCGAAGATGCTGTATTCGTCCTGCAGCTTGAAGTTCGTCGCCATGTCCATGGCGTCCTTGAAGTGGGTCCTGTTAATCAGATCCTGAAAGAAGCAAAATTAGTTAAAAATCAATCATGGCAACGCCGGGCCGGCCCGTGCCATAGCTGTACGACGAGAGAGAGTTTGGGGAGGCTTGGTACGTTAGTCCCCTAAATGGTGCCTCTGAAGCAACGTAAGCCCTCATTAATTTGTTGTTACCATTTTCAACCAAGCGCCGATTTACGTAGGCACCACAAGCACCTCACGTCCACCTATGGTCTGCGCAAGAATTCGACAAATACCTACCGTGATCTGGTTTCGTATGTCGTTGACTAAGTCTCCCTTGTTGAAGCAGAAGATCTTCGTTGCCAAGGGGACATGGGCGGCGTGATGTTTCGTGAACATCATCAGCGCACGGGCCTGAAATTTAAGATTTAAATAGCATTTTAAGGCAGAATATACAGAATTAAGCTGACTAACCTTGACCGCTGTGGTTAAAAAGGCCTCATGGACGGCCTTCCTGTCGGCTACCTTGTCCAGCCACTCGCCGAAGGTGCGGAGAACCGTTCCTATATTGCGATAACTAATTTTACAAAAAAAAGCCAAAATACCTGCGAGGGAATTGGCCTTGGCCTGTTGAGCGTCGTGCATCACTTCGTAGAGGTTGAGAAAAGTGGTGTAGGGATCGCTGTCCGACGCGAAAATCTCGTAGGAGACCGAAGTCATCAGCTCCTTCTTCAACGCATCGTCCTTCTCTTCGATGTAAATGTCCTAAAATACCCAAAATTTCGTAGAAAAGTGGCGGAACTCTACCTTAAGGACCTTCCTTTGTGTATTCATTGGCTCCGGGAAGTCTCGTCTGTAGAGGGCCTTCTTCTCCGCCTTGGTGAGCTTCCTCGCCGGTGGCTGTGCCTCGCCGGTCGATGATTCCGTAGACGTTGATGGATTTGCTGATGGTTCAGTCATCCTGGCTGAAAATGGCAACGGTTGAATGAAAAGACACTGGGAAACGTATCGGTAATTGAAAGTTGCAAGAGAATTGCCGACAAAGAGAAGAAAACTATATCTTTTCCTACAATAATTAAGTGGAATGCGGAGATATTCGGTTTTCGCGTTCACAAGGCCAACTCAACGGAAAACTCGATAGAAAAAAAATGGATATTACGTAAGTTAAAGGAAGTGATCAAATTCCCGGGTATGACCAAATATAGCCGTCGCCACACAGAAATCGGCGAGAAAAAGCCGCTTTTTCTCTGCGTCTTGGCTTTTTGCACGCTATTTTCGCCTGCGTATCGCACGAATGCTTCATTAAGGCTGTTTTTGGCAAGATTCCAATTTGGCAACAGCTATAGCCAGGGATTTTCGACCAATTGCCAGCTATACTCGTCGCCCAGCGAGATTTCCTAGCCGGCAGCGGGAAACAAGCGGCTTTTTGTCTGCGTCTCCGCGACTTGCACACTATTTCGCGCGTTAGATGTGCAGGCCATCGAAACTTTAGGAAAGATCCGTGGGCGAGGAGTATATCAGGGATCCTAAATGAGCCTTTCCGCAACAACAAACCTTATATTGATTTAACTTAAATCGGAAACGTAAACAAAGTTTTAAATTATGCCCTGAAACTACAAACCCCAGGAAACCCGGGTGGTCTAAATTTAAGGACTGTGGGGTTTCGGCGTAAGCGTTACAGGACCATTTTGAGCCTACCTATAAATTGTCATAATAATTTCCAACATAATAGTTCGTTTTACTTGTTAACCTTATTTCAACCACCTGTGGTAGTCTACTAGCTAATTGCTAATCACAAAATACATTTAAAATGACAAAAAAACTTGAGAAAAGCTGTTTTTAATCCAACTTCTTCAGCCCTCTTCAGCTAGAGATTATAGTTCTAGTTTCAGCAATAATTGGGATTATCTCCGCCTCTGAAAAGTACTTTAGCAATAAGCCCATGGTTTCATAAGTAAACAAACATGTAAATATTGAATTTCAAAACCTTCAGTTGCCGGAAGTCATGGCGAAAATAATTAGTCTCGAAGCGATTCGCCGTTCGGAGCACGCCGGACACACAATTATGGGCGGAGCGTTTAGCTGGCCGTCGAATTGGTTTTGTTTTCCTTTTTTAAATTTTTGTTTGTAAACGCCGTTTTAAAATATTAAAACTCTTTTTATTTATATTAAAATAATTACGTTTTACTGAAGTTTAATTTACAGACGGGTTTCGACTATGGCTAGCTGCGAGGCCGAGGTTGTAAAGATCGGTTCCAAGCTCGACAAGATTTTGGGCGGATCGAAGCCGGTAATTTTTTTGTTTTATTTTTTCTTTAATGCTATGTAAAAAAAGATGTTTTATTGTTTAAAGAAATTTGTTTACATACTGCTTTTCAGGAAGAGGATGCTCTGGACCTGCTCGACGTATTGGGACGGTTGCCGATTACGCTAGATGTGCTGACGGTGCGTTTAGCTCCCTGATAACCATGACTTTTATGTTCAGAAGACCCAAATTGGGCGAAAACTCAACGACTTCCGGAAGAAGGTGACCAACGAGAAGTTGTCGAAGAAGGCGAAGGGACTGATAAAAGACTGGAAGGGCCTTCTGAATGAGTCGTCGACGGACGGCAAGGCGGAGAAGTCCGAGAAATCCGACAGTTCCGAGAAGGTTTGATTTTTTTTTAAAGTTTGAACTGTATTGGATGCATTATAATAGTACATAATTATCAGTTTGTCTTCAGATGCCGCGAAACGACTCGATGTCGAATATTTCGCAGAAGAGCAGCGATTCCGCCTCGGGGAGTCAGAAATTCGCGCCTCCTGCTCCTCCAATGTCATCCACTTCGAACGGCTTCCCTCCGAAGCATCTCATCAATGATGACGTTAGTGATGATTTTTTGTGACCTGTGCCCCGGGTGGCAGCAACTTTTTTGTCAAAGCACTAGAGAAATCCTGGATATAATGGGTCGTGACGCGAAAAGTTCTAGAATTCAGCTGTTGACTTCTGCATCTCTCTGACAGTTTTCGGTTCAAAACGTCAACAGCTGAATTCTCGAATTGCGTCTCGGCATGCATTATAAACCAAAATTCTCCCTGCGTTTTTGCCATTGACGCCCCGGAATCTTACACTACCGCCACTCGGAAGTTTGCTGGGTTTACTGTGTCAGTGCGGGTCGGCCCGTGATCGCATCATGATTCCATTTTCACATCTTTATTTTTCCTTCTTCAGGTGCGTCTGAAGTCCGCTCAGATGATCCTCTCCGCTCTGAAAATGGGAGAACTGCCAGACGGCACCCACGATCCTGAAGATGTGGCTGTACAGATCGAAGAGGCCCTTTACAAGGTCAGAAAATCTCCCCTTTTCCCTAGTTTAGCCCCATTTAGGTGCACAAGGGAACCACGGACAAGTACAAATCTTCGCTGAGGAGCCGAGTGTTCAACCTCAGAGACAAGAAGAATCCCGCCTTGAGGTACGCAAGCTATAAACAGTAATAATAGGGGTTTAGGGAGAACATTCTGACTGGTGTGGTGAAGCCGGAGAAATTCGCAGTGATGAAGAGTGAGGAGATGGCTTCGGACGAGATCAAACAGATGAGGGAGAAGTACACCAAGGAGAGCATCCTCGAGCACCAGATGACCATGCAGCAGGGTACGTTGAGAATATGGCTGTTTAGATATGCATGGTCCGGTAACGAAAAGTTTGAATCACTAAATGCATCAGCTACAGGTCGTGAGAGATCATGTGCTATTTGGAAGGTGCTGAGTCATCGCGATGGAAACGAATATAGGCAGAGATGCAGACTTCAAAGATGTGGCCAAATTTATTATGATGTTTCTATATTGGTCTCGCAACGAATGCTCACGCGAAACTTGACCTCGCTTTTGAATTTCGTAAAATCCATTAGAGAATTTGTGTGGCAGCCTCTCCCCGTCGTTTAGTAAACTTCCAATACCAGCTTCGGTCAAATGTTCATAGTTTTACGGAAGTTCCAGAACGTATACAGATTCTTGTAAACAGTTATGTTTATTGTAAATATTTCTTGAAAATTATGCAATTTATATGTTAATTTATGAAACCGAAATGCTCAAATGTTGGAAAGCTATTCTTTCAAAGTTTGGAGGTTTAAACTCTTCGCGATGAACTCTATGTCCTGTCGATAGCACCCATGCGGCCATGATGGATTGATTGTTCAGTCTTACTCTCGAAACTGAAATATTGGCTTTTTACAATAATTTTAATTGTAAAATCAAAAGTGATAACTGCTTGAGGAAGTTCCGCGTCTGTTTGTGTTTCAAGAGCATAACTTAAAATGCTCATATACATTTGGAAATAGTGAAAACAATAAGTAGGATATGCCTCAACTTTACATTTTTACGGGAGGGTTGCACAAAACTGCCTAAAATTGCGTTCTCGGACGACCATATTATTCGTGAAAGTACTGCAAGAAAATATCCAATTGACGCCATTACATAATATCAAATGGAAATGAATAATTTCCTTTTCCAGGAACTCCTTCGGACATGTTCAAATGCGGAAAGTGCGGCAAGAAGAACTGCACCTACACTCAGCTGCAGACGCGTTCCTCCGACGAACCGATGACGACCTTCGTCTACTGTCTGGAATGCGGAAACCGGTGGAAGTTCTGTTGATTCCGCCCCCTACCTCCCACCTCCGCCACATTTTGGTCTCAATAGTTTCGTCTGTCTCTGTACTCTGCCGTTGTTTCTCATGCTACACTTTGACACAACGGCACTCGTTTCCCGACCAATGGCTGTGTTGTTTCGCATTAAACTTCGGTTATTATTTTTTGTCTTCGTGAAAGTCGGTAGACACCGATTTGTACCTTATTCAGTTGCCCCTTTTTCTTAATTCCAGCTTTTCCTAGATGGCTGGAGACCCTGCTGGCGGAATCCGTCAGTGTCTGACGGACCTCATGCGTGCCGACACCTCCGGCGACTACACCAAGGCCCTCCAGGCGGCTAACAAGTGTTCGTTTTTCTCATATTTCGTTCAGGAAAGTCACAATTTCATTCAAAATTTGACAAGGGAACTGAGAACTTTGCTTCTATTGCGCTGTTCGTCAAGGAAATTGTTTGAAAACATGCTGCTGTTCCTTAATGTGTATTGAACGCCTTCCCAATCGTAACCGAATAAGAACTCCTACGTCGTCCGGTTCTATAGGGTAAAATGCGGGGAAACGGATTCATGACTTTTATTTGTTTTATACTTCCGAAATTTATGAAACTTCAAATTGTCGATGTTTTGTTTTTACATATTTAGCGTACAAAGTGGGTTTACGCTGATTTTGATAACAATTTGACATTGTTGTTAACCTTATCGTTAGGAGACGGAAACAAGAACATAGTAAATCATACCCTAAATTGGTGGGTGCGGCTGGGTCCGGGCGGAGCCCCCCGGATTTTTTGGCGGGTCCGGTGGGCCGGCGGAACCCACCGTTTTTACGCGTTTTCGAGGACACAATTTTTGCCCCCCTGCGGGCCCCCCCGAAAACCCCTCTCCTGACTCACATGGGTAGTCGTTTGGGTCTGGGTGGCCAAATCAAACGAGACCCACAAATTTGTATAGCCTATCCCATGAGTATTAAGGGATAGAAGTCCAATTTTGCTGTGCGTTCACCATATTCGGGAAAATCGCATTTCAAAATTGAGGTTTTAGCGTACTGGGCGCCGCGGCCGTATATAGCGGCTGCGACGGCAAACTGTAAGCAGTGGTCCGGTGGCCAAGTGGTGAGGGCGCCGGTCTGTCGCCCTGGAGCTATCTAGATCTAATCCTGGTATGCTAATTTTCTTTTGCTTGTTAAGTTCTACATGTTTTCGAGTTTTGAGATTTTTTCCAAGTTTTCAAAAAAAAAAATTTTTTTTTCGGGTTTTATTTTTTGAAAAACGTCGTAGCTATTCTGCCGCAAGGGTATCTGAATGTGGTGTAATAACAAGTAAATAACCGTAATTATTCAAAATATCTTTTCTGGACACTTAACCTCTTATGAAAAAAAAGTATTCAAAAAAAATTTTTTTTTGAAAACTTGGAAAAAAATTTCAAAACTCGAAAACATGTAGAACTTAACAAGCAAAACAAAATTAGGCATACCAGGATTCGATCTAGCTAGCTCCAGGGCGACCGACCGGCGTCCTCACCACTTGGCCACCGGACCACTGCTTACAGTTTACCGTCGCAGCCGCTATATACGGCCGCGGCACCCAGTATGCTAAAACCTCAATTTTAAAATGCGATTTTCCCTAATATGGTGAACGCACAGCAAAATTGGACTTCTATCCCTTAATACCCATGGGATAGGCTATACAAATTTGTGGGTCTCGTTTGATTTGGCCACCCAGACCCAAACGACTACCCATGTCAGGGTCCCGATTTTCCCCGGCGCACCCCCCCCCCCCCCCCCCGCGCAGATCCTTACCCCAATTTAGGGTATGTAGTACATATCTGAATCATTTTGAAGCCACGAAAATAATCAAAGAATGCTGCAAATTCGTGTTTCCAATGGTTGGCGCAGAAATCCGCAATATCCCTGTGTTCTCAAGTCATTTCACAGCTCGCCGGCCCCTGATTTTAAGGACTGTAGTGGGTTGGGTTGGGGGGGGGGCATTTTAAGGACTGTAGTGGGTTGGGGGGGGGGGGCATGGTGTGGGAAATGAACGTGAGTGGTGACGTGCTTGCGTTGCGTTTACGCTTCCTTCTAGATTAGCTAATTTACATCCTCGTAATGGTATTTTAAACCTAGAAACTGCTAATTTGCGTACACGTAATAGCATTTTTAACCGCTCGATTGGTATTGGCAGTTGTAAATGGGCTAAAATTAGCGTGCGAGCATAAGTAACGTAAGTATTGGTTACCCTCTAGGTTAACTTATGCCGATTCCACGTAGAGTGGCCCCCTACAACCCACATAGCACCGTATTTTGTTGTTGCTAATTTTGAGATAACATCATTTTAGTGTAGCAAAAATTGCTCTGTAATCTTGTATCGGTTTCTACTAGCTTCGTAATAAGAAACAGCAAAATTTCCTCGTTCTCGAGTGTACAGTTTGGGTAGGTGAGCAGAGTAAATTCTGAGTGATAAACGTTCTCGGAAAAGCCGGATTTCGCCTGCAGTTTTACACCGAATTGTCCAAATTTGTGTGCCGCAACACTTGTCTTTCAGGATATTTAGCTTGAAAAAGTGGCCCATCTCAAAGTTTTAAAAAGTTAGCTAAAATCGGGGGAAATGCTAAATTATTGCAAACTATAGCACTTACAGGGAATACAATGTAGTTCCATTTGAATGGTTACAACCTTACCTAGCCAACGTACCACAGAGGTATATTTTGCGTCAGCCCCATCATTTAGAAAAACGTTCCTGCGTCGGGTCACTCCCTTTGCAAAAAAAAATTGGGTGACATCCAAATTGTGACACCCCCATCGCCGCGGCTCGCGGAGATGGCCAAGTGTGGTTACAACTGTATTTCTTTTTTTTTTAATTTGCCTCCAAATGTTTCCTCATTTCATAATTTTCAGTGATCCGCCGTAACCCGAAGGAGCTGTTCGCTTACAAGTGCAAGATCGTCTCTCTGCTCCACTTGAACCAGTACGACGACGCCTTGGCCTTCATCGTGAAGTGCACTCCCGCCCAGCTCGAGTGAGTGAACCCTTCTGTGAACTAGCTTTTTATTGTAGATCCTGTACTTTCGAACACGGCTACGTGCTTTACCGTCTGGCAAAGAACGAGGAGGCTCTGGAGGTGCTGAACGCCGGCTCCAAGGACGACTACAAAGTGAATGAGCTCAAGGCTCAAATCTACTACAAGCTGGAGAAGTTCCAGGTTAGTTTGCGTCATTTTAATTCATAAAACTATCATTTGAGGAGGCCTACGAGTTGTTCCTGTGGCTTCTGAAGAACCACTCCGATGAATACGACGACGAGCGAAAAGCCAACTTCCTCGCCGTGCAGGCTCATCTGGAGCACATGGGCGTTGTTCAAGTAAAAAATCACCTTTTTCTTTGAAAATTTGTGGGTTTTTCAGCAAGTGGATGAAGACTGCGACACGTTCGAGCAGTACTACAACTTGGCTTGTCAGAAGATCGAGGCCCAGAAGTGGGATGCCGCTCTCAGCAACCTCGAGAAGTCTGTCGGTGAGTTGGCTGGAAATGTTTAAACATACATGACACGGCTATGAGTAGTTAGGAATCGGAAACGTGGGAGGATCACACATGAACAAGCTACCTGTGGGGTCCGTTTTGCGCAACCCCCCACAATACCAATGAGACGTGTGGCGTTAGTCCCCCAAATAGCAAATTAGGCTCGGCGCGACCCCCTCTACCGAATCTGCGGGCGCTTGTTCATCTATGGGGAGAATGTGCCCCCATTTTCTATGTTTTTTTTTTCAGAGCTGTGCCGCTCCACTCTCCAGGAGGAGGGTTTGACCGAAGAGGAACTTGAAGAAGAACAGGCCTTTATCAAGGTCCAAAGGGCCTTCGTTCTGCACAAGATGGGTCGCTCGGCCGAGGCCTTCGAACAGTACTCCAAGATCCAGGCCATTGGGTAAGACTACTTTTGAATCGATGCAAAATGATTTATTTAGCTCTACCGACGTCAGTGTGAAGGCCACTCTCCTTAACAACCTTCCTGGTGCCGCTGCTGAGCAGAACCTCGCCGAAGCTAGGAAGAAGTTCAAGAACGCGCTGCAGCTGGATCAGACTAAGCTGACTGCCAGGCAGAGACAGGCTCTCATGGTCAACAATGTGAGTCGTTAGATATGCAGAGAAAGAGTGAGAGACTAGGGGAGCAGATCAAAAAGTACACTGTGACTTCAGCAAATGTGCCTGGATTGAGACTGTAGCCAGCACAACTATATCGGAGACACGGTGAAAACCATCGGGCATCAAGTGAAATTTCCGACTGCCATTTTGAGCACATTACATATTTCTGTTCGTGTATTCAGTTCTAAACTACCTATTTGTGTATTTTAAAATTTGAGATACGGCAAAAAACGCGTTTGGCGCGATCAATTTTGCAATCTTGTGCCCGTAAGCAGGCACAGATTTTTCAATAACGGTATACTCCTCACCAAATTTACTTTAGCCAACTTGGCTGCGTACACGGCCTGAGTATCCTTCCTATGTTGTACGCTTCACTCTAGACACAACATCAAAACATTGGCACGTTGTTTCGAAGTAGTTTTGGCACGATACTTCGGCAAAAAGTTAGAAGGATGGGCGTGTTTGAATGCGAGAGATATTCCTGTGTGAAACTGTTTCCTAATCCTTCCTATGTGCTCGAAACTGTTTCGTAATCTCTGAACTCATTCTCCTTTTTCAGGTCCTTGCCCTCCTTCTCTCAAACCAACGCGAGCCGTGTCGCCGTGCCCTTGAAGAGCTCTCCGACCGCTTCGGCGCCAACAAGGACACCAAACTCATCCACGCCGCTCTGCTCGTCAAGATGAACGAGATCCCCAAAGCGATGGAGCTGCTGGAAGGAGACAACGACAAGGACGTTGTAGCCACCCGGCTGCACATCGCCGTCAACCACGGTTCGTTTTGTGGTTTCGCATATTGTCTATGTTATTATTTTAGGCTACTTTTCCCAGGCCTGTTCCATCATCTCTGAGCTGCCCGCCGAACTGAGGGGTAGCCCCGCTGTGCTCAGTTTGCTCATCGCTTCCCTCACCGCGCAGGGAGAGATCGACAAGGCTATTGCTGTAAGTTTGTCTGCTGACAAGGGTAGTGGACTGCCTTGATCCGGTCTTGAAACCACTTTTTTTAAACTTGCGCTACAATGGACCGGGCATGCCGCGGAAGTTGATTGCCTGATTAGGTGTAGGTCTTGGGCAGTGCCGCGTGAGGGCCCGAATAGGGCCGCGTGAGGGCCCGTTGGATTTTAACGATTTCGTTGTAGGATATTTTCCCCTGAAGTTGCATTTTTAATTTTTCCTATTACTATCGTAACTTGCTGAATTTGAAGCTTATTTAGCAATTGTTTGGCACGCAAAGAAAATTTCTCCGTTGAGAAATCGCGTTTTGAAATTTTCAGTTGTTTTTTTACCTCGTAGAAAAAATTGTTCTCTACCAAACATTTACTCTGTAATCTAAGCATGTAAAGCTACAAAATTGTAAATGTCAGCTTTTCATAGGACTTCCTAGTTTTCGAGATTTTGATGCATGTTTATTTCAATTGAGAAATCGCGGACAGTCCTTTAATGAGTCCGGCGGGATCGGTAAGCGGCGGCTTGTGTTCCAGGCATTTTTGTATCTTCAAGGACTATTTACGCTTGAATTTCTTTTTAATCTTGGCTTTTTCAGGAAATCGACAAGACACTGAAGGGTGTAAAGTCGGCTACGGACCGTTGTGAACTTCTAAACGTGGCCGCCCGTCTCGAAAGCCGTCGTGGCAACTTCCCCAACGCCGCCAAGTACCTGGAACAGCTGAGTGAGCTGCAGCCCAACGACGCCACCGTCAAGTGCCAGCTCATCGGCGTCTACTCCGAGTTCGACACGAAGAAGGCTCACCAACTCAGCGAAAAGGTTGGCAAAATCCTTATTTTCTTAGTAATTTTTGGATTAGGTCTTCCCCCAGACGAGCAGCGAAGGCATCGACGTTGACGAGTTGGAGGAGAGCGACTGGATTCTGCGAGGAGACAAGTACAAGCAGAGGAAGGAGGCCAAGATGGAGACCGAGGATACGGTAGATTTTTAGAGATTTGCGGTGTAATGTGGGAGATTTTTGTAGGAAATCATCACGAGGAAGTTGAAGAACGTCAAGAGGAAGAGGAAGATCCGCCTGCCGAAGAACTACGACCCGGAGGTGCCTCCCGATCCCGAGAGGTCAGTACAGGGTTGCTGTAGCCACCGCAAATCCATGAAATGTGCCGTGCAACCGAAAATGCAATGTCGAAAGTCTAAAACACTACTGAGCAGCTTTAGTGACAGCCGGCTGGCTGTCAAACCGATGGAACCGTCTCTACGCGGAAAAAGGGACTACCTTTTTGGAATTTCCGATTTCTTTTTTTTTGCGGTTTTAGACGTGTTTTGAAGCACGGAAATTCCAGAAGTTAATACGGTTCGCGGATGTCGGCAGATTCAATGCGCCTTCTGTTTACAGATTTTCCACACGGAATTTCTTGAAATTATGTGGACGCGTAAATCGTTGCATTTTGAGGACTAGGCTGTAAAACAGGCCGCAAATTTTTCAAAAATTTGGGGTTTCCGCCGTTTTCCAATTCTCAAATCGTTGTGGGACCAGATTAGTTTTAAACATTTGTAATTGAAAATATATCGACTCTAGTCAATTCTGCATTAATTCAGGTTCTGAAAAGCTTTAAAATGGTAAATAAATCGAAGTTCTGGAAGCAATTTGTTCAGATCCACCGAAAAAGACCAACCCAGTTGGGTGAATTTCCAGCTTCACCTAAATTGCCTCCGAAACTGCCAAAAAAATCAAATAATCGCGAAGGAAACCCAAATTCAATTCCTGCTCGACGTTTAACCGGAGGCAGTCCTTTAACCTGCCCGGAGTTTTAATTGATCCGCGAGCGAATGTGTCGTGCAAGCAAAACACAATTTTAAAATTTGCGCAAATACTACCGTAAAGCTTATAAGTGACAGCTGGCTGACGTTCATACCGCTGGAACCTGTGCTCGGTCACCAAAAGAGCCTATAAATATTTTGTGGGTAAATGAGAAAAGGACTATTTTTTGAAATTGCGCGATTTCTTTGCTTCCGAGTTTTAGACGCTTTCGCGAAAATCAGAATTTTCAAACTTTGCCCTTTTCCTGCATTTGTACGGAGCTTAGTGTTATTCAGCGATGGTATTGCGCAGTTCGGAGTAAGAAATGGGTCCCGTAACGAATCTGGCGAATGCTGCGACGGGATATGAATCAAAAGTAACAGTTACCACTTTATGGTTAATTTACAGGTGGCTGCCTAAGCAGGAGCGTGCGGCCTACAAGAAGAAGTTCAAGAAGAATCGCGACAGGGACATCGGCAGAGGAACCCAGGGATCGTCCAGTGCCAACCCCAACGTGTACGTTTTTCTCTCTTTCTTCACCCTCTCTCTCTCTCTCTCTCTTTAAAAGCCTCTCATTTCCAGTGAGTACACGCCGGCCAACCCGAACTCTCCCCGTCCTGCCGCTCCCGTGGCCGAGGGCCCTCGTCAGATGCGCCCCAAGCAGCCGAAGAAAAAGAAGAAGGCCGGAGCCAAGTTCTAAACATTCCTTTCGTAGCGCCTGTGTTAACTTTTTATTTATCTGTTGTATCATTTTTATTTAATTTCCGTTTTTAAAAAGCGGGGCCTATCGGATCTGGGGGAAACTATCTGTGCTAGAAGTAAATTTGGATTTGTAATATGCTTTGATCACGTCTTCTTTCTCCTGCAGCTCCTTCGGCAACGTGCCGTTGCTCTTCATCAGCTGCCACTGCAGACGGTTCACCGGGTGGTCGGGGCCTTTCCACCACCTGAAAATGAAGAAATGTACTGTAAAACCACATTGGGACAATGCAACGGCGGTTTCCTTGGAAAGTGGTTAAAAGAGCGATTTTCTGGATGGAACAGCGGCGAAGATAGACAGGAACTATTTTTGCAATTTAACGTGAGCACCGCGAGTCAGTTTTGTTGTACGTAGTTAAGAAAATTTTTCGAAAAGTGAGCTGTTTTATAACTTTAGAAACGACACAAAATTATCCAACGGAAGGAGTACATTTTCGGCAATTAACTCCTGTACCACATTCGCAGTGCAGCACATGGTGAAACATATTAGAATTTGTCGATTTCCATTTTACCCGGCGATTCTTTTGAAAGGACTGAGTGTTGCCACAGGGTCCCGCAACGAAAGCCACTAAAATCAGCAAAAGTGACGATTAAACTCGGCGGAAATTTCCAATTGTTCGAAAACCCAATAGAAACCAAAGAGCAGGGCTGACAAAGGGCCGGCCCGCTCGGTGAAAAGTTGGGCCCGGCCCTTTGTTAAACGATAGGGCCGGGCCGGCCCTCTCCTTAAAAATTGGGCCCGGGCCGGCCCTCAAATTTACCAGCCCTGCCAAAGAGTCAAACCGGTGCCATTGAATTAATTAACATGCATTCCGTCACGATATTTCTGAGATGAAGCCGGAGGAGCATACTCGCAAAAATATATATTCCTCGCCAATCCAACTTCGGCCAAATGGGACCACGGGGAGGAAATATAACTGTCGAAAATAGAACCGCCAGAAAATAGAACTACGTAAAAATATAACTGCGAAATAATGTGCAACGTGACGAGACTTCGCCTTCATTAGCATACAACAGTTCTATTTTATTGCAGTTCTATTTTCAACGGTTCTATTTCCTACCCGTCCCAGACCACGCCCATGTATAGCTGTCGCCAAATTGAAATCGTGCCAATAAAATTAGAATGTTCAAGTGATGCTCTGTTGATAAAAGAATTTCGTAGTCTAATCATTGTCCACAGAGCATGCTTTGCTTGTTACCTCAATTAGCATACGATTTCGGTTTGGCGACAGCTATACTCGACTTTTTAGGTGAAGTAATGGAAAGTTTGAATAGCAACATCAGAATAATTTCATTCATTTCCACGAATCGCCGAAGTGGGATTGGCGGGCACTATACGTCATTTTCTGCTGTGATTATATTGAATGAGCAAATGAATTGAATGAGTCCAAAATAAGGGGGGAAACGAAAAAAAATGAAATGACAAAATTCACTTCAGAGAAACGGCGCAGAACGTACTCAAAACTAGAAATTTTACGGATTTACTCCTTCAATGTAAGCAGTCGACGATTTAGGCGTTGCTCTAAAGCCCAAAAGAGCTCCTAGAATGTCTCAGAAAAAGACATATATGGCCAAGATTCGGTATCTAAAGAGGAAGCCTAGATATTCACCTGACGCCGACGTTGTATGCGATGAGGTAGGCGGAGAGACCGACGATGACGGCGGGAACGGTGCGGAATCGAAGGGACTTCAACAGGAACGACGCCCTGAACAATGAAAAAAAATGGACACAAACCATAAGTAACAAACCTTAATTTCCAGTTGGCGGAACCAGTCGGCTTAGGATCGAACTTGACTCGATCTGTCGGTTCGCTGGTCATTCTAAATTTTAGAATAATTGGAAAACAATTATTTATGCTGATTTCGAAGCAAAAACAGAACATTAAAAACGATAATACACGAATAAAATAAAATTTACAAAATCTGCCGAATGCTGCAGAGTTCTACAAAGGTGTTTTGAATGATCGTTGCAGGACCCCACTACATTGATTTATGCCATAAAAGTTATTCTTCCAAAATGTTCGAGCAATTTTTATTTTAAAAAATAAATAATAAAGCGAGAATCTTGAGAACATATGATGTTGTTTGTTTTTAAATTCCAATCACTGTTTCAACGCTTGGCTATTTCGACCATTCATCCTGGATGCAGCGAGACGGCGTAAACAATTTTTTCTCTGACTTTTCAATACTTTACGATAAAAAAGGAATATTAGAGCTCCTCGTGTTGTTCCATATAGGCTTTTTTGTTGTAAAATTTGTAAAAAAAATTTGCTGCAAAAAATACACTATTCCTCGCAGTAACAATGAATCTTTGAAGATAGAGACCCCACAAAAATTTATTTTTAAAATAGTTATTCCTATTTCTTGTAAATTCTTTACAGTAAAACTTTATAATCTGTCGTTACCAATGTGAAACTAATTTCAAATTCAGGAACAACTGCTTTTTTCCAACCAAAAAAAGGGAAAATTGTGAAGGAATGCTCAGAAAATCTACTGTTTTAGCTGAATTTACTCCTTCTGATACGGTTTTTTAAAAAAATTAAACAGTTTTTCAACTCTACTTTTTTTTATATAATTAGATCATTCATCGTAAAATTTTAGGCTGTAATACGAATAACTAAAGAAGGTTTTGACCAGAGCGATTTGTATTTTGTATAATCTGGAATAATTAAAACCACCCTTAAGGTATCGATTTTTAGAAATTTCTATACTAAAGTTAGCATTTTAACAATTTTCTTTTCAGCAGGAGGTAGTGCAAACGAAAAAGACAGGGCTTTCGTTATTTTGCCACAAACTAGTCAAATCAAAGGAGAATATGCCTAAAATTAAAGAAACAACTACAACCACAGATCTTGGCACTCGGGATCGAGAAATTATATTGCTTCATTTATTGACTTCCCTCACCAGGGAACTATCTCACCGTACCCCGGACTCCGGAAATGGGACCCCACTGACAAAGTAGCCCACCTAAAGTACTTTAAGACTGTGGGGTTCAAATTTGCTAAACGCCATTCCGAACCGAGATATGATTTATAAAACCGTTTCATCGCGAAAATCGCCAGAACTCTCAGCACGGCGGGACCAGTGGTATAAGCCGCGGAAGTGAGCGTGGACCTGGCACTTGTCCAATAAATCCGTACTGACTACGGTAATTCATTCAAAATACACTGAAAATTCAAAAAACGAACTCATGAGTTCGTGCACGATTGAGCGTACACCTAAGCGTACACCTTACCGGGAGGTCCGCGGGTTTTTTGAATTTCAGTGTTTTTTCAAAGGGATTACCGTAACCAGTACGGATTTCTTGGACGAGTGCCAGGTCCGCCATCACTTCCGCGAGATCCCACCGTGTCAGGTTCGTGGCGGCCAGATTCCACTCATTTCAATTGAACTAGACCGAGGGTCCCGCCGCGAAAGGCCTCTAAAAAGCCGCTTGCCGATTCAACAAAGTGTGCGGCGAGTTGTGTATCAGAAGAAATGCGCTTTTGGTTATCCCTTTTTACGTCTCGTTACTGTACTAGAACTCAGGACCAACACAGAGCCAATTCATTATGTCGGTTTTCGCGACCTCGGTCCGAAAACTGAACAATTTAGGCTTGGGCCTGTAACGCAACTTGTCCTGTGTGTGTGTGTGTGTGTGTGTGTGTGTGTGTGTATGTGCGTGTGAGTGTGTAAAAACAAACGTGTGATACAAAATGAATGCCAATATAAATATGCGCAATCACCGGTTGTTCAGCAGCACCTTTCGTTCTTTCCACCTATTCGTCAATGAGACAGGACAATTTCCCCAGTTTTGGCACGATTCCTCCGCTTTTACGGGAGGAACAACGCCTTGCACGTAAAATAGCATCACCACCAACAACGAAATCAAGAATGGTACACGGGAGCACCGGCTGAGAAAGTAAGAAAAAATATCACAAATATCACAACAAAGTGGTATCGGCTGCAGGTACATCCCAAGAAGGTCTTCTTTCCATCAGCTGGACACACAAATAACCTGAAACTAACGATTGTTTCAGTTGGATTCGGTGTATTGCTACTACTATCATTTTCTTTACATCAACATCGCATAAATGGAAAAGAGGGTCTAATATCATCGCATAATAAATGTTTGATAAAGAATTTTTTGACGAAGAAAACGCGTATTCGAAAATTGAAGCAAAAGATTGAAGCAAACCTACAGATGCTCCTACAGATTAGCGCCATGTTTAGCTAACGATAACGCATCGCATGCTAAAAGTTTGAATTCTAATCAAATTGGATGAGATCGTTATAAGTTATAAGGAGGGTGCGGTAAAATTAGCATACTGACTATGCATAAACCGACCGCATACAACAGAACATGGATAGGAAATGTCCGCTTAAGAATGCCAAACACAACCCCATGACCCGTATAGAGCAATGCCTAATGGCTTGTTCTGGGCAGCCTGTAGCGGCAAGGGCGCCGCGGCTATGGAAGAGCCATCGGGACAGGGGCGAACGGAGCGCCGGTAGCTCAGTGGTAGAGCATCCGACTGCAGTTTGTTGAGGTCGCGGGTTCGAGTCCCGCCTGGTGCATTGTCTTTTGCGAGTACCTCTGTGACCAATCGCGTTTAGGGCAACGTGATTAGCCGTCCCGAGTTCGAATCCAGGATGAGGCAGCCGGTCAATCGTAGATACCCGGTGGAAATAGATAAAGAGAAGGTTTTTACTAATTTAAATAAAAATTTTAAAAAATCGGCGCGCCTGGTTTCACATCGACGATTTTTAGAAAAAAATTTCGGCAAAGGAGCCCCCACGCATAAAAGTAAATCAAATTTTTGAAGTTCCTCAAAAAAACACCAACCTAGAAGTCTCCGGTGAAAATAGAAGAAAAACGCGGCCAACCCAGAACCAGAAGGGAAACGAAATTTCTGATCCGCTTGTCAAGTGGTTCGTCCTTCTATCTACCTCCGGTCTCTAGTACTTTCAAGTCCATTTGAAGCGGTGGGGCGACCGATGGCTTCGTTCCACAACTTTTGAACTACAGTAAAGCAATAAAACAAAAATCAGTTGAACGAACCTAACTGCAATTGTCTTCATTTGTTGATTCTGCATCCACGTCGATCTACTTTCGAGTCAACCGGCTCCTGTTGATAAAACTAACGCCCGTGTGCAAGTCACTCGTGCTTCGGCAACTAAAATCGCAAAGTTAAGAAAACCGTCAGCGAGGGAATAATGTTCAACTGTGTACATACCTTTTGCGAGCTTTATATTTGAGGCTGGGGGTATAAACCACGTTTCCTTCGATATCCACGCCCTGCGCCAGCCATCTGTCACCAGTTTCGATAGTCTTCGGTTGATCAAACGCCGTTTTTTTCTCGTTTTTACAACTGAAACAACAAAATTAGATCGATCACCGAGGTACTAACGATCGAATGATATAGACACCTCCTGAGGAAGAAGGCTTTCGATGAAATACGATAGATGGCACTGTAGATTTTACCTTTTCTTATGCATCCACGTCGATCTATTACGGAGCCAGCTGTCAGGAATAGTCATTCGCCCTTTGTTTGTGAAGCACTCTTTTTAGACCCTTAAATTTGAGTTAAACGGAACAGGCAGGGAAAGGAACCGAGTTCAACGTAGCTGCCTTGTTTTGCCATTGATGGGTCCTTCGGAGAAGTCCACATGGCCGAATAGTTCTCCCTCGTTTTGTTGCAATTTGGCATCTAAAATCACACTTACAAAACGATAAACAAGATATAAACAGAATCCAGTCAATAGACATACTTGTTCCTGTCCTGAAGGCTTCTGTAGGCGAAATGACAAGACAGCTGGCTGTAGATACTACATTTTCTTGTAGCGAAGACGATCGAGCAGTCGGATAGTTGCAGACGAGTGACAGCTCCGTTTCGAGAATAACTGGTCTGAAAACGGATTAAAAATAAGTTAAACCTCTCGAAGAGAAGTAGAATAATATAAGAAAACTAATTTGGACGAACCTCTTCCTGAGTTGATCTGGGGATTCTTCTGGAGCCACGCCGATCTAGCTTCGAGCCAGACAGCTGTCAGAAACCGTGCGCCTTTCGGTCCTCCAACAAATGAAACTGTTCATCGTTGAGCGCCAGCTATGAGGAGTTTCGATTTTGGGCACGGTTTTGACGTTTGGACCACTGCAACTGCAAAATAAGAGTAGTGATAAACGAGGTACTAATGATCAAACAATGTAGATCTAAAGTATACCCATACATTGTCAAGCTCCGCCATGAGCGGCGCTGGGTCGCCGCACTTTTAAGTGTTCGTCAAATTTTGTTAAAGAAGGGGGTCCGTCGCAAATTTTTGAATTTTTGGTAATAGAAGGGGCTGTCGCAAAATTGACCCAGCGGCGGGGTACCTGAGTATACCTCCTGAGGAACCCATCGGTAGACGAACATGGCTGGGGATTCCGCCTTTCTTGCATCCACGTCGATCAATAGTCGAGTCAGCCACCTGTCCGGAGAAGTCAGGCGGTCTTCGTCGACGAAAAGATGACAGTGGCTGAAGATTCCACATTCCCACATAAGTGAGGCTTTGAGAGGGTGAACAGTTGCTGCCCCAGTCGTGACCTAAAGTAAAGTAATAAAATTATATGAAATTAAACTAACCTAATTCAACTGTCTTCAATCCTTGGTTCTTCTGCATCCACTTCGATCTACCTTTGGTGAGCCAGCTGGCAGGAGTAGTCGAAAGTCTTCGCGGCTTCTCCTCAAAGCTTAAAACTTGAGTTTAAGCGACCAAAATATAAAAACAAACTGTGTTCAACGTAGATTACGGGTTTCAACATCGCAGAGAATCCAAGTGGCCGAAATCGCGCCCCGATTCAATAAGACTCGTGCTTCGGCAACTGAAATCACAAAATAGAATGAACCACAAATCGAGAAAATAATGTTCAACTAAGTAGATACCTCCTGACTGAGTCGTTTGTAGGCGGAAAGATGAAAGGAATGGCTGTAGATTCCACGTTTTCGTTAGCCAGCCAACTATGAAGAGTTTCGATCGCCTTTGGTCCACCGGGCGCAGTTTTTGACGTTTTGACGTTTTGAAAATAAGGTTGATCAAAGATGTAAAATGATCTGTAAAATGAAGATGAGGAAGCCATCCGTTACGGAAAGACCGTAGAATTGGTTGTAGACCCCACCTATTCTGATGTATCCACGTCGATCTACAGCAGAGTCAGCCAGTTATCCGTAAAGTCGATGTTTCTGTATATGCAGGCGTTCTTCGTCGACGAATAGATTCCAGGAATACCGTAGATCACATATTCCCACAGAAGAGGCTGAGAGCTGTTGAACAGTTGTAAGCGAGATGCGGTTCATCCGACTACTTTCATTTTCGAACTGAAGTTAAGGAATAAAACTGTAGGCATTTAAACGACCCTTCTGATGATAAGATGTTGAAACTGCCTTCATGCGTTGTTTCTTCTGCATCAACGTCGATCTACCGTTGAGCCAGCCATCTGTCAGCAGTAGTCGATCGTTTTTGGGTCTTCAGACGGCATTAATGTGCCTGAAATTAAGGTTTAACTGGAAAAAGGTAAAAAGCAAACTGGTTAACGTGGTTTTTCAGAGAATTCAACTCGAAATCCAGTTAATGAACATACCTGTTCTCGTCCTGAAGGCTTCATCTGTAGGCGAAAAGAAAAAGAAGTGGCCGTAGATACTACATTTTCTCGTAGCGAAGACGATCGAGCGGTCGGATAGTTGCAGACGAGTGACAGCTCTGTTTGGAGAATAGCTGGTCTGAAAACGGGGGGAATATTTAGAGTTCGACCACTCTTAGAGTTCGACCACTCTCGAACAGAAGTATAGAATAGTATAGGAAAACGAGGCTGGACGAACCTCCTGCTGAACTGCTGTGACGATGCTTCTGCTTTCACACTGATCTTCCTTCAAGCCACGTAGCTGTCAGAAACCGTGCGTCGTTGCGCCCATGCAACCGTCTTTCATGTGTTGTTTCTTCTGCATCCACGTCGATCTGTCGTCGAAACAGCCATCTGTCAGGGGTAGGAGATCCGTTACGCCTTCAGGCGGTATTTTTGGCCTGAAATTAGGGTCTAATTGGGGAAAAGGAAAAACAGACTGTTTAACGTGTTGATCCGTAGTTCCACGTGTCCCACGGAAGAGAAGATTGAGCAGTTGGACATTTGTAGGCCTCCATTCGTCTCCAGAAGCAGCAGCGATGGACTTCCGCCGTAGATATACCTAAAATATAAAAATTACGATGTAGTAAAGCGTAATAAAAAAAGAAAAGGATTCCTCTCATTTTCCCGGCAGTTGAGATAACTGCCGGAATAATGAGAGGTCGGGGTTCTGCCTTGGTGACACAATAGCCAGGCCAGGAACAGGCTTGTGGCTTTTGTGCCACCCCACGCCTCTCGGATCACAGGGTTTGGTCGATGCGCCCCTCCAACCATGCAATAGCGATCCGGCTTGACGGCGAGATTTTAAAAGACGCAAGTGAGTTATGAAGAACTCTGCTAAGAGTTCGGAATTTATCGACCCACCAGGAGCGCCCGGTGCGTCACTCCTGGGTACGGAAAGGCCCCTTAACCCCCGAGAGACGTAGTTGAGACAGAAAAAATTGGGACAAAGAAGAAAAACTCATCGGATTGGAAGGAAGTGGTCATGGAAGAAGATGAAGAACTGCTACGGCAGGACGAGGAAGGCGGAAGAGAGAATTGAACGGTTGAACAGCTGTAGGCGAGGGTACGTTCTTCTTCAGAAGTAGGAAGAAGACCATGGATACGACCGAAGAAGAAGAAGAGCGGGAGAGAAGAAATGAAGGAAGAACCGCACGCCAGGGAGAGAACGGGCGAAATGACTGCCACAAAGGGAGAATGACTTAACAGTGGCATGCTAATTCTCATAATTGGTATGTTAATCAATGCAGATGGAACGCCAAGCAAAAGTTTCTCTATTCAAACGGAGTATAGTGCCCGCCAACCCTATTTCGGCAGTTTTTAGAAATAAGTAGGATTATTCTGATGTTGATATTCGAATTGCGCGCGGTGGTTTGGTTCTTCTCCGTAGCCTAAAACGGCGATGTCTCCCGTCGCCTGATTATAAGTTTGTTTTGAGCGAACGGACAACGCTACGCTCACCAAATTTTGGCAGGCAGTCGAAAGTCCCAAAATCTCGCTGCGCGCCAACTTTCAGCCAAATTGGCTGAAAAATGAATTTAAGCGGGTCAAAAAACCTCGTTTTCAGCGTCATTTTCGGCGCGCCTTGAACGAATTCAGCGCACCGCGGTCAGTGGTGTATTGGTGCGCGCGGCAGACTGTCAATCTCGCGACCCGGGTTCGGTTCCCACCTTCGAAAATCCTTTTTGCCAACAGTAAGTTTTTGTTTTCGATTGGAACCGCGCGTTTTTTATTAGAAACAGTGAAATAATGTGTGCGCTTTTCAATGTTTCCTTCAGTGAGGCGGGTTTGTCATCCGTTTTCTCAAAAGAACGCTCGCGCTTTTAGCAAAGCTTCCATTGTAAAGTGTGATGAAAAACCGGTTTATGTTGTAGAAACACATACAAAAGCACTGTAACTTGGTGAAGATTTGGAAATATAAGGTGGGCCCGCTGAAGGAAAAGTTAAGACGCAGTGTCTGAGAGAACCGACATTGGCCAATTTAGTCTTGGACAGAAAATTTCAAAATGGTCTAATCGAGCTCAAATTTTGTGTAGAAGCTCATTAGGACACTTTATTAGGAAAAATGATAATGAAAATCTATTATCATTTTTTGGGTCGGGGTACTGTAATAGGCACCCGGGGTACTGTAACACCCCGTATCTAAAAAACGCACGCGATGCCCATTGCGGCGCGCTTGGGCATATTTTGCAGCAATAACAGATGGAACACGAATGAATGAAAGATGAAACAAAAATGAAACGCAAGTGTGTTTCCACCATTTTAGGCTCGCAAAATTGAAAAGGAAAACAACTGGTCTTCATTCTCCCGCCCCCATTTAAGATAAAAAAGGTTTTTGACCTCGACATGCCTTCTGAAGTTCAAAAAGTACACAAACTGAACATGGGTAGAAAGCGCTCAAAATAATTATTTTGGTCACATCCACGCAACGTTTTCAGCCACCCATAATTCAACCAAAACATCATACTTGGCTCATTTTGCTAATTATAATGTATTCGTATTTTTCAGAATCAAACGAAAACATCCCCCTCTCTCTCACATATCCCTGCTTTTAGATGATGAGCTGTTCCGCTCTTGCTATTCGTGGTCAAGTTTTTGACCCACAACGGCTTGAACGTTTCAGTGGAAATGGATTGGTTTTAATTGATCATCCTCCACAAATCATTGTGGAACAACTCTATGTAATAAAAAATGCAATGAAAAACTAAATAAACAATTTAGAAATGGTATCAAATGAAGCAAACAGTAAAGCAGTTTGTAATAGTTTATGAGGGACATTTCAATAGATTGTATTAGAAAAATAGAGAATATCTCTGGATTGATCATCAACGAAGAAGATCTGCCGTTGAATTTAACGTGAGTGTTTTATATTTCATTAACTATATTTGTCATTTAGGCTTTTAAGAGAGGACGGCAAACAGTGCAATATTATCAGTGGAAGGAAGACTCTTCTTCAATTTGAATTAGCAAATGATGATATTTTTCACAGTTTCGATTCTTATTGGAATCATAGGGATTCCTTGATGTGAATAAAAAAAAATTGCTTCATTTAGAGTGAGAAAGATGGATATAGATGAAGAAAGAGACACAGAGAAGCAGAGATTAAGAGATGTAGAGAAGTAGAGACGCAGAGACACAGATATGAAGAGACACAGAGAAGCAGAGACGCAGAGAAGCAGATACGCAGAGAAGCAGAGACGCAGAGAAGCCGAGACGCAGAACAGCAGAGACGCAGAGCAGCAGAGATTAAGAGATGCAAAGAAGTAGAGACGCAGAGAAGTAGAGACGCAGAGAAGTAGAGACGCAGAGCAGCAGAGATTAAGAGATGCAGAGAAGTAGAGACGCAGAGATGAAGAGACGCAAAGAGGCAGGGATGATGAGACGCAGATAAGCACAGATGCAGGGAAGTAGAGACGCAGAGTAGTAGACACGCAAAGACGCAGAGAAGCAGGGATGATGAGACGCAAAGAAGCACAGACGCAGGAAAGTTGAGACTCAGAGATACAGAGACACAGAGATGCAGAGACATAGAGACACTCTACTATCTCTCTCTTTCCCTCCCTCTCTCTCTCTCTCACCCATTCTTTCTCCTCTCATTATCCCGCGCCTCCACTCGTTTTTACGATATTCTCAAATCCAGTATTTCAATCTTTGAACAGTGCATGTGAACTTTTCCGCACCAACATGTTTGTTCACAGAGATGCTTATGAATAGTGCTCGTAAACAGCCCAGGTAATTCAAGAGAACGCACGTTGACCAGCATATAAATAAGTGTGTGGTGCCTCAAACACCACTCTCCCCTTCACTAAAGATTTTTTTCAAACGTTAACGTCTTTAATTGACATTGGCACTGTGGCGCGTCGCGGCGCGGGCGGTTGGGCTAAGCACAGTCGAGTGAAACTATTTTCCCGCCAAAATTTTAATACATTGGCGGATTTTAGAGAGTGAATTTGCAAAACACCACGTCCCCAGTCAGATTGATAACATTCACCAGATCTCTGGTACTTGTTCCCGGTTTCTCGTGTTCAACCCCGATGTTTTCGTTTTGTGTTCCAAAAATGTTTCGCAATGCCCTGTTTTCCCGCCCGTCGGCTCATTCGAACGCCGACAACACGCGAACCACGTGAGTTGAGACGGCGTGCCTCTCTCTTTGTTTAAAAGAGATCTCTCCTCTCCCAAGGAACACATTTTCAGAGATGCCTACTCTACACTTTCCGATCAACCCCGCCGCTCCGGCGGCTATCTTCAGCAAACTGCGCAGACCCTCGCCTGCGAAGATTCAGCTGCCCAAGCACTTTGGAGAAGAGGTGAGATGGGAAAAGGGAGGAAAAAAAGAAAGAGAGATTTGGTGGATGGAGAAAGGCAAGGAACAGAGAGAACAAGTGAGAGAGAGACAGATTGACAGAGATACAGAGAGACAGATTGACAGAGAGACAGAGAGGGAGAGAGAGAGAGAGACAGAGAGAGAGAGAGACAGAGAGACAGAGAGACAGAGAGACAGAGAGACAGAGAAACAGACAGACAGAAAGACAGAGAGACAGAGAGACAGAGAGACAGAGAGACAGAGAGACAGAGAGCAAAAGAGAAAGAGAGAAGCTATATAGAGAGGACTAGCTAAACAGAGAGAGAGAGAGAGAGAGAGAGAGAGAGAGAGAGAGAGATAGAGATAGAAAATAGATATATATATATATATATATATATATATATATATATATATATATATATATATATATATATATATATATATATATATATATATATATATATATATATATATATATATATATATATATATATAGAGAGAGAGAGAGAGAGAGAGAGAGCAATACAGATAGACATAGAGAGGTTTCCATGTAGTATTAAGAGTTTTAGTGCTCCTGTGTTCTACATAGAATACTCAGCCAACGCTAGCAGTCAAATTTGATTAACAAACAACTGTGAACACCTGGCTGACCTAAATCTTCCAGGGAACCCTCTCCTACGCCAGGAACTACACCCGCGAGGGGGGTTTCCTACAGAAAGCGACTGCCTCCAAACAGCCCGGAAATCAGCAAGAGCCGTCAGTTTTTTTTGCGTTTACATATCAAAATCCTTTTTCAGCTTCTTCAAGTACAGCAGCCACCATCAGTTCGAATTCTTCCCGCTGCTCTTCTTCCTCGGCTCCTGGTTTGCCCTGCTCATCCCGGTTGGCCTCTGGCGTGGACACAAGATTGAGTACCACCTGGACCACCAGCCCGGTAGGATTCTGAATTTCACTTAAGCCTACGAAACAATGCTTCAGAAGCGGTGATGATGGACACCCAGGGGGCTAAGCATATGCACGAGCAGGACCTGGCCGAGATGTTCGACGCCGCGAAGAAGATGGGAATCCGCTAAGAACTCGATTGAGCCAACAAATGTACATATGTATTTCTAAGACGAATAGGGGGTTTGTTTGTTTTTGTTAGCATTGTTTGTTTTTGGTAGAGTTTTAATAACTGCAATAAATACTCCCTTAACTGTTGTTTTGAAAAGAACGGGGTCTTTTAGAGTGTAACCAGAATAATGGATAATCAATTTTATGGAAATGTCTGGGTCTCTTCGATCATTGTGGTCTATCGTCTCCTCTCTTGCAGAGTTGTTGACCGCTTTGCCTAAAAATCGAAAACAGGCAGACCACGTGCTGGCCATTTGCCGCACAAACACCCTCTGCCTTCTTGTCAACAACCAACGGACGGTGCTTCTCTCTCTCTCTCTCTCTCTCTCTCTCTCTGTCTCTTTGTCTCATTGTCTCTCTGTCTCTCTGTCTCTCTGTCTGTCTCTCTCTCTCTCTCTCTCTTTGTCTCTTTGTCTCATTGTCTCATTGTCTCTCTGTCTCTCTGTCTCTCTGTCTCTCTGTCTCTCTGTCTCTCTGTCTCTCCGTCCCTTTGTCCCATTGTTTTTGTCCCCCCGTCCCTTCGTCCCTCCGTTTCTCTCTCTCTCTCTCTCTCTCTCTCTCTCTCTCTCTCTCTCTCTCTTTCTCTCTCTCTCTTTCTCCTTTTCTCTTTCTCTCGCTCTCTCTCTCCTTTTCTCTTTCTCTCTCTCTCTCTCTGTCTCTCTCTTTGTCTCCCTATCTATATATCTATCTCTTCTCCTTTTTGTCTTGCCCCTTGATTTTTACCTCTCCAATAATTCTAATTTTCAGAAATGTCGCTACCTCGATTCGCCCTCAGGGCTCCAACTCGTAACATCATCGCCATCCGCTCGGCCTTCCCAGGACCTCCCAAGATCCAGTTCACCAAGCCATTTGGTGAATCGGTAAGTAACAAAGGAAAAGTACCAATTTTGGATAAAATGGTCGATAAAATCGCTCAATGTAATTGTTGTGATGGCATAGAAATGTCCTTCTTATCAAAGGTAGCTGTAATTCCGAAAACGGGTTGAATCAAAACATTCTCGTACGTGCAATAGAAACAATTGAGTGTAAAGTTCAAGGTTCAGCAAAAATGAACCCTTGTAGCAAGTGGTCCCTCGTCAATTGAACAGCTGCTCAAGAGGCGCGTGTTTTTGCAGAATTATATTTTTAAACAAGCTTAGTTTAAGCTACTTAAAATAAGTCTTATCGTTAGCTAGCACGTAAGATACACACGTACAAGCACGCACGCACACGCACACGCACACGCACACACACACACACACACACACACTCACACACTCGTGTTTTCAAAGTAATTTTTTGAAAAGCCAGTTTCAGGGTTTTCTCTCCTACGGCAGAAACTGGTCCCGTGACCCAAAGCTGGCTAGGAAGGGCCCCGTGCCACAGCTAGGCAACCTGCCATCCACGTAAGAATTTCAATACCATATTTCACTCGTTTCACCCCTTTCAGCTTCCTTGTTCGTCGTTTGGGCCATGCTTACGAGCTCTACCCACTGGTATCTCTTCTGGGCCTCTGGCTAGTTCTCTTCGGTTACACCGTCTACTACAGTTTCTCGAAGATTGAAATCTTCCTCGACAAGAGTGAATTAGATCCATTTAACCTTATAATTTTCAAGTTCCAGGCACCAGAACCAATCCTGGAGACTGGGAGAGGGTGCGTGAGACCTACTGGCAGAAGCCGACCCTTTTGCTCGATCCGCAGGGGGTCTCCCACCAGCGCAACGACCTCCTGGAGACACTCGAAGATGAGCTGCTCGCGGCTGCGAAGAAGAGGGGAACTCGTCCGTAAACGGGGCTTTGGATAAGCTTCTTTGTGTACTTTAGTAAATAAAAGTGTGCGGGAAAATACTTGTTTAACTTTAGAAAGAGAGAGAGAGAGAGAGAGAGAGTGAGAGAGGAAGAGAAAGAGAGAGATTGTGTTTCAAATGTATATTTTTTTTTCAGAAAAGTCCATTTTGTCCCTCAATCAAGTAGAAAAAGCCGTTCGCGTGTTCGAAACTAACATAATATTTATTTTGCAATGACTGTCCGCTGTTCACACACAATATTGAGAGGATCCAGCACGTAGGCCATGTCGCGGACTATCGGTCATTTTGGGAATACAGCTTACAATGAAAATATCAAAAACGTATCCAACCAAATTTCTTTATCTTTTTGTTAACCCTCCCGCCCACGGTAGCATTGTTTGTATATTTTTCTCCTACCGACCTTGACCAGCGCAGTTAAGCTCATAATTACAGCTGCCGCCAAATTAGAATCATGCCAATAAAATTTGAATGTTCCACCCATGCTTTGTTGATATTCGTAGTCTAATTAGTCATCGACAGAGCATGATTGCATGTTTTCGTAATTAGCATATTATCTCCGTTTGTCGACAACTATAATAAAACAGCTTTACCAATTCACAATTTTGCATAAATGATCTAAATGTCTAATTAAGCTATACCCATTTTGTCCCATTATTTTTTGTCGCATCCAATTTTGTCCCACGATAGATTAGCATATAATTGTAATCTAATTGAACATTACCAGAGAATAAATGCACAAATTGGCATGATGCCCGTTTGGCGGCAACTATAATGTCCAAGATTTCCGATCAAGCTCAATGGGGAGGAATATAATGGTTCCATCAGGAGGCTCTTCAAATAGGAAATATGCAATATTCAAATGGAGCAATTTCAATTGAAAAGATTTTGCCCAATGCAGGAAAGGATAAGATATGATATTTCGACCTTCCAATTGTGTTTGAATAATGTAGGAGCTATGCATTTCCAAATAATGAAATGTCTTTACATAAAGACAATGGAAAATCATTTTTATGCAGCGATCAAAGAAAGCTCAATTTATGTTTAGTACTATGCGGTGTTGTACTCTCAACCCCAAACACCCTAATTAACTATATGTTGTATCCAGCGGAGGGGTCCCAAACAGATAAGTTTGGAACACGGTAGGAAACACACAAAAATAAGTTCCGGCCGGCAGTCCCAGCACCTTGCGGATGTAAACCGCCGAACCGACTTTAAAAAATAATCCTTGGCTCAGCCCGCTTCGAGGCTTAGTTCGCTTCACTTAATGTTTGCCCATATATGTAATAGAAGGATTATGAAGTAGTAGAAGGTTGTAAAATTTTTATATAAGCTGAAATAACAATTTGAAGAAATTTTAATTTGACGCGCTTATAAACCAGGTGACACTTTTGTCGGCTCTGCCCATTTCAGCGCGGCCAGGGTCGGCCCGCGGGACGGCTCGTGAGAACTTTGAACTGGCTGTCCTGATATTAGGACGTTCATAGTCAAATTTCCTATTGAAACATCAAAGTAATGCTGAATGTGCACAACATTGTAACGTAGAAGTAAAATTGGCGAGAAGTGTAAGTAGAGCAACAAATTAAAGCGATCATGTTTTTCAAAAAGCTGTTCCCGAATGGAAAGCGGCGGGTTTTCGCCCAAAACACGGCTTTTCCTTTGTGTTTTCGTCATTTGTATTACAGTTAGGTCGTTTTAGCAGAGTTCAAATTTTCCGGCAGATAAACTTTCAGTGCATTGGTATAAGTTTATAACTATAAAATTTCCCAATGCCAAAGTTTGCTTAGTTTTCCCCTAAGTTTGCTTTCAAGCCAAAATTTTGTGGCATTTCCTGTGAGAAATGTATTCGCAAAACTGGACAAACAACTGTATTCACCACACAAACACAATCTTTGTTCGACCACTTCCTCCTCTGAATCACAGTCTCTTACCCTTATCTTTCTAGCCCATTACCAGCTGTTTGCCTATTTTACAGTCACTTTCAGGCGCGCCGTTCCCCGAATTCCGCGTTGCCTTGGCGATAAAGAGGCTGTTGCTAGCGTCAGCAAAATACAAGATTCACGAAACTTTCTCTACCTCACGTTTTGCATTTGGGATTATGTCTTTACTAATGTAGGCAATTAGCGCACTTTGGCTCCTAAATGGGGACGAATTGGTTGAAATGGGAGATGCTGAGAGGGCCGCGGAACGAAAACTCACACGAAAAGCGACAAAGAAAATTGAGAATGTTGTATTTCCTCTCCCTCATAATCACATTTGTGAATTTTCCACTGTCTTCCTCCCTCTATTTGTCTTTTTCTTAATATCACACGTTTTCTTGTCTCTGTTTCCAACGAAGGAATTCCATAACAAGTACAAGATTGCTACATAGAAGGAAACAAACAAAAATAAGTAACGGACGCCGATTCCGGTACCTTGCGGACGTGAAGCGGCTGCCAATAGGAGCCTTGGCTAAATGCCAGGGCTGGAAAATAGCTGCCGCGGCGGAACCAGGTCACCCCGTCCTTTAAACTTTCGATGCAGTTTTTGGAAACCTACCATATACTCCTCGCCAAATCCATTTTGGCTGGTTTGGCTGCTTACACAGGCTTTGTATGCTATATTGAACGCATTACTCTAGCTTCAACACCAAAATAGTGGCACTCTGTGACGAAGTAGTTCTGTCATCACCTATACATTGATGTAATTTCCTATTTGACTTTGAACGCCAAACATTTGAAAATGTATATTGGTACGTCAGGCAAATTTTTACATGCAGTTTTGGAAATCTAAAGGATTTCATGTCCCGCCAGGAGTAGATCACGGCGCTCATAACTGGAAGCCAAAGAATTTAGTTAGGAGGGCGTAGTTTGCTCCATGAAAACTCTGAAAAATTTTCCCCCTTAATATGAAATCATTAGAAGTAGGATATTGTATTTCAACAGAGCGTGCAGAAGGATTGGAAAAATATCATGCGAATTGGAATGGTAGTTGAAAAGTTACGAAAACTAGACGGCTACCCCGAGCTGTTTCCGTATCGTCGAAATTTCTAATTACCAATATAATTGCGCCTCACTAAGCGTGTTATTTGTACTTTGTGAAAAGGGGAACTCAACTGTTAGAAGATTGTCGTAAAGGAGTAACGACAAACTTGCGCATGTCCAGAAGAACTCGAAAAACATTTGTTTTATGTGTGTGTGTGTGAGTGTGTGTGTATGCGTGTGTGTATGTGTCTGTGTATGTG
This sequence comes from Oscheius myriophilus, assembly GCA_964057215.1. Taxonomy (NCBI): domain Eukaryota; kingdom Metazoa; phylum Nematoda; class Chromadorea; order Rhabditida; family Rhabditidae; genus Oscheius; species Oscheius myriophilus. The sequence continues at coordinate 8,123,154 of OZ059903.1, read as the reverse complement.
TGTGTCTGTGTGTGCGTGCGTGTCTGTATGTGTGCGAATGTATGTGTATGTGTGTGCGTGTGTATATGTGTGTATGCGTGTGCATGTATGTATGTTTTTGCGTGTGTGCGTGTGTGTTGGGGGGGGGGTTTCAACAAACCAAGAGATGCGAGCAGAAGTCGCTTGTTTGAACATTCTTCCTCACCTGGATTTCTCTCTCTTTCTCCATTTCTTGATATCTCTCTCTCTCTCTCTCTCTCTCTCTCTCTCTCTCTCTTTCTCTCTGTCTTTCTCTCTCTTGTCCTTACCATGCCCTCTTCATAAGACTCAGAAGGGGTTCGAAAATGCTGGGCTGTTTCAAAACAAGCCCATTTCAATAAATTGGTTTTTGCTGAAAGTGGAAAATGCTTTCTCATTTTCAAATGCCAGTCGCTTTACACTTTCGGGGGGTGACTGTTCCCAAAAATCCGCCCCGTTGGCGGTCACAAGGCTGTTTCTGGCGTCAGCGTGTTCGAAGACAAATAGATTCACGCAACTTTCCCGAGCTCACGTCTCCCTTCGGCGGGGGGTAGGCCCCTCCCCCCGGGGCACTCAGAGCCATTCGAAGCTCCGCGCTCGGCGTTGACTTGTCAACTTTCCTTCATTTCCGGGGCTCCCTAAGCGGGATAAGCGGGGGAAAGCAAGGCTTTCCCCCTCCCTCAGGCATTATCAAACGTGCCATTTCTCGCATTCCACATGGCAATCTATTCGCCTTAATTGGCTCCGTCGGCCTGTTACAATCGCCCCCTTATTCTCCAATGTCCTATAATCCAATTCATTCAGATGTCGCTCTCTCGCGTTGCTCTACGTCCTTCTGCGCAGTCCATCATCTTCTTCAGAAGAGTATCTGGTGGAGCTACCAATAAGGCGAAGATTCAACTGGAAAAGCCCGTCGGTGAAGAGGTAGGAAGTACAGACAAAGAGACAGAGAGACAGAGACAGAGACTGAGGGAGAGATAGAGATAGCGATAGAAATAGAGATAGAGATAGAGAGAGAGAGACAGTGAGACAACGAGTGCGTAAGTGAGTGCATGAGGAAGTGCGTATGTGAGTGTGTGAGGAAGTGCGTATGTGAGTGTGTGAGGGAGTGTTTATGTGAGTGTGTGAGGGAGTGCATAAGTGAGTGCGTGAGAGAGTGCATAAGTGAGTGCGTGAGAGAGTGCGTAAGTGAGTGCGTGAGGAAGTGCGTAAGTGAGTGCGTGAGCGAGTGCGTGAGGAAGTGCGTAAGTGAGTGCGTGAGGGAGTGCGTAAGGGAGTGTGTGAGGGATTGCGGTGAGGGATTGCGTAAGTGATTGCGTGAGAGAGTGCGTGAGGGAGTGCGTATGTGAGTGTGTGAGGGAGTGCGTGAGGGAATGATTTGAAAGGCGGATGTTCTCTCTCTCTCTCTCTCTCTCTCTCTCTCTCTCTCTCTCTCTGTCTTTCTTTAAGGTGTTTAAACAGCCCAAATGTAACCAATGGTCCTATTTGCTGTTAGCAGATGTTCCCACGGGCAGTACGTGCACCTCCAATGCACCCGCCGCCAGGACAAACACTCTGCGTCACCGCGTGAAAAATGACTACGCTCTACGTGCGATTTGAAAGGCAGCAGCCGGAAACGGAGGCGTAAACAGAGCCTACGTATAGCGAAAGTACATAAGCCAACGTGGAGGGGTTCAGAAAACAGAAAGATACTATTTCGCAGCCGGGTCATAAGTCAAACTGTTGCAGGGCTTCTTCTCCTACGCCAGGAATTTCTCTCGCGACCCGAAGAAGGCCAAGAATGGAAGCGTGCCTCAGATGGGAGATCTTCCATCTACGTATGGTTCACTTTACTTCACTTTTAATTTGAATCTTTAGGTTCATGTTCCGTCGCCTTGGGCATGCGTATGAAGTCTACCCTCTAATCTTCTTGGGTGGCTTCTGGATGTGTCTCTTCGCTGGAGCTGTCTATCTTAGCTTTGACAAGCTTGAAGTGTGGCTGGATAGAAGTGAGTAGGCTGACACACACACATACACACACACACTCACACACCACACTAACAACACACATACATACATACATACATACATACATACATACATACATACATACATACATACATACATACATACATACACACATACATACATACATACATACATACATACATACATACATACATACATACATACATACATACATACATACATACATACATACATACATACATACATACATACATACATACATACACACATACATACATACATACATACATACATACATACATACATACATACATACATACATACATACATACATACATACATACATACATACATACATACATACATACATACATACATACATACATACATACATACATACATACTTACATACATACGTACATACATACTTACATACATACATACATACATACATACATACATACATACATACATACATACATACACACATACATACATACATACATACATACATACATACACACATACATACATACATACATACACACATACATACATACATACATACATACATACATACATACATACATACATACATACATACATACATACATACATACATACATACATACATACATACATACACACATACATACATACATACATACATACATACATACATACATACATACATACATACATACATACATACATACATACACACATACATACATACATACATACACACATACATACATACATACATACATACATACATACATACATACATACATACATACATACACACATACATACATACATACATACACACATACATACATACATACATACATACATACATACATACATACATACACACATACATACATACATACATACACACATACATACATACATACATACATACATACATACATACATACATACATACACACTTATATACACATTTATATACACACATTATCGTTACTTTTCAGGCTCCTCTGTCGCTCCCTGGGATTGGGAGAGAATCCGTGAATCCTACTGGAAGAAGTCGACTGTGGCCTTCGATATGGACGGCCGTACAAGGAAACGCTGTGAGTTGATGGAAATGCTCCAAGACGAGATGCTGGAGGCCGCCAAGCAGAGAGGAACCCGCTGAACACTAAAGAGAAAAAGTTGTTAATGTATTTGTACCTTGTAAATATCTTCACAGTTGTGTTTCCCGAATGTTTCTGACGTTGTTCTATAAAATGCAAGAGAAAGCTTCTTGCAAGCAGTCCATGCAATCATAAAAGCTATTCGCTCACGGCGCGAAGGCTGCTTGCAATTTGTCATAGTTAGGATGTCATTAAAGTTTTCTTCTTAACGAACCGCTAATGTCTTTAAGGAGTGTGATGTGTGAAACGGCGCTGTCTTTTTAGGCTATCATTTGTTGATTTACAGCCGTCGCTTGGGTTTCCCATGGGAAACCGTGGAATACGCAAAGGATCACACACACACACACACACACACACACACACACACACACACACACACACACACACACACACACACACACACACACACACACACACACACACACACACACACTCACACACTCACACACTCACACACTCACACACTCACACACTCACACACTCACACACTCACACACTCACACACTCACACACTCACACACTCACACACTCACACACTCACACACTCACACACTCACACACTCACACACTCACACACTCACACACTCACACACTCACACACTCACACACTCACACACTCACACACTCACACACTCACACACTCACACACTCACACACTCACACACTCACACACTCACACACACACACACACACAAACACACACACTCACACACTCACACACTCACACACTCACACACTCACACACTCACACACTCACACACTCACACACTCACACACTCACACACTCACACACTCACACACTCACACACTCACACACTCACACACTCACACACTCACACACTCACACACTCACACACTCACACACTCACACACTCACACACTCACACACACACACACACACACACACACACACACACACACAGACACACACAGACAATAGACTCAATCCCTCACCATACCCGATCCTGCCGATCTCCACCTTCGTGTGATCGAATCTCTCCTCTCGACACCTCATATCTACCTCATCGACATCTGTAAGCGGCGCCGCCCGTTGATTATCTCGTCATTCTGACCCCTGCCGACCTTTCTTCTACAGTATTACTACCTTCAAACTATTTTCAGCCGGACAGGCCCATTAAACCGTGTAAACCCCCGTCTTTAGCCAATACATCGCCTCTTCTTCCACTCCGTGTCACATCCGTCTCTCCCGTCTGGTCGTGTCCCCCATAAACTTCTTCTCCTTCTTGTCAGCTACCGTACCATTTGCGGGAAATTGCTGTCCGCCGCGTGCCCGATTAACGACATTTTAGCACTCCGTATTCGCGTTTAATGGCACGTGGCGCGAAAAAGTGGGCGTGGCCTTGGAAAAAGAGGGATACGGTGCGGGAGAAGCGATAAGGGCCTGTTTATGGGAAAATAAGGGGGTGAGAGAGAGGAGAAAAAACGGAAGGGCGACTGACAGGTCAAAGAAAAACGTGCGAAGGAAGGATATTAGACCACTGAAAGAAAATTTCGAAGCACAGAACAATTTGAACAAATACTTTAGGCCAAAAATTTAGATCTTTGTCCACTAGCGCCTTCATTTATTGCTTGTGATGTTGGGGAAAAATGGTTTCACGAAATTTTCCGTCAAATTTTATGTTGAAACATATATTTTACAACATAAAATTCTGCACTTCCAAATGATGAAAACTCATTTGCAACGAAGTGGTTGGAGGTTTTTAAAGTCATATGCAAACAAAGCCTTGGGAGGTATTTGATGAAACCGTTCGTTGCTGAAAATCGTTTCAATTAATCAATTCTGCATATAATTACCATTTTTCAACAGACTTATCAATAATTTTTTTTTGTTTTGTTGAAAAAATTGTACTAAAAATGTGAAAAAAGAATTTTCGTAAAAAGAAGAACGGATCGTTTGTAAAATTGTTGAGGGATCTCGATGCTAACATAAGCCAATCGGGAGAGTTAGATTCTAAACAAACGAAACTTTTTGTTTTAAATTTTTAACCACGTAATTATGCTGGAGAACCAGTAATGGAATATAGTTAGTTAAGAAGAATATGGGTACCATCAATGAAAAAATTTGAGGATTGGTTGAGAAAATATCGGAACGACCTTCGCCCATTTTGGAAAGTTCCGAAAGAAAGTTTTTTGAAAATAGCGGTCGGCTATTACGACCGGTTTATATTTTTGAGAGAGACCTGAAGTTTTTTTTTTGGAGATGATGGATAAATTACTCAAAGCTACGCCTGGCCAAAGAAGTACTAGAAAAAGGAAATGCATCAGGCGGGGTTCGAACCCGCGTCTTCACCACTGCAATCGGACACTCTACCATTAAGCTACTGATACTGCAACGTCCCGCAAGCTTTCTGGTTGACTCAGAACCAGCAACGACTCCCCGCCACAACAGATATGGCAGGAAAACGTTCCCATTTTGCCAGAAAAGTAGAGAAAAACTGAATAGGTTGAACATAGGCGAAATCAAAACAGACAATTCCACCATCACGGACATTAGGTAAGAAGGTGTCATTTTCTTTGGTGAAATGCAGAGATTTTTATGCTAAAAATGGACAGGTCCACCTTTTAATTTATCGTGGGCACTTAAGAGATTTAAGAGTTCAAAATTAAAAAAATGTAGTTCTTTATGAACAAAGAACTTTTCCACTCGTTTTCTTAACACTTCCCCGTGCCTCGTAGCAGGTGGCTCGAATAGACTGTTCAATTTTCCCTGAAGCCTTGCCTGGAAGGTGATTCACCCCTGATTCTCGCGCACTTCCCCGATGCATAAAAGGGTAGTAAAGGTGTGAATGAAGATGTGTTGATAGCGCGAGGCCAACGCCATTTGTCAATCCACGCGAGATAACGACGGCAGACGGTCGGGAGACGCGGTTGTCAATACGGCGCACGCCCAGTTGCAGCTTTTAAAAGAGTCTTTAAATGTCCTTGAAACTGCCATCGACAGTAAAAAAGAGCTTTTCCAGCGTTGTTGCTAGCATGGAATAATACAACTCAATGCCATTTATGGTATATTTCCATAAACTGCACCGGCTCCTATTGGCAGCCGCTTTAGATCCGCAAGGTGCCTGATCTTTCGGTTTTCCCCCACTGTACTCCAAACCCATACGTTGTTATGGGACCCATTCGTTGGAAACAGACTATAACATATAAACAATATTTATTTGTGACGACACTTGTATACACATAGTCCGAACCCAGGAGACACGGATACCAGTAAAAAAGGGGTATAGAGATTGCAGATCAATCAATTGGAATTAGCTGTGGTGAATTGAGGAAAGACGAGGGGTGGCATACCGGCGAAGAAGAGGGGAATCGGTTGAGGCATTGGGAACACGGAGGGCTAAAAAGAGCTGGGTAAGAAAAAATCTTCAGGATTTCAAACTTACGGAAGAAGTGGTGGGAAGGATGGTAGGGAAGACTGGGAGGTGCTTTCGGCAACGGGCACGGCGGTTGGAGAACCAGGTCTGGAATGACATGATTTTAAGAGAGGGAGAGAGGAGAGATAGAGATAGAGATAGAGATAGAAAGATAGAGAGAGAGAGATAGATAGAGATAGAGAGAGAAAGAGAGAGAGAGAGAGAAATTGAGAGATAAAGAGAGAGAGAGAGAGAGAGAGAGAAAGAGGAAGAGAGATGAGAGACCATTAGCAGTGACTCTATCGAGAAATATGCATTGAAGACAGATGAGGCAGAAAAGAGACAGAGACTTTTAGAGGCAGAGGGACATTGAGGCAGAGGCCACGAGGAGGAGAGGCAGAGAGGCATAGAGACTTATAGTGACAGGCAGAGAGATATTGCGGTGGACGCCATGAAAACAAGAGAAAGAGAGATATTTCAAAAGAGATTTTAGAACGGGATTTCTGAGAAACTCGAATGTCAAAGGAGCATTCCCAAATTTTTGTCTCCGATTTGGCTGAAAACACTAAAACAGTGTATTTAGGACCTAAATATACTATCGAAACCAAATTTAGCAATTTTCGATTTTTCGTTGCCCCGGGCTATGATGCTTCACCAGAAAATTGAATTTCGCCGAAACTCATCTAAACAATTCACATATGTATATTTTCTGAACCCTTATGGTCAGAATAACATTTCTTTAATTGTGCACAACCACGGTTTCCGGTGATACAAAAAAGTTACATGTCCGTTTATTCAGAAAAATAGCAAAAAATTCACTAAAATCATCGCCACCAATTCATCTTTCAATTGCGGGAGATGAGACCCTATTCAATCGATTCCTTATACTTTTTTACGTTATATAAGTCTTAAAATTGAAAATCGGAGAACTACTTTTTGAGAACCATTTTTTCAAACGCGCCAACATGGGTGCCGCGGACCAATTTTCAAGCCTTTGAGGGCCTGCAATAAGTCGCATTCAAGCCCCACTTACTCCAATTCAACTATAAAGTTACTATCTTTTCATTTTTACTTTCAGACAACGTTTGTATTTTTGTAGTTGATATATACCGACGTTAAAGCGAATAAACGTTAGAAAAAGCACGAAAAATCACTGAAAAACGAAAATTTGAAGTTTTTTGATTTTTCCATCAGTGAAATTGGATTGTCCATGTAATTTGCTTTCGAATGAGTTATAGTTGAAGTACTTTTACTCTTTGTATAAGTGCAAAAAGGCCTTTTCACTGGTATGGAAGGGTTGCCGCATTAGGGAAGCGACTGACAATCGCAATGACCAACGCGTTGTCAGCCGCTTCGGCAGAAAGCTGTGCGCGCCTCATCGAGGCGCAAAGGAAAAATTGCTTTCTTGCACTTATACAGAGTAAAAGTACTTCAAATATAATTCATTCGAAAGCAAATTACATGGAAAATCCAATTTCACTGATGGAAAAATCAAAAAACTTCAAATTTTCGTTTTTCAGTGATTTTTCGTGCTTTTTCTAACGTTTTTTCGCTTTAACGTCGGTATATATCAACTACAAAAATACAAACGTTGTCTGAAAGTAAAAATGAAAAGATAGTAACTTTATAGTTGAATTGGAGTAAGTGGGGCTTGAATGCGACTTATTGCAGGCCCTCAAAGGCTTGAAAATTGGTCCGCGGCACCCATGTTGGCGCGTTTGAAAAAATGGTTCTCAAAAAGTAGTTCTCCGATTTTTAATTTTAAGACTTATATAACGTAAAAAAGTATAAGGAATCGATTGAATAGGGTCTCATCTCCCGCAATTGAAAGATGAATTGGTGGCGATGATTTTAGTGAATTTTTTGCTATTTTTCTGAATAAACGGACATGTAACTTTTTTGTATCACCGGAAACCGTGGTTGTGCACAATAAAAGAAATGTTATTCTGACCATAAGGGTTCAGAAATTATACATATGTGAATTGTTTAGATGAGTTTCGGCGAAATTCAATTTTCTGGTGAAGCATCATAGCCCGGGGCAACGAAAAATCGAAAATTGCTAAATTTGGTTTCGATAGTATTTTTAGGTCCTAAATACACTGTTTTAGTGTTTTCAGCCAAATCGGAGACAAAAATTTGGGAATGCACCAATTGCGCGCGATTATTTCGATGTTCTCAGACATCGCGTCTTAAGAGGCAGAGAGACTTTGAGACATTTAGGCATGGGAGATGAGGAAAGCGGCAAGGGGACATAGAAATAGAGATAAAAAAAGGCAGCATGCTGAGGCAGAGAGACGAAACATTAGAAAAACTGAGGTATCCAGTTAACCATCATATTATCTCTCTAAGTCTTGTTCAATTGACAATGATAAAGAGAGAGAGAGAGAGAGAGAGAGAGAGAGAGAGAGAGATTGAGGTTGAGAGGCGGAGTAATACAATGAAGGAAAAATGCGCAGAGAGGCATTGAGGTTAAGATACTGATGTTCAAAGAGGTAAGGAATACATTGAGTAAAAGAGCAGAGTGAAACAGAGATATGAGGTATAGAGTGACTGAGACATTTCGAGACTGAGACTTGAGGCAAAAAGATATTGAGGTTGAGGCACTCAACTAACCATAATCTTATCCTCACTGAGTCCTGTCCTCTTGGCAATGGTCTCCCTCTCAGCTGCATCCGGGTAAGTGTTTGCCCTAAAGGCCGTTTCCAACATATCCAACTGTTCCGCAGTGAAGCTAGTTCTGTTCCTCCTGGTGTCAGGTGAGTTGATATCATCATCCGACGAAGAGCTACTCTTGCTGTCGTCTGAAACTGAAGCATACTGTCACTGGGCCCATAAACTGCACATAAACGAGCGCGGCGGCGGCGACCTCAAAGACCCAGCGGGTTACTGTACCGCGCATATAATCCCGTTGGGATTACGATGAGGACACACTTGAAGAAACCCATACTATTGTAAACAAAAGTTCTTAGGTTCCCTAGACTGGGGGAACGATTAGCCACCCCCCGCGCCGAGAAAAAGCGCTGTTCCGGCGAAGGTGTCGCAGTCGAGTGCGATGCAATCGGCGTTATCGCAGCGGTGGCAGTATTTACGACGAGCGAGTCCATTAATTGGACAACAAATGACTCGCCGATTGCGGAATCCGACCACTACGATCGAAGGAGATGGCCTCCGAAGCTAATGAGGAGCAGTTGCGTCACACTGAGTTATGAATGACAGACGACAAGTTTTGAGGTCTAACTGAGGGGAAAAGGGCAAAAAAGTTGGTTTTTGAAGGAATGGGTCTCTTGCATTTGTTTTTGCCTCTCCGCCCCTATATCTCTCTGTCTCTCTGTCTCTCTGTCTCTCTGTCTCTCTGTCTCTCTGTCTCTCTGTCTCTCTGTCTCTCTGTCTCTCTGTCTCTCTGTCTCTCTGTCTCTCTGTCTCTCTGTCTCTCTCTCTCTGTCTCTCTGTCTCTCTGTCTCTCTGTCTCTTTGTCTCTCTCTATCTCTGTCTCTCTGTCTCTCTGTCTTTCTGTCTCTCTGTCTCTCTGTCTCTCTGTCTCTCTGTCTCTCTGTCTCTCTCTCTGTCTCTCTGTCTCTCTGTCTCTTTGTCTCTCTCTCTCTCTCTCTGTCTCTCTGTCTCTCTGTCTCTCTGTCTCTCTCTGTCTCTCTGTCTCGCTGTCTCTCTGTCTCTCTGTCTCTCTGTCTCTCTGTCTCTCTGTCTCTCTGTCTCTCTGTCTCTCTCTGTCTGCTTGTCTCTGTGTCTCTGTGTCTCTGTGTTTCTGTGTCTCTGTGTCTCTGTGTCTCTGTGTCTCTGTCTCTCTGTGTCTCTGTGTCTCTGTCTCTCTGTCTGTCTATCTCTCTATCTCTATCTCTATCTCTCTCTATCTCTAACTCTCTCTATCTCTATCTCTTTCTCTTTGTATTGCAATGCATCCTACATGCCCTGTCTAATCTCGTCCCATGTCCGTTCCATCATTGTGTCTGTCGAGCCACCATGATTAGTCGTAGCAAGTTACGGTGGAGAAGTCGTAAATCTGCGTTTCGGCCACCGCGCGCGCGAGCGCGAAAACCCGTCCGGCTACACCATTTTCACACCATTCGCGCACTAATCTCAGTGCAAACAACCCCCGCTGACATAGAAATACCGTAATCCACAAAAAAGTGTTCCGGAAGCGGTTTTCTCAAGCAATGTGGGGTTGATAAGTCGATACACTGGCGAATACGCGCTCATGGATTTTAAGGTGCTTAAGGTCTTTGTACCTAAGGTACGCTGTATTTAGGTCTTAAAGTACCTAAGGTCTTAAGGTCACCCCTTTCTCCAAACACAGCTTGGCGGAAACGGTCGCACTTGAACGTGTTCCCACGCGCGTTTTTCAGCGACCCTCATTCCGTCGCGCGAAATGTTGCGACCTTGCGGTTTGCAATCTCACATTCAAATCAAAGACGCGTTTCCACATGGTAATTGAAGAGATTCTGACTTTTGAAAAAGCTAACCAAGAACCCCTTAATCTTAAAAAAATACTTACCCATAGATATTCCGAGAATGCTGTCGATGCTGTGACTCAGTTTCTTTCTCTCGGGCTGTCGTTTCTGCCAACCCCGGGAACGAACAAATCGGTTGATGGAAGCCACAGTGGGAGCTGTTGCTCTAGAGCAGGCGCCTGAAATTGGTCATTGTAAATGTTATATACATAGTTTACAAAGACAAATTGTGGAACTTTCTGGTTTATACAATTTCGGTCTGTGTCGTAAAGACGTTCCACAAAAAATGATCAAAAAGCTCATGTCCTGCAGTGGAAAGCGGCTGCCAACCTCGTGAAAAGCGATGATTTACATTTCGACACTTGGCTGAGTTTCAGTTCAAAGGTAATAACCTAAGAAAAGCTGTTTTTGATGACCTCAGTAATTCGAAGAAAAGCGGCTTGCTTGGCTTCCGACTGGCGGCCAGATACTGTATTCCAAAATTCAGCTGTTGAAGTTAGGAGCATCAATTGGGAATTCTACGGAAACTAGTTCCTGCCAGTCTTGCGCACCGTGACAGTTTCAGTGTTGTATTCGAGTTGGGTTTGGTTTTAAACTGTGGGTTGAATACTCAGGCAATGTGAACAGCCAAATTGCGAGCACGTTTGCCAGCCAATTATTTTCTCAAACGCATATCCTTTTGGTGGCCGGGAAAATTTCCATGGAAGTAGGAGTGAAACGCACCTGTACAAAAAATTTAGATCATACCTCATTAAAACTAGCTCCCTCTCAATTTTCTCTTATTCAAATTTTCAAACACAACGAAAGACATTTTTCGTTTATTTTCTAACCAATGTGTCGGTATTGCAAAATGCCTCGCAACTGGGGGGTCTGAAATGTGGGGACTTAAATGGTTGGGGGGCTCTTTTTAAATAACCAATAGCGTGTTATACACGTTTACTGTTCCAAATAACTTTCACTGCCTATAACTTAAGGCCGTCGCGGTAATTGAACATAAAACCGTGCGATGGCACGTCCTGTTGCATAAGAAACCACATGTCAGGGCTACGCTCGTTTCACGCGTCGTTTAAGGCGTAATTTAGGTAATTTAAACTGATTTATGAGAATTCTTTTTAATTCTTTCTAGCTAAATTTCCAGCTTCTAAAAATTACCTTGTTCAATAAGCGTCTGGCGAAGTTCAGCTCCAGCTGCTGTTGGGTTTTCTTCAAAAGCGATCATCAGCGACTTTTCAAGCGACTGCACGGAGACCCTTTGACGAGGATTGCCACCAATCTGAAATTTAAAGAATTTAGAAATAACTGGAATGATTGAATCTGAAATTTCGTAAAAATATCGGTTTTGGGGTTCGGGTTACGGTAGGTGCCTTACGTACCTAGGTTACGGTACGAGTTCGGGGTACTGTAGGTGATAGCTATTTAAATGCTACTTAAGAAAATGAAATTGTTTCAAAATTTTCCTGAAAGCGGTTTTGAAATTTAAGAAATGGAATCAAGCTCATGCTGCAGATAAAAAAGCGAAAACGCAACTTTTGGCTTTCTGGAAAATTGTTTTCAAAAATAAAGCTAGGATTCTTTTCTAGTTAAAAATTTTGTTAATTTCGCTTTTATGGCCATTTTTCATCATTATAAAGAAATCATAATATTTTTTTGACATAACACTGCGCGCCGTAGATTTGGATTTTCTCGCGTGGCGCGGTCGCCTGGCGGATATCGATTGTTTGGCATTTTGATCGTAATTTTGAACTTTTCCAGAAGCGTGTTTTCATAATTTCTAAATAGTTTTCACAAAATCAAAAATGGGATTTAATATTCGGCGTTAGATTTGCAAGTTAAAATGTAAAGATTTTGACTACGTGCGTTTGTAAATAGCTTGAGAAAAAAGTTTAAATTTAGTAATTGTTGAACTTTGTTTCAAATTTCTCTCGCGGTGCGGTTGCGCCGCGGCTCGTGCGTACTACCTTTGATATTTAACATTTTGGTGAGTTGAATCGCAAAACGTTCACTTAGCTGTTTGCAAAACTTAAAATAACAGTATAAGTAGAATTAAAACTACACGAAATTGTGTAATGAGTTGTTCAGCCGGTTTTGCACAGTGTGCCGCCAAAATTTACCAACTACAGTTCGAAACATGTCGCCCCAGCTACAGTATGAATTTCAAAATTCCCGCCTGTAGCGAGATAGATTTAGCTTGAAGTTTCTGGCGCGGCGTGTTCGCGTGTCGGCTTTTGCGTGCTCTTTCAAAATCGATTGTTTGTAATTTCAATGTGCCAAATCGCAAAACATAGCCTTAAATGTTAAAAAATTTAAACATCTGTACACGTGAAATTAAAACGGCTTGAAACTGTGTAATGAGTTTTTCAAACAAGTTTGCACGGTGTTTAGTCAAGGAAATGTTCAACTACTGCCCGTAAAATCCGGCTACAGTATGAATTTCAAATTTTCCGCCGTTTAGCGGGTTGAGTAGTTTGAAGTTTCTGGTGCGTCGCGGTCGCGTCGCGGTTTGTGCGCGCTATTAAAACCGATTTTAGCGTATCGGCGCGTCGCGTCGAAAACCGTATCCATATAAGTTAAAGGCAGAGGACCGCGAAAATGGCCAGGGGGGCCTGGCCATTTTTTAGCATAAAACTCTCTTCATTTCACCATAGAAAATTACGATCTCTCATCTGCGTTGCGTGATGGATATTTTTGATTTTCATTTTCGCGGTCCTCTGCCTTTAACACGTCTGTATAAATGAACGTTCCCGAAATTTACCGACTGCCGTTCAAAACATCGCGCTACAGTAAGATTTTCAAATTTCCCGCCGTGCGAGGTAATTTCCGCTCCCCCAGGTAGCCGAATTCCCGACAGAGACAGTAACGCTGTGCAGGCAGCTGGCTGGCACGATGGATCGGCTCGACGGGTGGTCCCCGGCTGGTCTTTGTTTCACGCCCAATCGACAGGCGACTATTCGAACGAGAGACTACAGTAGTCGGAAACACCGTGTGACATTTCGAACAAAACAATACCTGGCCAGGAGAAATAGAACCCGTCTCTTGGAATCGGTTGAGGATTTTGGAGACGGCTCCGTGGGAAACTCTCAACTGACGACTGATCTGACAGGGTCTGGAAAACCAGAATTTGAATTTAAAATAGAATTTAAACTTACTTGACTCCAGAATTGGCCATTTCAACAATTTGAACTCTGACATGGTGAGGCAGCGGTCGCCCGTTGATGAACATCCCTCCCAGTTGGTTAACGCGACCCTAGAAAGGAAAAATTAAAATTTTGAAACGATTCGCCGAATCTGTCGAATTGACGTCATGTTTACGCCAGTGTGCCATTATTTCGCTGTTGAAATATAATTATTTTAATAGGGCAAAGGAAAATACAAAAGCATCACTTGAACATTCTTATTTTATTGGCAGGATTCCAATTTGGCGACAGCTATATGCCTCTTTGTGCTAGTGAAAACAAAAATTTTAAAGCTAGAATTTAATAAAAAAAAACTCCATTTTATTAGTTTCCTAACAAAAATTTATGTAAAGATGGACCACCGCCATAGCTAAAAGTTACATTTGGCTTTTTGCTTTCACTGAGTATTCTATGTAGAACACAAACAATGTAAAACAGTTATTGAGTACAACACAGTGAAACTTTTGCACGCTGTAGAAAACACTAATTACGGTGATGTTTACAGTCAGAAGACATTATTAGAGAGAGATAGAGAGAAAAATAGAGAAAGGAGAAAACTGGTAAGGAGGGATAGAATGAGGGAGACAGAGAAAAATAGAAAGAGAGAAATGAAGGAAAAAGGAGAACAGACAGAGAGAAAACGATAGAGAGAGGGATAGACATACAGAGACAGAGGGAAGAGGAAATAAAAAAAAACGCGAGAAAGACGGTAGAGAGAGAGAGAGAGAGAGAGAGAGAGAGAGAGAGAGAGAGAGAGAGAGAGAGAGAGAGAGAGAGAGAGAGAGAGAGAAAGATGTCTAGATGTGGAAAGAGAGAAGGAGAGAGGGAACACAGAGAGAGACATAGAGGCAGAGAAAGAGAGAGAGAGAGAGAGAGAGAGAGAGAGAGAGAGAGAGAGAGAGAGAGAGAGAGAGAGAGAGAGAGAATAAAAAGCAGTTAGTGAGAGAAAACATTCATACTCGCTCTTAAATGACGTCATTGTATACGGTATCATTTGTCACCATGGAACAAGTATTTCAGATCCAGTTAAGTTTTACATTGATTGCCACCGACATGGCTGTTCAGATTGTCACGTTAAATTGATTTTCAAAGTTTTCCAGAGAACTGCTCAAAGTTTTTTTTTTTAAAAATAATTTCACCTTAGAGTTCAGACTTCTATAGCAAAAAAAGTATTGAAAGAGTTGTGAAACGATGTACGGTTGTGGAATGTGCTCATCTTGGAAGTGATTAGAATTACATTGAAATAAAGTTATACAAAAGGCTGAATAGAAGGTTTCAACGAAGGGAATAGGGAATCCATTGGTGAAATGAACTGATGAAGTTTGGATAATTACCTGTCCCAATATGTGGTTGAAGGCGACGGGAGAGGTTTCATTCGAGGCGGTCATCGTCCTTTCCTTGCTCTCACTTAGACTGTCCGCCGGCGCCGGTAAGCGCCCGCCCCTTACGGAGGATACGGTAGGGTGGGAAAGGCGCAATTACGAGCGCGCGAACCCAAAAACCACGACGACACGCGCCACACACGCGACATACGACGACTGTCAATAAGGGGACAAGCGATTGGAAGGGATTGGGAACTTTCAGAAGAGAAATCGAGGAGAGTGAGTGAGTGAGTGAGTGAGTGAGTGAGTGAGTGAGTGAGTGAGTGAGTGAGTGAGTGAGTGAGTGAGTGAGTGAGTGAGTGAGTGAGTGAGTGAGTGAGTGAGTGAGTGAGTGAGTGAGTGAGTGTGAGTGAGTGAGTGAGTGAGTGAGTGAGTGAGTGAGTGAGTGAGTGAGTGAGTGAGTGAGGGAGTGAGTGAGTGAGTGAGTGAGTGAGTGAGTGAGTGAGTGAGTGAGTGAGTGAGTGAGTGAGTGAGTGAGTGAGTGAGTGAGTGAGTGAGGGAGTGAGTGAGTGAGTGAGTGAGTGAGTGAGTGAGTGAGTGAGTGAGTGAGTGAGTGAGTGAGTGAGTGAGTGAGTGAGTGAGTGAGTGAGTGAGTGAGTGAGTGAGTGAGTGAGTGAGTGAGTGAGAACGATAACTCTCTCTCTTTCATTGCTTAGTTTTGATGCCTTAACACCTCCCTAATTACAGTTCATTCCGCTACCGCCTGCCCAGTACATATTGCGTCGAGGTCAAAGAGTTGTCTCCGAGGTGCGAGGTGACGCGCTGATTGCAGGGCGGTACGGGGTGGCCATGGAGATGTCTTTATCGCTAATCCCCCGCCAATCAGCGGCTCCTTAGTGTTGGTTGGATTAATTCATATGGCGAATGGACACCGACACCTCGAGATACTTCCGCCGCTGGGGGGACATCCGGTCGCCTCAGTGGAGGGAGAGGCAGGAAAAAGGGGGATTGTGAGCGTAGGAGACCTCCCCTTGGGAAATCCATAATCAGATTCTGTTTTCCAATACTGTTTCACTTAATTTGGCTGCTACGATTGCCTAACATTCCAATATACGATGCGAATAACACAAAACACACAAAGAGAATTTACAAAGACCCGTATGCTAGAACATACTTCAAAGAAATTTTCAAAAAAGATTCGTAAGCTTTTCATTATTCATTCTGTTTAATTACCTTTTGAAACATTGTATAAAGTTTTTTTAGACGCAACTCGGCTATTTCTTATACAAACCTTGGAGCGAACATGTAATTACCCGTTTGATAACCGTCGGTCATCTTTCTCGGCTGTCCGTCGCTATGCCATTGGGCCAGCCACCAAAGGAAAAGATGCCGCCTGATACGAAAATGTTGTATATCATCGACCGCCGATCCCCGAGGCACCGCGCACGCGCCAAGGCTCTCGCGCGCAGCCGTAAATCACATCTGACCAGGGAAGGGTTGAAGGGACTTACAGAAACCATACAAAGAACTTCTAAAGATTCAGAAGAACTTCTGAAGCTGAATTCTGCCCATGGACACATTTGAAGATTCAGAAGAACTTCAGAAGCTGAATTATGTCCATGGACACATTTGAAGATTCAGAAGAACTTCTGAAGTTGAATTCTGTCTATGGACACATTTGAAGATTCAGAAGAACTTCTAAAGCTGAATTCTGTCTATGGACACATTTGAAGATTCAGAAGAACTTCTGAAGCTGAACTCTGTCCATGGACACATTTGAAGATTCAGAAGAACTTCTGAAGCTGAATTATCTCCATGGACACATTTGAAGATTTAGAAGAACTTCTGAAGTTGAATTATGTCCATGGACACATTTGAAGATTTACAAGAACTTCTGAAGTTGAATTATGTCCATGGACACATTTGAAGATTCAGACGAACTTCAGAAGTTGAATTACGTCCATGGACACATTTGAAGATTCAGACGAACTTCAGAAGTTGAATTGTGTTCATGGACACATTTGAAGATTCAGACGAACTTCAGAAGTTGAATTGTGTCCATGGACACATTTGAAGATTCAGACGAACTTCAGAAGTTAAATTGTGTCCATGGACATATTTGAAGATTCAGAAGAACTTCAGAAGTTGAATTGTGTTCATGGACACATCTGAAGATTCAGACGAACTTCAGAAGTTGAATTGTGTCCATGGACACATTTGAAAATTCAGACGAGCTTCAGAAGTTGAATTATGTCCATGGACACATTTGAAGATTCAGACGAACTTCAGAAGTTGAATTATGTCCATGGACACATTTGAAGATTCAGAAGAACTTCTGAAGCTGAACTCTGTCCATGGACACATTTGAAGATTCAGAAGAACTTCTGAAGCTGAATTATGTCCATGGACACATTTGAAGATTTAGAAGAACTTCTGAAGTTGAATTATGTCCATGGACACATTTGAAGATTTACAAGAACTTCTGAAGTTGAATTATGTCCATGGACACATTTGAAGATTCAGACGAACTTCAGAAGTTGAATTACGTCCATGGACACATTTGAAGATCCAGACGAACTTCAGAAGTTGAATTATGTCCATGGACACATTTGAAGATTCAGACGAACTTCAGAAGTTGAATTGTGTCCATGGACACATTTGAAGATTCAGAAGAACTTCAGAAGTTGAATTATGTCCATGGACACATTTGAAGATCCAGACGAACTTCAGAAGTTGAATTATGTCCATGGACACATTTGAAGATTCAGACGAACTTCAGAAGTTGAATTGTGTCCATGGACACATCTGAAGATTCAGACGAACTTCAGAAGTTGAATTGTGTCCATGGACACATCTGAAGATTCAGACGAACTTCAGAAGTTGAATTGTGTCCATGGACACATTTGAAAATTCAGACGAGCTTCAGAAGTTGAATTATGTCCATGGACACATTTGAAGATTCAGACGAACTTCAGAAGTTGAATTATGTCCATGGACACATTTGAAGATTCAGACGAACTTCAGAAGTTGAATTGTGTCCATGGACACATTTGAAGATTCAGACGAACTTCAGAAGTTGAATTATGTCCATGGACACATTTGAAGATTCAGACGAACTTCAGAAGTTGAATTGTGTCCATAGACACATTTGAAGATTCAGACGAACTTCAGAAGTTGAATTGTGTCCATGGACACATTTGAAGATTCAGACGAACTTCAGAAGTTGAATAATGTCCATGGACACGTTTGAAGATTCAGACGAACTTCAGAAGTTGAATTATGTCCATGGACACATTTGAAGATTCAGACGAACTTCAGAAGTTGAATTGTGTCCATGGACACATTTGAAGATTCAGACAAACTTCAGAAGTTGAATTGTGTCCATGGACACATTTGAAGATTCAGACGAACTTCAGAAGTTGAATTATGTCCATGTACACTTTTGAAGATTCAGACGAACTTCAGAAGTTGAATTGTGTCCATGGACACATTTGAAGATTCAGAAGAACTTCTGAAGCTGAATTCTGTCCATGGACACATTTGAAAATTCAGACGAACTTCAGAAGTTGAATTGTGTCCATGGACACATTTGAAGATTCAGAAGAACTTCAGAAGTTGAATTGTGTCCATGGACACATTTGCAGATTCAGACGAACTTCAGAAGTTGAATTGTGTCCATGGACACATTTGAAGATTCAGAAGAGCTTCAGAAGTTGAATTGTGTCTATGGACACATTTGAAGATTCAGAAGAACTTCTGAAGCTGAATTCTGTCTATGGACACATTTGAAGATTCAGAAGAACTTCTGAAGCTGAGTTCTGTCCATGGACACATTTGAAGATTCAGACGAACTTCAGAAGTTGAATTGTGTTCATAGACACATTGAAGATTCAGACAAACTTCAGAAGTTGAATTGTATCCATGGACACATTTGAAGATTCAGACGAACTTCAGAAGTTGAATTGTGTCCATGGACACATTTGAAGATTCAGAAGAACTTCACAAGTTAAATTGTGTCCATGAACACAATTGAAGATTCAGACGAACTTCAGAAGTTGAATTGTGTCCATGGACACAATTGAAGATTCAGACGAACTTCAGAAGTTGAATTGTGCCCATGGACACAATTGAAGATTCAGACGAACTTCAGAAGTTGAATTGTGTCCATGGACACATTTGAAGATTCAGAAGAACTTCACAAGTTGAATTGTGTCCATGGACACATTTGAAGATTCAGACGAACTTCAGAAGTTGAATTGTGTCCATGGACACATTTGCAGATTCAGACAAACTTCAGAAGTTGAATTGTGTCCATGGACACATTTGAAGATTCAGACGAACTTCAGAAGTTGAATTGTGTCCATGGACACATTTGAAGATTCAGAAGAACTTCAAAAGTTGAATTGTGTCCATGGACACATTTGAAGATTCAGAAGAACTTCAAAAGTTGAATTGTGTCCATGGACACATTTGAAGATTCAGAAGAACTTCAGAAGTGTCCATGGACACATTTGAAGATTCAGACAAACTTCAGAAGTTGAATTGTGTCCATGGACACATTTGCAGATTCAGACAAACTTCAGAAGTTGAATTGTGTCCATGGACACATTTGAAGATTCAAAAGAACTTCTGAAGCTGAATTCTGTCCATGGACACATTTGAAAATTCAGACGAACTTCAGAAGTTGAATTGTGTCCATGGACACATTTGAAGATTCAGAAGAACTTCAGAAGTTGAATTGTGTCCATGGACACATTTGCAGATTCAGACGAACTTCAGAAGTTGAATTGTGTCCATGGACACATTTGAAGATTCAGACGAACTTCAGAAGTTGAATTGTGTCCATGGACACATTTGAAGATTCAGAAGAACTTCAAAAGTTGAATTGTGTCCATGGACACATTTGAAGATTCAGAAGAACTTCAAAAGTTGAATTGTGTCCATGGACACATTTGAAGATTCAGAAGAACTTCAGAAGTGTCCATGGACACATTTGAAGATTCAGACAAACTTCAGAAGTTGAATTGTGTCCATGGACACATTTGCAGATTCAGACAAACTTCAGAAGTTGAATTGTGTCCATGGACACATTTGAAGATTCAAAAGAACTTCTGAAGCTGAATTCTGTCCATGGACACATTTGAAAATTCAGACGAACTTCAGAAGTTGAATTGTGTCCATGGACACATTTGAAGATTCAGAAGAACTTCAGAAGTTGAATTGTGTCCATGGACACATTTGCAGATTCAGACGAACTTCAGAAGTTGAATTGTGTCCATGGACACATTTGAAGATTCAGAAGAGCTTCAGAAGTTGAATTATGTCTATGGACACATTTGAAGATTCAGAAGAACTTCTGAAGCTGAATTCTGTCTATGGACACATTTGAAGATTCAGAAGAACTTCTGAAGCTGAATTGTGTCCATGGACACATTTGAAAATTCAGACTAGCTTCAGAAGTTGAATTGTGTCCATGGACACATTTGAAGATTCAGAAGAACTTCAGAAGTTGAATTGTGTCCATGGACACATTTGAAGATTCAGACGAACTTCAGAAGTTGAATTGTGTCGATGGACACATTTGCAGATTCAGACGAACTTCAGAAGTTGAATTGTGTCCATGGACACATTTGAAGATTCAGAAGAGCTTCAGAAGTTGAATTATGTCTATGGACACATTTGAAGATTCAGAAGAACTTCTGAAGCTGAATTCTGTCTATGGACACATTTGAAGATTCAGAAGAACTTCTGAAGCTGAATTCTGTCCATGGACACATTTGAAGATTCAGACGAACTTCAGAAGTTGAATTGTGTTCATAGACACATTGAAGATTCAGACAAACTTCAGAAGTTGAATTGTATCCATGGACACATTTGAAGTTTCAGACGAACTTCAGAAGTTGAATTGTGTCCATGGACACATTTGAAGATTCAGAAGAACTTCACAAGTTAAATTGTGTCCATGGACACAATTGAAGATTCAGACGAACTTCAGAAGTTGAATTGTGTCCATGGACACATTTGAAGATTCAGAAGAACTTCACAAGTTGAATTGTGTCCATGGACACATTTGAAGATTCAGACGAACTTCAGAAGTTGAATTGTGTCCATGGACACATTTGCAGATTCAGACAAACTTCAGAAGTTGAATTGTGTCCATGGACACATTTGAAGATTCAGACGAACTTCAGAAGTTGAATTGTGTCCATGGACACATTTGAAGATTCAGAAGAACTTCAAAAGTTGAATTGTGTCCATGGACACATTTGAAGATTCAGAAGAACTTCAAAAGTTGAATTGTGTCCATGGACACATTTGAAGATTCAGAAGAACTTCAGAAGTTGAATTGTGTCCATGGACACATTTGAAGATTCAGACAAACTTCAGAAGTTGAATTGTGTCCATGGACACATTTGCAGATTCAGACAAACTTCAGAAGTTGAATTGTGTCCATGGACACATTTGAAGATTCAGACGAACTTCAGAAGTTGAATTGTGTCTATGGACACATTTGAAGATTCAGAAGAACTTCAAAAGTTGAATTGTGTCCATAAACACATTTGAAGATTCAGAAGAACTTCAGAAGTTGAATTGTGTCCATGGACACATTTGAAGATTCAGACGAACTTCAGAAGTTGAATTGTGTCTATGGACACATTTGAAGATTCAGAAGAACTTCAAAAGTTGAATTGTGTCCATAAACACATTTGAAGATTCAGAAGAACTTCAGAAGTTGAATTGTGTCCATGGACACATTTGAAGATTCAGAAGAACTTCAGAAGTTGAATTGTGTCCATGGACACATTTGAAGATTCAGAAGAACTTCAGAAGTTGAATTGTGTCCATGGACACATTTGAAGATTCAGACGAACGTCAGAAGTTGAATTGTGTCCGTGGACACATTTGAAGATTCAGAAGAACTTCAGAAATTGAACTGTGTCCATGGACACATTTGAAGATTCAGACGAACTTCAGAAATTGAATTGTGTCCATGGACACATTTGAAGATTCAGACGAACTTCAGAAGTTGAATTGTGTCCATGGACACATTTGCAGATTCAGACGAACTTCAGAAGTTGAATTGTGTCCATGGACACATTTGCAGATTCAGAAGAGCTTCAGAAGTTGAATTGTGTCCATGGACACATTTAAAGATTCAGACGAACTTCAGAAATTGAATTGTGTCCATGGACATATTTGCAGATTCAGAAGAACTTCAGAAGTTGATTTGTGTCCATGGACACATTTGAAGATTCAGAAGAACATCAGAAGTTCAATTGTGTCCACGGACACATTTGAAGATTCAGAAGAACTTCAGAAGTTCAATTGTGTCCATGGACACATTTGAAGATTCAGAAGAACTTCAGAAGTTGAATTGTGTCCATGGACACATTTGAAGATTCAGAAGAACTTCAGAAGTTGAATTGTGTCCATGGACACATTTGAAGATTCAGACGAACTTCAGAAGTTGAATTGTGTCCGTGGACACATTTGAAAATTCAGAAGAACTTCAGAAATTGAACTGTGTCCATGGACACATTTGAAGATTCAGACGAACTTCAGAAATTGAATTGTGTCCATGGACACATTTGAAGATTCAGACGAACTTCAGAAGTTGAATTGTGTCCATGGACACATTTGAAGATTCAGACGAACTTCAGAAGTTGAATTGTGTTCATGGACACATTTGAAGATTCAGACAAACTTCAGAAGTTGAATTGTATCCATGGACACATTTGAAGATTCAGACGAACTTCAGAAGTTGAATTGTGTCCATGGACACATTTGAAGATTCAGAAGAACTTCACAAGTTAAATTGTGTCCATGGACACAATTGAAGATTCAGACGAACTTCAGAAGTTGAATTGTGTCCATGGACACAATTGAAGATTCAGACGAACTTCAGAAGTTGAATTGTGCCCATGGACACAATTGAAGATTCAGACGAACTTCAGAAGTTGAATTGTGTCCATGGACACATTTGAAGATTCAGAAGAACTTCACAAGTTGAATTGTGTCCATGGACACATTTGAAGATTCAGACGAACTTCAGAAGTTGAATTGTGTCCATGGACACATTTGAAGATTCAGAAGAACTTCAAAAGTTGAATTGTGTCCATGGACACATTTGAAGATTCAGAAGAACTTCAGAAGTTGAACTGTGTCCATGGACACATTTGAAGATTCAGAAGAACTTCAGAAGTTGAATTGTGTCCATGGACACATTTGGAGATTCAGACAAACTTCAGAAGTTGAATTGTGTCCATGGACACATTTGCAGATTCAGACAAACTTCAGAAGTTGAATTGTGTCCATGGACACATTTGAAGATTCAGACGAACTTCAGAAGTTGAATTGTGTCTATGGACACATTTGAAGATTCAGAAGAACTTCAAAAGTTGAATTGTGTCCATGGACACATTTGAAGATTCAGAAGAACTTCAGAAGTTGAATTGTGTCCATGGACACATTTGAAGATTCAGACGAACTTCAGAAGTTGAATTGTGTCCATGGACACATTTGAAGATTCAGACGAACTTCAGAAGTTGAATTGTGTTCATGGACACATTTGAAGATTCAGACAAACTTCAGAAGTTGAATTGTATCCATGGACACATTTGAAGATTCAGACGAACTTCAGAAGTTGAATTGTGTCCATGGACACATTTGAAGATTCAGAAGAACTTCACGAGTTAAATTGTGTCCATGGACACAATTGAAGATTCAGACGAACTTCAGAAGTTGAATTGTGTCCATGGACACAATTGAAGATTCAGACGAACTTCAGAAGTTGAATTGTGCCCATGGACACAATTGAAGATTCAGACGAACTTCAGAAGTTGAATTGTGTCCATGGACACATTTGAAGATTCAGAAGAACTTCACAAGTTGAATTGTGTCCATGGACACATTTGAAGATTCAGACGAACTTCACAAGTTGAATTGTGTCCATGGACACATTTGAAGATTCAGAAGAACTTCAAAAGTTGAATTGTGTCCATGGACACATTTGAAGATTCAGAAGAACTTCAGAAGTTGAACTGTGTCCATGGACACATTTGAAGATTCAGAAGAACTTCAGAAGTTGAATTGTGTCCATGGACACATTTGGAGATTCAGACAAACTTCAGAAGTTGAATTGTGTCCATGGACACATTTGCAGATTCAGACAAACTTCAGAAGTTGAATTGTGTCCATGGACACATTTGAAGATTCAGACGAACTTCAGAAGTTGAATTGTGTCTATGGACACATTTGAAGATTCAGAAGAACTTCAAAAGTTGAATTGTGTCCATGGACACATTTGAAGATTCAGAAGAACTTCAGAAGTTGAATTGTGTCCATGGACACATTTGAAGATTCAGAAGAACTTCAGAAGTTGAATTGTGTCCATGGACACATTTGAAGATTCAGACGAACTTCAGAAGTTGAATTGTGTCCGTGGACACATTTGAAGATTCAGAAGAACTTCAGAAATTGAACTGTGTCCATGGACACATTTGAAGATTCAGACGAACTTCAGAAATTGAATTGTGTCCATGGACACATTTGAAGATTCAGACGAACTTCAGAAGTTGAATTGTGTCCATGGACACATTTGCAGATTCAGACGAACTTCAGAAGTTGAATTGTGTCCATGGACACATTTGCAGATTCAGAAGAGCTTCAGAAGTTGAATTGTGTCCATGGACACATTTAAAGATTCAGACGAACTTCAGAAGTTGAATTGTGTCCATGGACATATTTGCAGATTCAGAAGAACTTCAGAAGTTGATTTGTGTCCATGGACACATTTGAAGATTCAGAAGAACATCAGAAGTTCAATTGTGTCCACGGACACATTTGAAGATTCAGAAGAACTTTAGAAGTTGAATTGTGTCCATGGACACATTTGAAGAATCAGACGAACTTCAGAAGTTGAATTGTATCCACGGACACATTTGAAGATTCAGAAGAACTTTAGAAGTTGAATTGTGTCCATGGACACATTTGAAGATTCAGAAGAACTTTAGAAGTTGAATTGTGTCCATGGACACATTTGCAGATTCAGAAGAACTTCAGAAGTTGAATTGTGTCCATGGACACGTTTGAAGATTCAGAAGAACTTTAGAAGTTGAATTGTGTCCATGGACACATTTGAAGATTCAGAAGAGCTTGAGAAGTTGAATTGTGTCCATGGACACATTTGAAGATTCAGAAGAGCTTCAGAAGTTGAATTGAGTCCATGGACACATTTGCAGATTCAGACAAACTTCAGAGGTTGAATTGTGTCCGTGGACACATTTGAAGATTCAGAAGAACTTCAGAAGTTGAATTGTGTCCATGGACACATTTGAAGATTCAGAAGAACTTCAGAAGTTGAATTGTGTCCATGGACACATTTTCAGATTCAGACGAACTTCAGAAGTTGAATTGTGTCCATGGACACATTTGAAGATTCAGAAGAACTTCAGAAGTTGAATTGTGTCCATGGACACATTTGAAGATTCAGACAAACTTCAGAAGTTGAATTGTGTCCATGGACACATTTGAAGATTCAGACGAACTTCAGAAGTTGAATTGTGTCCATGGACACATTTGAAGATTCAGACGAACTTTAGAAGTTGAATTGTGTCCATGGACACATTTGCAGATTCAGAAGAACTTCAGAAGTTGAATTGTGTCCATGGACACGTTTGAAGATTCAGAAGAACTTCAGAAGTTGAATTGTGTCCATGGACACATTTGAAGATTCAGACGAACTTCAGAAGTTGAATTGTGTCCGTGGACACATTTGAAGATTCAGAAGAACTTCAGAAATTGAACTGTGTCCATGGACACATTTGAAGATTCAGACGAACTTCAGAAATTGAATTGTGTCCATGGACACATTTGAAGATTCAGACGAACTTCAGAAGTTGAATTGTGTCCATGGACACATTTGCAGATTCAGACGAACTTCAGAAGTTGAATTGTGTCCATGGACACATTTGCAGATTCAGAAGAGCTTCAGAAGTTGAATTGTGTCCATGGACACATTTAAAGATTCAGACGAACTTCAGAAGTTGAATTGTGTCCATGGACATATTTGCAGATTCAGAAGAACTTCAGAAGTTGATTTGTGTCCATGGACACATTTGAAGATTCAGAAGAACATCAGAAGTTCAATTGTGTCCACGGACACATTTGAAGATTCAGAAGAACTTTAGAAGTTGAATTGTGTCCATGGACACATTTGAAGAATCAGACGAACTTCAGAAGTTGAATTGTATCCACGGACACATTTGAAGATTCAGAAGAACTTTAGAAGTTGAATTGTGTCCATGGACACATTTGAAGATTCAGAAGAACTTTAGAAGTTGAATTGTGTCCATGGACACATTTGCAGATTCAGAAGAACTTCAGAAGTTGAATTGTGTCCATGGACACGTTTGAAGATTCAGAAGAACTTTAGAAGTTGAATTGTGTCCATGGACACATTTGAAGATTCAGAAGAGCTTGAGAAGTTGAATTGTGTCCATGGACACATTTGAAGATTCAGAAGAGCTTCAGAAGTTGAATTGAGTCCATGGACACATTTGCAGATTCAGACAAACTTCAGAGGTTGAATTGTGTCCGTGGACACATTTGAAGATTCAGAAGAACTTCAGAAGTTGAATTGTGTCCATGGACACATTTGAAGATTCAGAAGAACTTCAGAAGTTGAATTGTGTCCATGGACACATTTTCAGATTCAGACGAACTTCAGAAGTTGAATTGTGTCCATGGACACATTTGAAGATTCAGAAGAACTTCAGAAGTTGAATTGTGTCCATGGACACATTTGAAGATTCAGACAAACTTCAGAAGTTGAATTGTGTCCATGGACACATTTGAAGATTCAGACGAACTTCAGAAGTTGAATTGTGTCCATGGACACATTTGAAGATTCAGAAGAACTTTAGAAGTTGAATTGTGTCCATGGACACATTTGCAGATTCAGAAGAACTTCAGAAGTTGAATTGTGTCCATGGACACGTTTGAAGATTCAGAAGAACTTTAGAAGTTGAATTGTGTCCATGGACACATTTGAAGATTCAGAAGAGCTTGAGAAGTTGAATTGTGTCCATGGACACATTTGAAGATTCAGAAGAGCTTCAGAAGTTGAATTGAGTCCATGGACACATTTGCAGATTCAGACAAACTTCAGAGGTTGAATTGTGTCCGTGGACACATTTGAAGATTCAGAAGAACTTCAGAAGTTGAATTGTGTCCATGGACACATTTGAAGATTCAGAAGAACTTCAGAAGTTGAATTGTGTCCATGGACACATTTTCAGATTCAGACGAACTTCAGAAGTTGAATTGTGTCCATGGACACATTTGAAGATTCAGAAGAACTTCAGAAGTTGAATTGTGTCCATGGACACATTTGAAGATTCAGACAAACTTCAGAAGTTGAATTGTGTCCATGGACACATTTGAAGATTCAGACGAACTTCAGAAGTTGAATTGTGTCCATGGACACATTTGAAGATTCAGACGAACTTCAGAAGTTGAATTGTGTCCATGGACACATTTGCAGATTCAGACGAACTTCAGAAGTTGAATTGTGTCCATGGACACATTTGCAGATTCAGAAGAGCTTCAGAAGTTGAATTGTGTCCATGGACACATTTAAAGATTCAGACGAACTTCAGAAGTTGAATTGTGTCCATGGACATATTTGCAGATTCAGAAGAACTTCAGAAGTTGATTTGTGTCCATGGACACATTTGAAGATTCAGAAGAACATCAGAAGTTCAATTGTGTCCACGGACACATTTGAAGATTCAGAAGAACTTTAAAAGTTGAATTGTGTCCATGGACACATTTGAAGAATCAGACGAACTTCAGAAGTTGAATTGTATCCACGGACACATTTGAAGATTCAGAAGAACTTTAGAAGTTGAATTGTGTCCATGGACACATTTGAAGATTCAGAAGAATTTTAGAAGTTGAATTGTGTCCATGGACACATTTGCAGATTCAGAAGAACTTCAGAAGTTGAATTGTGTCCATGGACACGTTTGAAGATTCAGAAGAACTTTAGAAGTTGAATTGTGTCCATGGACACATTTGCAGATTCAGAAGAGCTTCAGAAGTTGAATTGTGTCCATGGACACATTTAAAGATTCAGACGAACTTCAGAAGTTGAATTGTGTCCATGGACATATTTGCAGATTCAGAAGAACTTCAGAAGTTGATTTGTGTCCATGGACACATTTGAAGATTCAGAAGAACATCAGAAGTTCAATTGTGTCCACGGACACATTTGAAGATTCAGAAGAACTTCAGAAGTTGAATTGTGTCCATGGACACATTTGAAGATTCAGAAGAACTTCAGAAGTTGAATTGTGTCCATGGACACATTTGAAGATTCAGAAGAACTTCAGAAGTTGAATTGTGTCCATGGACACATTTGAAGATTCAGACAACTTCAGAAGTTGAATTGTGTCCGTGGACACATTTGAAGATTCAGAAGAACTTCAGAAATTGAACTGTGTCCATGGACACATTTGAAGATTCAGACGAACTTCAGAAATTGAATTGTGTCCATGGACACATTTGA
Organism: Oscheius myriophilus; assembly: GCA_964057215.1. Lineage (NCBI taxonomy): Eukaryota > Metazoa > Nematoda > Chromadorea > Rhabditida > Rhabditidae > Oscheius > Oscheius myriophilus. The sequence continues at coordinate 8,094,127 of OZ059903.1, read as the reverse complement.
AGATTCAGACGAACTTCAGAAGTTGAATTGTGTCCATGGACACATTTGAAGATTCAGACGAACTTCAGAAGTTGAATTGTGTTCATGGACACATTTAAAGATTCAGACAAACTTCAGAAGTTGAATTGTATCCATGGACACATTTGAAGATTCAGACGAACTTCAGAAGTTGAATTGTGTCCATGGACACATTTGAAGATTCAGAAGAACTTCACAAGTTAAATTGTGTCCATGGACACAATTGAAGATTCAGACGAACTTCAGAAGTTGAATTGTGTCCATGGACACAATTGAAGATTCAGACGAACTTCAGAAGTTGAATTGTGCCCATGGACACAATTGAAGATTCAGACGAACTTCAGAAGTTGAATTGTGTCCATGGACACATTTGAAGATTCAGAAGAACTTCACAAGTTGAATTGTGTCCATGGACACATTTGAAGATTCAGACGAACTTCAGAAGTTGAATTGTGTCCATGGACACATTTGAAGATTCAGAAGAACTTCAAAAGTTGAATTGTGTCCATGGACACATTTGAAGATTCAGAAGAACTTCAGAAGTTGAATTGTGTCCATGGACACATTTGAAGATTCAGAAGAACTTCAGAAGTTGAATTGTGTCCATGGACACATTTGAAAATTCAGACAAACTTCAGAAGTTGAATTGTGTCCATGGACACATTTGCAGATTCAGACAAACTTCAGAAGTTGAATTGTGTCCATGGACACATTTGAAGATTCAGACGAACTTCAGAAGTTGAATTGTGTCTATGGACACATTTGAAGATTCAGAAGAACTTCAAAAGTTGAATTGTGTCCATGGACACATTTGAAGATTCAGAAGAACTTCAGAAGTTGAATTGTGTCCATGGACACATTTGAAGATTCAGAAGAACTTCAGAAGTTGAATTGTGTCCATGGACACATTTGAAGATTCAGAAGAACTTCAGAAGTTGAATTGTGTCCATGGACACATTTGAAGATTCAGACGAACTTCAGAAGTTGAATTGTGTCCGTGGACACATTTGAAGATTCAGAAGAACTTCAGAAATTGAACTGTGTCCATGGACACATTTGAAGATTCAGACGAACTTCAGAAATTGAATTGTGTCCATGGACACATTTGAAGATTCAGACGAACTTCAGAAGTTGAATTGTGTCCATGGACACATTTGAAGATTCAGACGAACTTCAGAAGTTGAATTGTGTTCATGGACACATTTGAAGATTCAGACAAACTTCAGAAGTTGAATTGTATCCATGGACACATTTGAAGATTCAGACGAACTTCAGAAGTTGAATTGTGTCCATGGACACATTTGAAGATTCAGAAGAACTTCACAAGTTAAATTGTGTCCATGGACACAATTGAAGATTCAGACGAACTTCAGAAGTTGAATTGTGTCCATGGACACAATTGAAGATTCAGACGAACTTCAGAAGTTGAATTGTGCCCATGGACACAATTGAAGATTCAGACGAACTTCAGAAGTTGAATTGTGTCCATGGACACATTTGAAGATTCAGAAGAACTTCACAAGTTGAATTGTGTCCATGGACACATTTGAAGATTCAGACGAACTTCAGAAGTTGAATTGTGTCCATGGACACATTTGAAGATTCAGAAGAACTTCAAAAGTTGAATTGTGTCCATGGACACATTTGAAGATTCAGAAAAACTTCAGAAGTTGAATTGTGTCCATGGACACATTTGAAGATTCAGAAGAACTTCAGAAGTTGAATTGTGTCCATGGACACATTTGAAGATTCAGACAAACTTCAGAAGTTGAATTGTGTCCATGGACACATTTGCAGATTCAGACAAACTTCAGAAGTTGAATTGTGTCCATGGACACATTTGAAGATTCAGACGAACTTCAGAAGTTGAATTGTGTATATGGACACATTTGAAGATTCAGAAGAACTTCAAAAGTTGAATTGTGTCCATGGACACATTTGAAGATTCAGAAGAACTTCAGAAGTTGAATTGTGTCCATGGACACATTTGAAGATTCAGAAGAACTTCAGAAGTTGAATTGTGTCCATGGACACATTTGAAGATTCAGAAGAACTTCAGAAGTTGAATTGTGTCCATGGACACATTTGAAGATTCAGACGAACTTCAGAAGTTGAATTGTGTCCGTGGACACATTTGAAGATTCAGAAGAACTTCAGAAATTGAACTGTGTCCATGGACACATTTGAAGATTCAGACGAACTTCAGAAATTGAATTGTGTCCATGGACACATTTGAAGATTCAGACGAACTTCAGAAGTTGAATTGTGTCCATGGACACATTTGCAGATTCAGACGAACCTCAGAAGTTGAATTGTGTCCATGGACACATTTGCAGATTCAGAAGAGCTTCAGAAGTTGAATTGTGTCCATGGACACATTTAAAGATTCAGACGAACTTCAGAAGTTGAATTGTGTCCATGGACATATTTGCAGATTCAGAAGAACTTCAGAAGTTGATTTGTGTCCATGGACACATTTGAAGATTCAGAAGAACATCAGAAGTTCAATTGTGTCCACGGACACATTTGAAGATTCAGAAGAACTTTAGAAGTTGAATTGTGTCCATGGACACATTTGAAGATTCAGACGAACTTCAGAAGTTGAATTGTATCCACGGACACATTTGAAGATTCAGAAGAACTTTAGAAGTTGAATTGTGTCCATGGACACATTTGAAGATTCAGAAGAACTTTAGAAGTTGAATTGTGTCCATGGACACATTTGCAGATTCAGAAGAACTTCAGAAGTTGAATTGTGTCCATGGACACATTTGAAGATTCAGAAGAGCTTGAGAAGTTGAATTGTGTCCATGGACACATTTGAAGATTCAGAAGAGCTTCAGAAGTTGAATTGTGTCCATGGACACATTTGCAGATTCAGACAAACTTCAGAGGTTGAATTGTGTCCGTGGACACATTTGAAGATTCAGAAGAACTTCAGAAGTTGAATTGTGTCCATGGACACATTTGAAGATTCAGAAGAACTTCAGAAGTTGAATTGTGTCCATGGACACATTTTCAGATTCAGACGAACTTCAGAAGTTGAATTGTGTCCATGGACACATTTGAAGATTCAGAAGAACTTCAGAAGTTGAATTGTGTCCATGGACACATTTGAAGATTCAGAAAAACTTCAGAAGCTGAACTCTGTCCATGTACACATTTGAAGATTCAGACGAACTTCAGAAGTTGAATTGTGTCCATGGACACATTTGAAGATTCAGAAGAACTTCACAAGTTGAATTGTGTCCATGGACACATTTGAAGATTCAGACGAACTTCACAAGTTGAATTGTGTCCATGGACACATTTGAAGATTCAGACGAACTTCAGAAGTTGAATTGTGTCCATGGACACATTTGAAGATTCAGACGAACTTCAGAAGTTGAATTGTGTCCATGTGCACATTTGAAGATTCAAAAGAACTTCTGAAGCTGAATTCTGTCCATGGACACATTTGAAGATTCAGACAAACTTCAGAAGTTGAATTATGTCCATGGACACATTTGAAGATTCAGACGAACTTCAGAAGTTGAATTGTGTCCATGGACACATTTGCAGATTCAGACGAACTTCAGAAACTGAATTGTGTCCATGGACACATTTGAAGATTCAGAAGAACTTCAGAAGTTGAATTGTGTCATGGACATATTTGAAGATTCAGAAGAACTTCAGAAGTTGAATTGTGTCCATGGACACATTTGAAGATTCAGAAGAACTTCAGAAGTTGAATTGTGTCCATGGACACATTTTCAGATTCAGACGAACTTCAGAAGTTGAATTGTGTCCATGGACACATTTGAAGATTCAGAAGAACTTCAGAAGTTGAATTGTGTCCATGGACACATTTGAAGATTCAGAAAAACTTCAGAAGCTGAACTCTGTCCATGTACACATTTGAAGATTCAGACGAACTTCAGAAGTTGAATTGTGTCCATGGACACATTTGAAGATTCAGACGAACTTCAGAAGTTGAATTGTGTCCATGGACACATTTGAAGATTCAGACGAACTTCAGAAGTTGAATTGTGTCCATGGACACATTTGAAGATTCAGACGAACTTCAGAAGTTGAATTGTGTCCATGTGCACATTTGAAGATTCAAAAGAACTTCTGAAGCTGAATTCTGTCCATGGACACATTTGAAGATTCAGACAAACTTCAGAAGTTGAATTGTGCCCATGGACACATTTGAAGATTCAGAAGAACTTCACAAGTTAAATTGTGTCCATGGACACAATTGAAGATTCAGACGAACTTCAGAAGTTGAATTGTGTCCATGGACACAATTGAAGATTCAGACGAACTTCAGAAGTTGAATTGTGCCCATGGACACAATTGAAGATTCAGACGAACTTCAGAAGTTGAATTGTGTCCATGGACACATTTGAAGATTCAGAAGAACTTCACAAGTTGAATTGTGTCCATGGACACATTTGAAGATTCAGACGAACTTCAGAAGTTGAATTGTGTCCATGGACACATTTGAAGATTCAGAAGAACTTCAAAAGTTGAATTGTGTCCATGGACACATTTGAAGATTCAGAAGAACTTCAGAAGTTGAATTGTGTCCATGGACACATTTGAAGATTCAGACAAACTTCAGAAGTTGAATTGTGTCCATGGACACATTTGCAGATTCAGACAAACTTCAGAAGTTGAATTGTGTTCATGGACACATTTGAAGATTCAGAAGAACTTCAGAAGTTGAATTGTGTCCATGGACACATTTGAAGATTCAGAAGAACTTCAGAAGTTGAATTGTGTCCATGGACACATTTGAAGATTCAGACGAACTTCAGAAGTTGAATTGTGTCCGTGGACACATTTGAAGATTCAGAAGAACTTCAGAAATTGAACTGTGTCCATGGACACATTTGAAGATTCAGACGAACTTCAGAAATTGAATTGTGTCCATGGACACATTTGAAGATTCAGACGAACTTCAGAAGTTGAATTGTGTCCATGGACACATTTGAAGATTCAGACGAACTTCAGAAGTTGAATTGTGTTCATGGACACATTTGAAGATTCAGACAAACTTCAGAAGTTGAATTGTATCCATGGACACATTTGAAGATTCAGACGAACTTCAGAAGTTGAATTGTGTCCATGGACACATTTGAAGATTCAGAAGAACTTCACAAGTTAAATTGTGTCCATGGACACAATTGAAGATTCAGACGAACTTCAGAAGTTGAATTGTGTCCATGGACACAATTGAAGATTCAGACGAACTTCAGAAGTTGAATTGTGCCCATGGACACAATTGAAGATTCAGACGAACTTCAGAAGTTGAATTGTGTCCATGGACACATTTGAAGATTCAGAAGAACTTCACAAGTTGAATTGTGTCCATGGACACATTTGAAGATTCAGACGAACTTCAGAAGTTGAATTGTGTCCATGGACACATTTGAAGATTCAGAAGAACTTCAAAAGTTGAATTGTGTCCATGGACACATTTGAAGATTCAGAAGAACTTCAGAAGTTGAATTGTGTCCATGGACACATTTGAAGATTCAGAAGAACTTCAGAAGTTGAATTGTGTCCATGGACACATTTGAAGATTCAGACAAACTTCAGAAGTTGAATTGTGTCCATGGACACATTTGCAGATTCAGACAAACTTCAGAAGTTGAATTGTGTCCATGGACACATTTGAAGATTCAGACGAACTTCAGAAGTTGAATTGTGTCTATGGACACATTTGAAGATTCAGAAGAACTTCGAAAGTTGAATTGTGTCCATGGACACATTTGAAGATTCAGAAGAACTTCAGAAGTTGAATTGTGTCCATGGACACATTTGAAGATTCAGAAGAACTTCAGAAGTTGAATTGTGTCCATGGACACATTTGAAGATTCAGAAGAACTTCAGAAGTTGAATTGTGTCCATGGACACATTTGAAGATTCAGACGAACTTCAGAAGTTGAATTGTGTCCGTGGACACATTTGAAGATTCAGAAGAACTTCAGAAATTGAACTGTGTCCATGGACACATTTGAAGATTCAGACGAACTTCAGAAATTGAATTGTGTCCATGGACACATTTGAAGATTCAGACGAACTTCAGAAGTTGAATTGTGTCCATGGACACATTTGCAGATTCAGACGAACTTTAGAAGTTGAATTGTGTCCATGGACACATTTGCAGATTCAGAAGAGCTTCAGAAGTTGAATTGTGTCCATGGACACATTTAAAGATTCAGACGAACTTCAGAAGTTGAATTGTGTCCATGGACATATTTGCAGATTCAGAAGAACTTCACAAGTTGATTTGTGTCCATGGACACAATTGAAGATTCAGACGAACTTCAGAAGTTGAATTGTATCCACGGACACATTTGAAGATTCAGAAGAACTTTAGAAGTTGAATTGTGTCCATGGACACATTTGAAGATTCAGAAGAACTTTAGAAGTTGAATTGTGTCCATGGACACATTTGCAGATTCAGAAAAACTTCAGAAGTTGAATTGTGTCCATGGACACGTTTGAAGATTCAGAAGAACTTTAGAAGTTGAATTGTGTCCATGGACACATTTGAAGATTCAGAAGAGCTTGAGAAGTTGAATTGTGTCCATGGACACATTTGAAGATTCAGACAAACTTCAGAAGTTGAATTGTGTCCATGGACACATTTGCAGATTCAGACAAACTTCAGAAGTTGAATTGTGTCCATGGACACATTTGAAGATTCAGAAGAACTTCAGAAGTTGAATTGTGTTCATGGACACATTTGAAGATTCAGAAGAACTTCAGAAGTTGAATTGTGTCCATGGACACATTTGAAGATTCAGAAGAACTTCAGAAGTTGAATTGTGTCCATGGACACATTTGAAGATTCAGACGAACTTCAGAAGTTGAATTGTGTCCGTGGACACATTTGAAGATTCAGAAGAACTTCAGAAATTGAACTGTGTCCATGGACACATTTGAAGATTCAGACGAACTTCAGAAATTGAATTGTGTCCATGGACACATTTGAAGATTCAGACGAACTTCAGAAGTTGAATTGTGTCCATGGACACATTTGAAGATTCAGACGAACTTCAGAAGTTGAATTGTGTTCATGGACACATTTGAAGATTCAGACAAACTTCAGAAGTTGAATTGTATCCATGGACACATTTGAAGATTCAGACGAACTTCAGAAGTTGAATTGTGTCCATGGACACATTTGAAGATTCAGAAGAACTTCACAAGTTAAATTGTGTCCATGGACACAATTGAAGATTCAGACGAACTTCAGAAGTTGAATTGTGTCCATGGACACAATTGAAGATTCAGACGAACTTCAGAAGTTGAATTGTGCCCATGGACACAATTGAAGATTCAGACGAACTTCAGAAGTTGAATTGTGTCCATGGACACATTTGAAGATTCAGAAGAACTTCACAAGTTGAATTGTGTCCATGGACACATTTGAAGATTCAGACGAACTTCAGAAGTTGAATTGTGTCCATGGACACATTTGAAGATTCAGAAGAACTTCAAAAGTTGAATTGTGTCCATGGACACATTTGAAGATTCAGAAGAACTTCAGAAGTTGAATTGTGTCCATGGACACATTTGAAGATTCAGAAGAACTTCAGAAGTTGAATTGTGTCCATGGACACATTTGAAGATTCAGACAAACTTCAGAAGTTGAATTGTGTCCATGGACACATTTGCAGATTCAGACAAACTTCAGAAGTTGAATTGTGTCCATGGACACATTTGAAGATTCAGACGAACTTCAGAAGTTGAATTGTGTCCATGGACACATTTGAAGATTCAGAAGAACTTCAGAAGTTGAATTGTGTCCATGGACACATTTGAAGATTCAGAAGAACTTCAGAAGTTGAATTGTGTCCATGGACACATTTGAAGATTCAGAAGAACTTCAGAAGTTGAATTGTGTCCATGGACACATTTGAAGATTCAGACGAACTTCAGAAGTTGAATTGTGTCCGTGGACACATTTGAAGATTCAGAAGAACTTCAGAAATTGAACTGTGTCCATGGACACATTTGAAGATTCAGACGAACTTCAGAAATTGAATTGTGTCCATGGACACATTTGAAGATTCAGACGAACTTCAGAAGTTGAATTGTGTCCATGGACACATTTGCAGATTCAGACAAACTTTAGAAGTTGAATTGTGTCCATGGACACATTTGCAGATTCAGAAGAGCTTCAGAAGTTGAATTGTGTCCATGGACACATTTAAAGATTCAGACGAACTTCAGAAGTTGAATTGTGTCCATGGACATATTTGCAGATTCAGAAGAACTTCACAAGTTGATTTGTGTCCATGGACACATTTGAAGATTCAGAAGAACATCAGAAGTTCAATTGTGTCCACGGACACATTTGAAGATTCAGAAGAACTTTAGAAGTTGAATTGTGTCCATGGACACAATTGAAGATTCAGACGAACTTCAGAAGTTGAATTGTATCCACGGACACATTTGAAGATTCAGAAGAACTTTAGAAGTTGAATTGTGTCCATGGACACATTTGAAGATTCAGAAGAACTTTAGAAGTTGAATTGTGTCCATGGACACATTTGCAGATTCAGAAGAACTTCAGAAGTTGAATTGTGTCCATGGACACGTTTGAAGATTCAGAAGAACTTTAGAAGTTGAATTGTGTCCATGGACACATTTGAAGATTCAGAAGAGCTTGAGAAGTTGAATTGTGTCCATGGACACATTTGAAGATTCAGAAGAGCTTCAGAAGTTGAATTGTGTCCATGGACACATTTGAAGATTCAGAAGAGCTTGAGAAGTTGAATTGTGTCCATGGACACATTTGAAGATTCAGAAGAGCTTCAGAAGTTGAATTGTGTCCATGGACACATTTGCAGATTCAGACGAACTTCAGAAGTTGAATTGTGTCCATGGACACATTTGAAGATTCAGAAGAACTTCAGAAGTTGAATTGTGTCCATGGACACATTTGAAGATTCAGAAAAACTTCAGAAGCTGAACTCTGTCCATGTACACATTTGAAGATTCAGACGAACTTCAGAAGTTGAATTGTGTCCATGGACACATTTGAAGATTCAGAAGAACTTCACAAGTTGAATTGTGTCCATGGACACATTTGAAGATTCAGACGAACTTCAGAAGTTGAATTGTGTCCATGGACACATTTGAAGATTCAGACGAACTTCAGAAGTTGAATTGTGTCCATGGACACATTTGAAGATTCAGACGAACTTCAGAAGTTGAATTGTGTCCATGTGCACATTTGAAGATTCAAAAGAACTTCTGAAGCTGAATTCTGTCCATGGACACATTTGAAGATTCAGACAAACTTCAGAAGTTGAATTATGTCCATGGACACATTTGAAGATTCAGACGAACTTCAGAAGTTGAATTGTGTCCATGGACACATTTGCAGATTCAGACGAACTTCAGAAGTTGAATTGTGTCCATGGACACATTTGAAGATTCAGAAGAACTTCAGAAGTTGAATTGTGTCATGGACATATTTGAAGATTCAGAAGAACTTCAGAAGTTGAATTGTGTCCATGGACACATTTGAAGATTCAGAAGAACTTCAGAAGTTGAATTGTGTCCATGGACACATTTTCAGATTCAGACGAACTTCAGAAGTTGAATTGTGTCCATGGACACATTTGAAGATTCAGAAGAACTTCAGAAGTTGAATTGTGTCCATGGACACATTTGAAGATTCAGAAAAACTTCAGAAGCTGAACTCTGTCCATGTACACATTTGAAGATTCAGACGAACTTCAGAAGTTGAATTGTGTCCATGGACACATTTGAAGATTCAGAAGAACTTCACAAGTTGAATTGTGTCCATGGACACATTTGAAGATTCAGACGAACTTCAAAAGTTGAATTGTGTCCATGGACACATTTGAAGATTCAGACGAACTTCAGAAGTTGAATTGTGTCCATGGACACATTTGAAGTTTCAGACGAACTTCAGAAGTTGAATTGTGTCCATGGACACATTTTCAGATTCAGACGAACTTCAGAAGTTGAATTGTGTCCATGGACACATTTGAAGATTCAGAAGAACTTCAGAAGTTGAATTGTGTCCATGGACACATTTGAAGATTCAGAAAAACTTCAGAAGCTGAACTCTGTCCATGTACACATTTGAAGATTCAGACGAACTTCAGAAGTTGAATTGTGTCCATGGACACATTTGAAGATTCAGAAGAACTTCACAAGTTGAATTGTGTCCATGGACACATTTGAAGATTCAGACGAACTTCAAAAGTTGAATTGTGTCCATGGACACATTTGAAGATTCAGACGAACTTCAGAAGTTGAATTGTGTCCATGGACACATTTGAAGTTTCAGACGAACTTCAGAAGTTGAATTGTGTCCATGTGCACATTTGAAGATTCAAAAGAACTTCTGAAGCTGAATTCTGTCCATGGACACATTTGAAGATTCAGACAAACTTCAGAAGTTGAATTATGTCCATGGACACATTTGAAGATTCAGACGAACTTCAGAAGTTGAATTGTGTCCATGGACACATTTGCAGATTCAGACGAACTTCAGAAGTTGAATTGTGTCCATGGACACATTTGAAGATTCAGAAGAACTTCAGAAGTTGAATTGTGTCATGGACATATTTGAAGATTCAGAAGAACTTCAGAAGTTGAATTGTGTCCATGGACACATTTGAAGACTCAGAAGAGCTTCAAAAGTTGAATTGTGTCCATGGACACATTTAAAGATTCAGAAGAGCTTCAGAAGTTGAATTGTGTCCATGGACACATTTGAAGATTCAAAAGAACTTCTGAAGCTGAACTCTGTCCATGTACACATTTGAAGATTCAGAAGAACTTCACAAGTTGAATTGTGTCCATGGACACATTTGAAGATTCAGACGAACTTCACAAGTTGAATTGTGTCCAAGGACACATTTGAAGATTCAGACGAACTTCAGAAGTTGAATTGTGTCCATGGACACATTTGAAGATTCAGACGAACTTCAGAAGTTGAATTGTGTCCATGGACACATTTGAAGATTCAGACGAACTTCAGAAGTTGAATTGTGTCCATGTACACATTTGAAGATTCAAAAGAACTTCTGAAGCTGAATTCTGTCCATGGACACATTTGAAGACTCAGAAGAACTTCAGAAGTTGAATTGTGTCCATGGACACATTTGAAGATTCAGACGAACTTCAGAAGTTGAATTGTGTCCATGGACACATTTGAAGATTCAGAAGAACTTCAGAAGTTGAACTGTGTCCATGGACACATTTGAAGATTCAGACGAACTTCAGAAATTGAATTGTGTCCATGGACACATTTGAAGATTCAGACGAACTTCAGAAGTTGAATTGTGTCCATGTGCACATTTGAAGATTCAAAAGAACTTCTGAAGCTGAATTCTGTCCATGGACACATTTGAAGATTCAGACAAACTTCAGAAGTTGAATTATGTCCATGGACACATTTGAAGATTCAGACGAACTTCAGAAGTTGAATTGTGTCCATGGACACATTTGCAGATTCAGACGAACTTCAGAAGTTGAATTGTGTCCATGGACACATTTGAAGATTCAGAAGAACTTCAGAAGTTGAATTGTGTCATGGACATATTTGAAGATTCAGAAGAACTTCAGAAGTTGAATTGTGTCCATGGACACATTTGAAGACTCAGAAGAGCTTCAAAAGTTGAGTTGTGTCCATGGACACATTTAAAGATTCAGAAGAGCTTCAGAAGTTGAACTGTGTCCATGGACACATTTGAAGATTCAGACGAACTTCAGAAATTGAATTGTGTCCATGGACACATTTGAAGATTCAGACGAACTTCAGAAGTTGAATTGTGTCCATGGACACATTTGCAGATTCAGAAGAGCTTCAGAAGTTGAATTGTGTCCATGGACACATTTAAAGATTCAGAAGAGCTTCAGAAGTTGAATTGTGTCCATGGACACATTTGAAGATTCAGACGAACTTCAGAAGTTGAATTGCGGCCATGGACACATTTGAAGATTCAAAAGAACTTCTGAAGCTGAATTCTGTCCATGTACACATTTGAAGATTCAGACGAACTTCAGAAGTTGAATTTTGTCCATGGACACATTTGAAGATTCAGAAGAACTTCACAAGTGGAATTGTGTCCATGAACACATTTGAAGATTCAGACGAACTTCAGAAGTTGAATTGTGTTCATGGACACATTTGCAGATTCAGACAAACTTCAGAAGTTGAATTGTGTCCATGGACACAATTAAAGATTCAGACGAACTTCAGAAGTTGAATTGTGTCCATGTACACATATGAATATTCAAAAGAACTTCTGAAGCTGAATTCTGTCCATGGACACATTTGAAGATTCAGACGAACTTCAGAAGTTGAATTGTGTCCATGAACACATTTGAAGATTCAGAAGAACTTCAGAAGTTGAATTGTGTCCATGGACACATTTTCAGATTCAGACGAACTTCAGAAGTTGAATTGTGTCCATGGACACATTTGAAGATTCAGAAGAACTTCAGAAGTTGAATTGTGTCCATGGACACATTTGAAGATTCAGACGAACTTCAGAAGTTGAATTGTGTCCATGGACACATTTGAAGATTCAGAAGAACTTCAGAAGTTGAATTGTGTCCATGGACACATTTTCAGATTCAGACGAACTTCAGAAGTTGAATTGTGTCCATGGACACATTTGAAGATTCAGAAGAACTTCAGAAGTTGAATTGTGTCCATGGACACATTTGAAGATTCAGAAAAACTTCAGAAGTTGAATTGTGTCCATGGACACATTTTCAGATTCAGACGAACTTCAGAAGTTGAACTGTGTCCATGGACACATTTGAAGATTCAGACGAACTTCAGAAATTGAATTGTGTCCATGGACACATTTGAAGATTCAGACGAACTTCAGAAGTTGAATTGTGTCCATGGACACATTTGAAGTTTCAGACGAACTTCAGAAGTTGAATTGTGTCCATGTGCACATTTAAAGATTCAAAAGAACTTCTGAAGCTGAATTCTGTCCATGGACACATTTGAAGATTCAGACAAACTTCAGAAGTTGAATTGTGTCCATGGACACATTTGAAGATTCAGACGAACTTCAGAAGTTGAATTGTGTCCATGGACACATTTGCAGATTCAGACGAACTTCAGAAGTTGAATTGTGTCCATGGACACATTTGAAGATTCAGAAGAACTTCAGAAGTTGAATTGTGTCATGGACATATTTGAAGATTCAGAAGAACTTCAGAAGTTGAATTGTGTCCATGGACACATTTGAAGACTCAGAAGAGCTTCAAAAGTTGAATTGTGTCCATGGACACATTTAAAGATTCAGAAGAGCTTCAGAAGTTGAATTGTGTCCATGGACACATTTGAAGATTCAAAAGAACTTCTGAAGCTGAACTCTGTCCATGTACACATTTGAAGATTCAGACAAACTTCAGAAGTTGAATTGTGTCCATGGACACATTTGAAGATTCAGAAGAACTTCACAAGTTGAATTGTGTCCATGGACACATTTGAAGATTCAGACGAACTTCACAAGTTGAATTGTGTCCAAGGACACATTTGAAGATTCAGACGAACTTCAGAAGTTGAATTGTGTCCATGGACACATTTGAAGATTCAGACGAACTTCAGAAGTTGAATTGTGTCCATGGACACATTTGAAGATTCAGACGAACTTCAGAAGTTGAATTGTGTCCATGTACACATTTGAAGATTCAAAAGAACTTCTGAAGCTGAGTTCTGTCCATGGACACATTTGAAGACTCAGAAGAACTTCAGAAGTTGAATTGGGTCCATGGACACATTTGAAGATTCAGACGAACTTCAGAAGTTGAATTGTGTCCATGGACACATTTGAAGATTCAGAAGAACTTCAGAAGTTGAACTGTGTCCATGGACACATTTGAAGATTCAGACGAACTTCAGAAATTGAATTGTGTCCATGGACACATTTGAAGATTCAGACGAACTTCAGAAGTTGAATTGTGTCCATGGACACATTTGCAGATTCAGAAGAGCTTCAGAAGTTGAATTGTGTCCATGGACACATTTAAAGATTCAGAAGAGCTTCAGAAGTTGAATTGTGTCCATGGACACATTTGAAGATTCAGACGAACTTCAGAAGTTGAATTGCGGCCATGGACACATTTGAAGATTCAAAAGAACTTCTGAAGCTGAATTCTGTCCACGTACACATTTGAAGATTCAGACGAACTTCAGAAGTTGAATTTTGTCCATGGACACATTTGAAGATTCAGAAGAACTTCACAAGTGGAATTGTGTCCATGAACACATTTGAAGATTCAGACGAACTTCAGAAGTTGAATTGTGTTCATGGACACATTTGCAGATTCAGACAAACTTCAGAAGTTGAATTGTGTCCATGGACACAATTAAAGATTCAGACGAACTTCAGAAGTTGAATTGTGTCCATGTACACATATGAATATTCAAAAGAACTTCTGAAGCTGAATTCTGTCCATGGACACATTTGAAGATTCAGACGAACTTCAGAAGTTGAATTGTGTCCATGGACACATTTGAAGATTCAGAAGAACTTCAGAAGTTGAATTGTGTCCATGGACACATTTTCAGATTCAGACGAACTTCAGAAGTTGAATTGTGTCCATGGACACATTTGAAGATTCAGAAGAACTTCAGAAGTTGAATTGTGTCCATGGACACATTTGAAGATTCAGAAAAACTTCAGAAGCTGAACTCTGTCCATGTACACATTTGAAGATTCAGACGAACTTCAGAAGTTGAATTGTGTTCATGGACACATTTGAAGATTCAGAAGAACTTCACAAGTTGAATTGTGTCCATGGACACATTTGAAGATTCAGACGAACTTCAGAAGTTGAATTGTGTCCATGGACACATTTGAAGATTCAGACGAACTTCAGAAGTTGAATTGTGTCCATGGACACATTTGAAGATTCAGACGAACTTCAGAAGTTGAATTGTGTCCATGTACACATTTGAAGATTCAAAAGAACTTCTGAAGCTGAATTCTGTCCATGGACACATTTGAAGACTCAGAAGAACTTCAGAAGTTGAATTGTGTCCATGGACACATTTGAAGATTCAGACGAACTTCAGAAGTTGAATTGTGTCCATGGACACATTTGAAGATTCAGAAGAACTTCAGAAGTTGAACTGTGTCCATGGACACTTTTGAAGATTCAGACGAACTTCAGAAATTGAATTGTGTCCATGGACACATTTGAAGATTCAGACGAACTTCAGAAGTTGAATTGTGTCCATGGACACATTTGCAGATTCAGAAGAGCTTCAGAAGTTGAATTGTGTCCATGGACACATTTAAAGATTCAGAAGAGCTTCAGAAGTTGAATTGTGTCCATGGACACATTTGAAGATTCAGACGAACTTCAGAAGTTGAATTGCGGCCATGGACACATTTGAAGATTCAAAAGAACTTCTGAAGCTGAATTCTGTCCATGTACACATTTGAAGATTCAGACGAACTTCAGAAGTTGAATTTTGTCCATGGACACATTTGAAGATTCAGAAGAACTTCACAAGTGGAATTGTGTCCATGAACACATTTGAAGATTCAGACGAACTTCAGAAGTTGAATTGTGTTCATGGACACATTTGCAGATTCAGACAAACTTCAGAAGTTGAATTGTGTCCATGGACACAATTAAAGATTCAGACGAACTTCAGAAGTTGAATTGTGTCCATGTACACATATGAATATTCAAAAGAACTTCTGAAGCTGAATTCTGTCCATGGACACATTTGAAGATTCAGACGAACTTCAGAAGTTGAATTGTGTCCATGGACACATTTGAAGATTCAGAAGAACTTCAGAAGTTGAATTGTGTCATGGACATATTTGAAGATTCAGAAGAACTTCAGAAGTTGAATTGTGTCCATGGACACATTTGAAGATTCAGAAGAACTTCAGAAGTTGAATTGTGTCCATGGACACATTTTCAGATTCAGACGAACTTCAGAAGTTGAATTGTGTCCATGGACACATTTGAATATTCAGAAGAACTTCAGAAGTTGAATTGTGTCCATGGACACATTTGAAGATTCAGAAAAACTTCAGAAGCTGAACTCTGTCCATGTACACATTTGAAGATTCAGACGAACTTCAGAAGTTGAATTGTGTCCATGGACACATTTGAAGATTCAAAAGAACTTCACAAGTTGAATTGTGTCCATGGACACATTTGAAGATTCAGACGAACTTCAGAAGTTGAATTGTGTCCATGGACACATTTGAAGATTCAGACGAACTTCAGAAGTTGAATTGTGTCCATGGACACATTTGAAGATTCAGAAGAACTTCAGAAGTTGAATTGTGTCATGGACATATTTGAAGATTCAGAAGAACTTCAGAAGTTGAATTGTGTCCATGGACACATTTGAAGATTCAGAAGAACTTCAGAAGTTGAATTGTGTCCATGGACACATTTTCAGATTCAGACGAACTTCAGAAGTTGAATTGTGTCCATGGACACATTTGAAGATTCAGAAGAACTTCAGAAGTTGAATTGTGTCCATGGACACATTTGAAGATTCAGAAAAACTTCAGAAGCTGAACTCTGTCCATGTACACATTTGAAGATTCAGACGAACTTCAGAAGTTGAATTGTGTCCATGGACACATTTGAAGATTCAGAAGAACTTCACAAGTTGAATTGTGTCCATGGACACATTTGAAGATTCAGACGAACTTCAGAAGTTGAATTGTGTCCATGGACACATTTGAAGATTCAGACGAACTTCAGAAGTTGAATTGTGTCCATGGACACATTTGAAGTTTCAGACGAACTTCAGAAGTTGAATTGTGTCCATGTGCACATTTGAAGATTCAAAAGAACTTCTGAAGCTGAATTCTGTCCATGGACACATTTGAAGATTCAGACAAACTTCAGAAGTTGAATTATGTCCATGGACACATTTGAAGATTCAGACGAACTTCAGAAGTTGAATTGTGTCCATGGACACATTTGCAGATTCAGACGAACTTCAGAAGTTGAATTGTGTCCATGGACACATTTGAAGATTCAGAAGAACTTCAGAAGTTGAATTGTGTCATGGACATATTTGAAGATTCAGAAGAACTTCAGAAGTTGAATTGTGTCCATGGACACATTTGAAGACTCAGAAGAGCTTCAAAAGTTGAATTGTGTCCATGGACACATTTAAAGATTCAGAAGAGCTTCAGAAGTTGAATTGTGTCCATGGACACATTTGAAGATTCAAAAGAACTTCTGAAGCTGAACTCTGTCCATGTACACATTTGAAGATTCAGACAAACTTCAGAAGTTGAATTGTGTCCATGGACACATTTGAAGATTCAGAAGAACTTCACAAGTTGAATTGTGTCCATGGACACATTTGAAGATTCAGACGAACTTCACAAGTTGAATTGTGTCCAAGGACACATTTGAAGATTCAGACGAACTTCAGAAGTTGAATTGTGTCCATGGACACATTTGAAGATTCAGACAAACTTCAGAAGTTGAATTGTGTCCATGGACACATTTGAAGATTCAGACGAACTTCAGAAGTTGAATTGTGTCCATGTACACATTTGAAGATTCAAAAGAACTTCTGAAGCTGAATTCTGTCCATGGACACATTTGAAGACTCAGAAGAACTTCAGAAGTTGAATTGTGTCCATGGACACATTTGAAGATTCAGACGAACTTCAGAAGTTGAATTGTGTCCATGGACACATTTGAAGATTCAGAAGAACTTCAGAAGTTGAACTGTGTCCATGGACACATTTGAAGATTCAGACGAACTTCAGAAATTGAATTGTGTCCATGGACACATTTGAAGATTCAGACGAACTTCAGAAGTTGAATTGTGTCCATGGACACATTTGCAGATTCAGAAGAGCTTCAGAAGTTGAATTGTGTCCATGGACACATTTAAAGATTCAGAAGAGCTTCAGAAGTTGAATTGTGTCCATGGACACATTTGAAGATTCAGACGAACTTCAGAAGTTGAATTGCGGCCATGGACACATTTGAAGATTCAAAAGAACTTCTGAAGCTGAATTCTGTCCATGTACACATTTGAAGATTCAGACGAACTTCAGAAGTTGAAATTTGTCCATGGACACATTTGAAGATTCAGAAGAACTTCACAAGTGGAATTGTGTCCATGAACACATTTGAAGGTTCAGACGAACTTCAGAAGTTGAATTGTGTTCATGGACACATTTGCAGATTCAGACAAACTTCAGAAGTTGAATTGTGTCCATGGACACAATTAAAGATTCAGACGAACTTCAGAAGTTGAATTGTGTCCATGTACACATATGAATATTCAAAAGAACTTCTGAAGCTGAATTCTGTCCATGGACACATTTGAAGATTCAGACGAACTTCAGAAGTTGAATTGTGTCCATGGACACATTTGAAGATTCAGAAGAACTTCAGAAGTTGAATTGTGTCCATGGACACATTTTCAGATTCAGACGAACTTCAGAAGTTGAATTGTGTCCATGGACACATTTGAAGATTCAGAAGAACTTCAGAAGTTGAATTGTGTCCATGGACACATTTGAAGATTCAGAAAAACTTCAGAAGTTGAATTGTGTCCATGGACACATTTTCAGATTCAGACGAACTTTAGAAGGTGAATTGTGTCCATGGACACATTTGAAGATTCAGAAGAACTTCACAAGTTGAATTGTGTCCATGGACACATTTGAAGATTCAGACGAACTTCAGAAGTTGAATTGTGTCCATGGACACATTTGCAGATTCAGAAGAACTTCAGAAGTTGAATTGTGTCATGGACATATTTGAAGATTCAGAAGAACTTCAGAAGTTGAATTGTGTCCATGGACACATTTGAAGATTCAGAAGAACTTCAGAAGTTGAATTGTGTCCATGGACACATTTGAAGATTCAGACGAACTTCAGAAGTTCAATTGTGTCCATGGACACATTTGAAGATTCAGAAGAACTTCAGAAGTTGAACTGTGTCCATGGACACATTTGAAGATTCAGACAAACTTCAGAAATTGAATTGTGTCCATGGACACATTTGAAGATTCAGACAAACTTCAGAAGTTGAATTGTGTCCATGGACACATTTGCAGATTCAGACGAACTTCAGAAGTTGAATCGTGTCCATGGACACATTTGCAGATTCAGAAGAGCTTCAGAAGTTGAATTGTGTCCATGGACACATTTAAAGATTCAGAAGAGCTTCAGAAGTTGAATTGTGTCCATGGACACATTTGAAGAATCAGACGAACTTCAGAAGTTGAATTGCGTCCATGGACACATTTCAAGATTCAGACGAACTTCAGAAGTTGAATTGTGTCCATGGACACATTTGAAGATTCAGACGAACTTCAGAAGTTGAATTGTGTCCATGTGCACATTTGAAGATTCAAAAGAACTTCTAAAGCTGAATTCTGTCCATGGACACATTTGAAGATTCAGACGAACTTCAGAAGTTGAATTGTGTCCATGGACACATTTGAAGATTCAGAAGAACTTCAGAAGTTGAATTGTGTCCATGGACACATTTGAAGATTCAGACGAACTTCAGAAGGTGAATTGTGTCCATGGACACATTTGCAGATTCAGACAAACTTCAGAAGTTGAATTGTGTCCATGGACACATTTGAAGATTCAGAAGAACTTCAGAAGTTGAATTGTGTCATGGACATATTTGAAGATTCAGAAGAACTTCAGAAGTTGAATTGTGTCCATGGACACATTTGAAGATTCAGAAGAACTTCAGAAGTTGAATTGTGTCCATGGACACATTTGAAGATTCAGACGAACTTCAGAAGTTCAATTGTGTCCATGGACACATTTGAAGATTCAGACGAACTTCAGAAGTTGAATTGTGTCCATGGACACATTTAAAGATTCAGACAAACTTCAGAAGTTGAATTGTATCCATGGACACATTTGAAGATTCAGACGAACTTCAGAAGTTGAATTGTGTCCATGGACACATTTGAAGATTCAGAAGAACTTCACAAGTTAAATTGTGTCCATGGACACAATTGAAGATTCAGACGAACTTCAGAAGTTGAATTGTGTCCATGGACACAATTGAAGATTCAGACGAACTTCAGAAGTTCGTCTGAATCTTCAATTGAACTTCAGAACTTCAGAATGGACACAATTGAAGATTCAGACGAACTTCAGAAGTTGAATTGTGTCCATGGACACAATTGAAGATTCAGACGAACTTCAGAAGTTGAATTGTGTCCATGGACACATTTGAAGATTCAGAAGAACTTCACAAGTTGAATTGTGTCCATGGACACATTTGAAGATTCAGAAGAACTTCAGAAGTTGAATTGTGTCCATGGACACATTTTCAGATTCAGACGAACTTCAGAAGTTGAATTGTGTCCATGGACACATTTGAAGATTCAGAAGAACTTCAGAAGTTGAATTGTGTCCATGGACACATTTGAAGATTCAGAAAAACTTCAGAAGTTGAATTGTGTCCATGGACACATTTTCAGATTCAGACGAACTTTAGAAGGTGAATTGTGTCCATGGACACATTTGAAGATTCAGAAGAACTTCACAAGTTGAATTGTGTCCATGGACACATTTGAAGATTCAGACGAACTTCAGAAGTTGAATTGTGTCCATGGACACATTTGCAGATTCAGAAGAACTTCAGAAGTTGAATTGTGTCATGGACATATTTGAAGATTCAGAAGAACTTCAGAAGTTGAATTGTGTCCATGGACACATTTGAAGATTCAGAAGAACTTCAGAAGTTGAATTGTGTCCATGGACACATTTGAAGATTCAGACGAACTTCAGAAGTTCAATTGTGTCCATGGACACATTTGAAGATTCAGAAGAACTTCAGAAGTTGAACTGTGTCCATGGACACATTTGAAGATTCAGACAAACTTCAGAAATTGAATTGTGTCCATGGACACATTTGAAGATTCAGACAAACTTCAGAAGTTGAATTGTGTCCATGGACACATTTGCAGATTCAGACGAACTTCAGAAGTTGAATCGTGTCCATGGACACATTTGCAGATTCAGAAGAGCTTCAGAAGTTGAATTGTGTCCATGGACACATTTAAAGATTCAGAAGAGCTTCAGAAGTTGAATTGTGTCCATGGACACATTTGAAGAATCAGACGAACTTCAGAAGTTGAATTGCGTCCATGGACACATTTCAAGATTCAGACGAACTTCAGAAGTTGAATTGTGTCCATGGACACATTTGAAGATTCAGACGAACTTCAGAAGTTGAATTGTGTCCATGTGCACATTTGAAGATTCAAAAGAACTTCTAAAGCTGAATTCTGTCCATGGACACATTTGAAGATTCAGACGAACTTCAGAAGTTGAATTGTGTCCATGGACACATTTGAAGATTCAGAAGAACTTCAGAAGTTGAATTGTGTCCATGGACACATTTGAAGATTCAGACGAACTTCAGAAGGTGAATTGTGTCCATGGACACATTTGCAGATTCAGACAAACTTCAGAAGTTGAATTGTGTCCATGGACACATTTGAAGATTCAGAAGAACTTCAGAAGTTGAATTGTGTCATGGACATATTTGAAGATTCAGAAGAACTTCAGAAGTTGAATTGTGTCCATGGACACATTTGAAGATTCAGAAGAACTTCAGAAGTTGAATTGTGTCCATGGACACATTTGAAGATTCAGACGAACTTCAGAAGTTCAATTGTGTCCATGGACACATTTGAAGATTCAGACGAACTTCAGAAGTTGAATTGTGTCCATGGACACATTTAAAGATTCAGACAAACTTCAGAAGTTGAATTGTATCCATGGACACATTTGAAGATTCAGACGAACTTCAGAAGTTGAATTGTGTCCATGGACACATTTGAAGATTCAGAAGAACTTCACAAGTTAAATTGTGTCCATGGACACAATTGAAGATTCAGACGAACTTCAGAAGTTGAATTGTGTCCATGGACACAATTGAAGATTCAGACGAACTTCAGAAGTTCGTCTGAATCTTCAATTGAAGTTCAGAACTTCAGAATGGACACAATTGAAGATTCAGACGAACTTCAGAAGTTGAATTGTGTCCATGGACACAATTGAAGATTCAGACGAACTTCAGAAGTTGAATTGTGTCCATGGACACATTTGAAGATTCAGAAGAACTTCACAAGTTGAATTGTGTCCATGGACACATTTGAAGATTCAGACGAACTTCAGAAGTTGAATTGTGTCCATGGACACATTTGAAGATTCAGAAGAACTTCAAAAGTTGAATTGTGTCCATGGACACATTTGAAGATTCAGAAGAACTTCAGAAGTTGAATTGTGTCCATGGACACATTTGAAGATTCAGAAGAACTTCAGAAGTTGAATTGTGTCCATGGACACATTTGAAGATTCAGACAAACTTCAGAAGTTGAATTGTGTCCATGGACACATTTGCAGATTCAGACAAACTTCAGAAGTTGAATTGTGTCCATGGACACATTTGAAGATTCAGACGAACTTCAGAAGTTGAATTGTGTCTATGGACACATTTGAAGATTCAGAAGAACTTCAAAAGTTGAATTGTGTCCATGGACACATTTGAAGATTCAGAAGAACTTCAGAAGTTGAATTGTGTCCATGGACACATTTGAAGATTCAGAAGAACTTCAGAAGTTAAATTGTGTCCATGGACACATTTGAAGATTCAGAAGAACTTCAGAAGTTGAATTGTGTCCATGGACACATTTGAAGATTCAGACGAACTTCAGAAGTTGAATTGTGTCCGTGGACACATTTGAAGATTCAGAAGAACTTCAGAAATTGAACTGTGTCCATGGACACATTTGAAGATTCAGACGAACTTCAGAAATTGAATTGTGTCCATGGACACATTTGAAGATTCAGACGAACTTCAGAAGTTGAATTGTGTCCATGGACACATTTGAAGATTCAGACGAACTTCAGAAGTTGAATTGTGTTCATGGACACATTTGAAGATTCAGACAAACTTCAGAAGTTGAATTGTATCCATGGACACATTTGAAGATTCAGACGAACTTCAGAAGTTGAATTGTGTCTATGGACACATTTGAAGATTCAGAAGAACTTCACAAGTTAAATTGTGTCCATGGACACAATTGAAGATTCAGACGAACTTCAGAAGTTGAATTGTGTCCATGGACACAATTGAAGATTCAGACGAACTTCAGAAGTTGAATTGTGCCCATGGACACAATTGAAGATTCAGACGAACTTCAGAAGTTGAATTGTGTCCATGGACCCATTTGAAGATTCAGAAGAACTTCACAAGTTGAATTGTGTCCATGGACACATTTGAAGATTCAGACGAACTTCAGAAGTTGAATTGTGTCCATGGACACATTTGAAGATTCAGAAGAACTTCAAAAGTTGAATTGTGTCCATGGACACATTTGAAGATTCAGAAAAACTTCAGAAGTTGAATTGTGTCCATGGACACATTTGAAGATTCAGAAGAACTTCAGAAGTTGAATTGTGTCCATGGACACATTTGAAGATTCAGACAAACTTCAGAAGTTGAATTGTGTCCATGGACACATTTGCAGATTCAGACAAACTTCAGAAGTTGAATTGTGTCCATAGACACATTTGAAGATTCAGACGAACTTCAGAAGTTGAATTGTGTCTATGGACACATTTGAAGATTCAGAAGAACTTCAAAAGTTGAATTGTGTCCATGGACACATTTGAAGATTCAGAAGAACTTCAGAAGTTGAATTGTGTCCATGGACACATTTGAAGATTCAGAAGAACTTCAGAAGTTGAATTGTGTCCATGGACACATTTGAAGATTCAGAAGAACTTCAGAAGTTGAATTGTGTCCATGGACACATTTGAAGATTCAGACAAACTTCAGAAGTTGAATTGTGTCCATGGACACATTTGCAGATTCAGACAAACTTCAGAAGTTGAATTGTGTCCATAGACACATTTGAAGATTCAGACGAACTTCAGAAGTTGAATTGTGTCTATGGACACATTTGAAGATTCAGAAGAACTTCAAAAGTTGAATTGTGTCCATGGACACATTTGAAGATTCAGAAGAACTTCAGAAGTTGAATTGTGTCCATGGACACATTTGAAGATTCAGAAGAACTTCAGAAGTTGAATTGTGTCCATGGACACATTTGAAGATTCAGAAGAACTTCAGAAGTTGAATTGTGTCCATGGACACATTTGAAGATTCAGACGAACTTCAGAAGTTGAATTGTGTCCGTGGACACATTTGAAGATTCAGAAGAACTTCAGAAATTGAACTGTGTCCATGGACACATTTGAAGATTCAGACGAACTTCAGAAATTGAATTGTGTCCATGGACACATTTGAAGATTCAGACGAACTTCAGAAGTTGAATTGTGTCCATGGACACATTTGCAGATTCAGACGAACTTCAGAAGTTGAATTGTGTCCATGGACACATTTGCAGATTCAGAAGAGCTTCAGAAGTTGAATTGTGTCCATGGACACATTTAAAGATTCAGACGAACTTCAGAAGTTGAATTGTGTCCATGGACATATTTGCAGATTCAGAAGAACTTCAGAAGTTGATTTGTGTCCATGGACACATTTGAAGATTCAGAAGAACATCAGAAGTTCAATTGTGTCCACGGACACATTTGAAGATTCAGAAGAACTTTAGAAGTTGAATTGTGTCCATGGACACATTTGAAGATTCAGACGAACTTCAGAAGTTGAATTGTATCCACGGACACATTTGAAGATTCAGAAGAACTTTAGAAGTTGAATTGTGTCCATGGACACATTTGAAGATTCAGAAGAACTTTAGAAGTTGAATTGTGTCCATGGACACATTTGCAGATTCAGAAGAACTTCAGAAGTTGAATTGTGTCCATGGACACGTTTGAAGATTCAGAAGAACTTTAGAAGTTGAATTGTGTCCATGGACACATTTGAAGATTCAGAAGAGCTTGAGAAGTTGAATTGTGTCCATGGACACATTTGAAGATTCAGAAGAGCTTCAGAAGTTGAATTGTGTCCATGGACACATTTGCAGATTCAGACAAACTTCAGAGGTTGAATTGTGTCCATGGACACGTTTGAAGATTCAGAAGAACTTCAGAAGTTGAATTGTGTCCATGGACACGTTTGAAGATTCAGAAGAACTTTAGAAGTTGAATTGTGTCCGTGGACACATTTGAAGATTCAGAAGAACTTCAAAAGTTGAATTGTGTCCATGGACACATTTGAAGATTCAGAAGAACTTCAGAAGTTGAATTGTGTCCATGGACACATTTTCAGATTCAGACGAACTTCAGAAGTTGAATTGTGTCCATGGACACATTTGAAGATTCAGAAGAACTTCAGAAGTTGAATTGTGTCCATGGACACATTTGAAGATTCAGAAAAACTTCAGAAGCTGAACTCTGTCCATGTACACATTTGAAGATTCAGACGAACTTCAGAAGTTGAATTGTGTCCATGGACACATTTGAAGATTCAGAAGAACTTCACAAGTTGAATTGTGTCCATGGACACATTTGAAGATTCAGACGAACTTCAGAAGTTGAATTGTGTCCATGGACACATTTGAAGATTCAGACGAACTTCAGAAGTTGAATTGTGTCCATGGACACATTTGAAGATTCAGACGAACTTCAGAAGTTGAATTGTGTCCATGTGCACATTTGAAGATTCAAAAGAACTTCTGAAGCTGAATTCTGTCCATGGACACATTTGAAGATTCAGACAAACTTCAGAAGTTGAATTATGTCCATGGACACATTTGAAGATTCAGACGAACTTCAGAAGTTGAATTGTGTCCATGGACACATTTGCAGATTCAGACAAACTTCAGAAGTTGAATTGTGTCCATGGACACATTTGAAGATTCAGAAGAACTTCAGAAGTTGAATTGTGTCATGGACATATTTGAAGATTCAGAAGAACTTCAGAAGTTGAATTGTGTCCATGGACACATTTGAAGATTCAGAAGAACTTCAGAAGTTGAATTGTGTCCATGGACACATTTTCAGATTCAGACGAACTTCAGAAGTTGAATTGTGTCCATGGACACATTTGAAGATTCAGAAGAACTTCAGAAGTTGAATTGTGTCCATGGACACATTTGAAGATTCAGAAAAACTTCAGAAGCTGAACTCTGTCCATGTACACATTTGAAGATTCAGACGAACTTCAGAAGTTGAATTGTGTCCATGGACACATTTGAAGATTCAGACGAACTTCAGAAGTTGAATTGTGTCCATGGACACATTTGAAGATTCAGACGAACTTCAGAAGTTGAATTGTGTCCATGGACACATTTGAAGATTCAGACGAACTTCAGAAGTTGAATTGTGTCCATGTGCACATTTGAAGATTCAAAAGAACTTCTGAAGCTGAATTCTGTCCATGGACACAATTGAAGATTCAGACGAACTTCAGAAGTTGAATTGTGTCCATGGACACAATTGAAGATTCAGACGAACTTCAGAAGTTGAATTGTGCCCATGGACACAATTGAAGATTCAGACGAACTTCAGAAGTTGAATTGTGTCCATGGACACATTTGAAGATTCAGAAGAACTTCACAAGTTGAATTGTGTCCATGGACACATTTGAAGATTCAGACGAACTTCAGAAGTTGAATTGTGTCCATGGACACATTTGAAGATTCAGAAGAACTTCAAAAAATGAATTGTGTCCATGGACACATTTGAAGATTCAGAAGAACTTCAGAAGTTGAATTGTGTCCATGGACACATTTGAAGATTCAGAAGAACTTCAGAAGTTGAATTGTGTCCATGGACACATTTGAAGATTCAGACAAACTTCAGAAGTTGAATTGTGTCCATGGACACATTTGCAGATTCAGACAAACTTCAGAAGTTGAATTGTGTCCATGGACACATTTGAAGATTCAGAAGAACTTCAGAAGTTGAATTGTGTCCATGGACACATTTGAAGATTCAGAAGAACTTCAGAAGTTGAATTGTGTCCATGGATACATTTGAAGATTCAGAAGAACTTCAGAAGTTGAATTGTGTCCATGGACACATTTGAAGATTCAGACGAACTTCAGAAGTTGAATTGTGTCCGTGGACACATTTGAAGATTCAGAAGAACTTCAGAAATTGAACTGTGTCCATGGACACATTTGAAGATTCAGGCGAACTTCAGAAATTGAATTGTGTCCATGGACACATTTGAAGATTCAGACGAACTTCAGAAGTTGAATTGTGTCCATGGACACATTTGAAGATTCAGACGAACTTCAGAAGTTGAATTGTGTTCATGGACACATTTGAAGATTCAGACAAACTTCAGAAGTTGAATTGTATCCATGGACACATTTGAAGATTCAGACGAACTTCAGAAGTTGAATTGTGTCCATGGACACATTTGAAGATTCAGAAGAACTTCACAAGTTAAATTGTGTCCATGGACACAATTGAAGATTCAGACGAACTTCAGAAGTTGAATTGTGTCCATGGACACAATTGAAGATTCAGACGAACTTCAGAAGTTGAATTGTGCCCATGGACACAATTGAAGATTCAGACGAACTTCAGAAGTTGAATTGTGTCCATGGACACATTTGAAGATTCAGAAGAACTTCACAAGTTGAATTGTGTCCATGGACACATTTGAAGATTCAGACGAACTTCAGAAGTTGAATTGTGTCCATGGACACATTTGAAGATTCAGAAGAACTTCAAAAGTTGAATTGTGTCCATGGACACATTTGAAGATTCAGAAGAACTTCAGAAGTTGAATTGTGTCCATGGACACATTTGAAGATTCAGAAGAACTTCAGAAGTTGAATTGTGTCCATGGACACATTTGAAGATTCAGAAGAACTTCAGAAGTTGAATTGTGTCCATGGACACATTTGAAGATTCAGACAAACTTCAGAAGTTGAATTGTGTCCATGGACACATTTGCAGATTCAGACAAACTTCAGAAGTTGAATTGTGTCCATGGACACATTTGAAGATTCAGACGAACTTCAGAAGTTGAATTGTGTCTATGGACACATTTGAAGATTCAGAAGAACTTCAAAAGTTGAATTGTGTCCATGGACACATTTGAAGATTCAGAAGAACTTCAGAAGTTGAATTGTGTCCATGGACACATTTGAAGATTCAGAAGAAACTTCAGAAGTTGAATTGTGTCCATGGACACATTTGAAGATTCAGAAGAACTTCAGAAGTTGAATTGTGTCCATGGACACATTTGAAGATTCAGACGAACTTCAGAAGTTGAATTGTGTCCGTGGACACATTTGAAGATTCAGAAGAACTTCAGAAGTTGAATTGTGTCCATGGACACATTTGAAGATTCAGAAGAACTTCAGAAGTTGAATTGTGTCCATGGACACATTTGAAGATTCAGACGAACTTCAGAAGTTGAATTGTGTCCGTGGACACATTTGAAGATTCAGAAGAACTTCAGAAATTGAACTGTGTCCATGGACACATTTGAAGATTCAGACGAACTTCAGAAATTGAATTGTGTCCATGGACACATTTGAAGATTCAGACGAACTTCAGAAGTTGAATTGTGTCCATGGACACATTTGCAGATTCAGACGAACTTTAGAAGTTGAATTGTGTCCATGGACACATTTGCAGATTCAGAAGAGCTTCAGAAGTTGAATTGTGTCCATGGACACATTTAAAGATTCAGACGAACTTCAGAAGTTGAATTGTGTCCATGGACATATTTGCAGATTCAGAAGAACTTCACAAGTTGATTTGTGTCCATGGACACATTTGAAGATTCAGAAGAACATCAGAAGTTCAATTGTGTCCACGGACACATTTGAAGATTCAGAAGAACTTTAGAAGTTGAATTGTGTCCATGGACACAATTGAAGATTCAGACGAACTTCAGAAGTTGAATTGTATCCACGGACACATTTGAAGATTCAGAAGAACTTTAGAAGTTGAATTGTGTCCATGGACACATTTGAAGATTCAGAAGAACTTTAGAAGTTGAATTGTGTCCATGGACACATTTGCAGATTCAGAAGAACTTCAGAAGTTGAATTGTGTCCATGGACACGTTTGAAGATTCAGAAGAACTTTAGAAGTTGAATTGTGTCCATGGACACATTTGAAGATTCAGAAGAGCTTGAGAAGTTGAATTGTGTCCATGGACACATTTGAAGATTCAGAAGAGCTTCAGAAGTTGAATTGTGTCCATGGACACATTTGAAGATTCAGAAGAGCTTGAGAAGTTGAATTGTGTCCATGGACACATTTGAAGATTCAGAAGAGCTTCAGAAGTTGAATTGTGTCCATGGACACATTTGCAGATTCAGACGAACTTCAGAAGTTGAATTGTGTCCATGGACACATTTGAAGATTCAGAAGAACTTCAGAAGTTGAATTGTGTCCATGGACACATTTGAAGATTCAGAAAAACTTCAGAAGCTGAACTCTGTCCATGTACACATTTGAAGATTCAGACGAACTTCAGAAGTTGAATTGTGTCCATGGACACATTTGAAGATTCAGAAGAACTTCACAAGTTGAATTGTGTCCATGGACACATTTGAAGATTCAGACGAACTTCAGAAGTTGAATTGTGTCCATGGACACATTTGAAGATTCAGACGAACTTCAGAAGTTGAATTGTGTCCATGGACACATTTGAAGATTCAGACGAACTTCAGAAGTTGAATTGTGTCCATGTGCACATTTGAAGATTCAAAAGAACTTCTGAAGCTGAATTCTGTCCATGGACACATTTGAAGATTCAGACAAACTTCAGAAGTTGAATTATGTCCATGGACACATTTGAAGATTCAGACGAACTTCAGAAGTTGAATTGTGTCCATGGACACATTTGCAGATTCAGACGAACTTCAGAAGTTGAATTGTGTCCATGGACACATTTGAAGATTCAGAAGAACTTCAGAAGTTGAATTGTGTCATGGACATATTTGAAGATTCAGAAGAACTTCAGAAGTTGAATTGTGTCCATGGACACATTTGAAGATTCAGAAGAACTTCAGAAGTTGAATTGTGTCCATGGACACATTTTCAGATTCAGACGAACTTCAGAAGTTGAATTGTGTCCATGGACACATTTGAAGATTCAGAAGAACTTCAGAAGTTGAATTGTGTCCATGGACACATTTGAAGATTCAGAAAAACTTCAGAAGCTGAACTCTGTCCATGTACACATTTGAAGATTCAGACGAACTTCAGAAGTTGAATTGTGTCCATGGACACATTTGAAGATTCAGAAGAACTTCACAAGTTGAATTGTGTCCATGGACACATTTGAAGATTCAGACGAACTTCAAAAGTTGAATTGTGTCCATGGACACATTTGAAGATTCAGACGAACTTCAGAAGTTGAATTGTGTCCATGGACACATTTGAAGTTTCAGACGAACTTCAGAAGTTGAATTGTGTCCATGTGCACATTTGAAGATTCAAAAGAACTTCTGAAGCTGAATTCTGTCCATGGACACATTTGAAGATTCAGACAAACTTCAGAAGTTGAATTATGTCCATGGACACATTTGAAGATTCAGACGAACTTCAGAAGTTGAATTGTGTCCATGGACACATTTGCAGATTCAGACGAACTTCAGAAGTTGAATTGTGTCCATGGACACATTTGAAGATTCAGAAGAACTTCAGAAGTTGAATTGTGTCATGGACATATTTGAAGATTCAGAAGAACTTCAGAAGTTGAATTGTGTCCATGGACACATTTGAAGACTCAGAAGAGCTTCAAAAGTTGAATTGTGTCCATGGACACATTTAAAGATTCAGAAGAGCTTCAGAAGTTGAATTGTGTCCATGGACACATTTGAAGATTCAAAAGAACTTCTGAAGCTGAACTCTGTCCATGTACACATTTGAAGATTCAGAAGAACTTCACAAGTTGAATTGTGTCCATGGACACATTTGAAGATTCAGACGAACTTCACAAGTTGAATTGTGTCCAAGGACACATTTGAAGATTCAGACGAACTTCAGAAGTTGAATTGTGTCCATGGACACATTTGAAGATTCAGACGAACTTCAGAAGTTGAATTGTGTCCATGGACACATTTGAAGATTCAGACGAACTTCAGAAGTTGAATTGTGTCCATGTACACATTTGAAGATTCAAAAGAACTTCTGAAGCTGAATTCTGTCCATGGACACATTTGAAGACTCAGAAGAACTTCAGAAGTTGAATTGTGTCCATGGACACATTTGAAGATTCAGACGAACTTCAGAAGTTGAATTGTGTCCATGGACACATTTGAAGATTCAGAAGAACTTCAGAAGTTGAACTGTGTCCATGGACACATTTGAAGATTCAGACGAACTTCAGAAATTGAATTGTGTCCATGGACACATTTGAAGATTCAGACGAACTTCAGAAGTTGAATTGTGTCCATGGACACATTTGCAGATTCAGAAGAGCTTCAGAAGTTGAATTATGTCCATGGACACATTTGAAGATTCAGACGAACTTCAGAAGTTGAATTGTGTCCATGGACACATTTGCAGATTCAGACGAACTTCAGAAGTTGAATTGTGTCCATGGACACATTTGAAGATTCAGAAAAACTTCAGAAGCTGAACTCTGTCCATGTACACATTTGAAGATTCAGACGAACTTCAGAAGTTGAATTGTGTCCATGGACACATTTGAAGATTCAGAAGAACTTCACAAGTTGAATTGTGTCCATGGACACATTTGAAGATTCAGACGAACTTCAAAAGTTGAATTGTGTCCATGGACACATTTGAAGATTCAGACAAACTTCAGAAGTTGAATTGTGTCCATGGACACATTTGAAGTTTCAGACGAACTTCAGAAGTTGAATTGTGTCCATGTGCACATTTGAAGATTCAAAAGAACTTCTGAAGCTGAATTCTGTCCATGGACACATTTGAAGATTCAGACAAACTTCAGAAGTTGAATTATGTCCATGGACACATTTGAAGATTCAGACGAACTTCAGAAGTTGAATTGTGTCCATGGACACATTTGCAGATTCAGACGAACTTCAGAAGTTGAATTGTGTCCATGGACACATTTGAAGATTCAGAAGAACTTCAGAAGTTGAATTGTGTCATGGACATATTTGAAGATTCAGAAGAACTTCAGAAGTTGAATTGTGTCCATGGACACATTTGAAGACTCAGAAGAGCTTCAGTAGTTGAATTGTGTCCATGGACACATTTGAAGATTCAAAAAAACTTCTGAAGCTGAACTCTGTCCATGTACACATTTGAAGATTCAGACAAACTTCAGAAGTTGAATTGTGTCCATGGACACATTTGAAGATTCAGAAGAACTTCACAAGTTGAATTGTGTCCATGGACACATTTGAAGATTCAGACGAACTTCACAAGTTGAATTGTGTCCAAGGACACATTTGAAGATTCAGACGAACTTCAGAAGTTGAATTGTGTCCATGGACACATTTGAAGATTCAGACGAACTTCAGAAGTTGAATTGTGTCCATGGACACATTTGAAGATTCAGACGAACTTCAGAAGTTGAATTGTGTCCATGTACACATTTGAAGATTCAAAAGAACTTCTGAAGCTGAATTCTGTCCATGGACACATTTGAAGACTCAGAAGAACTTCAGAAGTTGAATTGTGTCCATGGACACATTTGAAGATTCAGACGAACTTCAGAAGTTGAATTGTGTCCATGGACACATTTGAAGATTCAGAAGAACTTCAGAAGTTGAACTGTGTCCATGGACACATTTGAAGATTCAGACGAACTTCAGAAATTGAATTGTGTCCATGGACACATTTGAAGATTCAGACGAACTTCAAAAGTTGAATTGTGTCCATGGACACATTTGCAGATTCAGAAGAGCTTCAGAAGTTGAATTGTGTCCATGGACACATTTAAAGATTCAGAAGAGCTTCAGAAGTTGAATTGTGTCCATGGACACATTTGAAAATTCAGACGAACTTCAGAAGTTGAATTGCGGCCATGGACACATTTGAAGATTCAAAAGAACTTCTGAAGCTGAATTCTGTCCATGTACACATTTGAAGATTCAGACGAACTTCAGAAGTTGAATTTTGTCCATGGACACATTTGAAGATTCAGAAGAACTTCACAAGTGGAATTGTGTCCATGAACACATTTGAAGATTCAGACGAACTTCAGAAGTTGAATTGTGTTCATGGACACATTTGCAGATTCAGACAAACTTCAGAAGTTGAATTGTGTCCATGGAAACAATTAAAGATTCAGACGAACTTCAGAAGTTGAATTGTGTCCATGTACACATATGAATATTCAAAAGAACTTCTGAAGCTGAATTCTGTCCATGGACACATTTGAAGATTCAGACGAACTTCAGAAGTTGAATTGTGTCCATGGACACATTTGAAGATTCAGAAGAACTTCAGAAGTTGAATTGTGTCCATGGACACATTTTCAGATTCAGACGAACTTCAGAAGTTGAATTGTGTCCATGGACACATTTGAAGATTCAGAAGAACTTCAGAAGTTGAATTGTGTCCATGGACACATTTGAAGATTCAGACGAACTTCAGAAGTTGAATTGTGTCCATGGACACATTTGAAGATTCAGAAGAACTTCAGAAGTTGAATTGTGTCCATGGACACATTTTCAGATTCAGACGAACTTCAGAAGTTGAATTGTGTCCATGGACACATTTGAAGATTCAGAAGAACTTCAGAAGTTGAATTGTGTCCATGGACACATTTGAAGATTCAGAAAAACTTCAGAAGTTGAATTGTGTCCATGGACACATTTTCAGATTCAGACGAACTTCAGAAGTTGAACTGTGTCCATGGACACATTTGAAGATTCAGACGAACTTCAGAAATTGAATTGTGTCCATGTACACATTTGAAGATTCAAAAGAACTTCTGAAGCTGAATTCTGTCCATGGACACATTTGAAGACTCAGAAGAACTTCAGAAGTTGAATTGTGTCCATGGACACATTTGAAGATTCAGACGAACTTCAGAAGTTGAATTGTGTCCATGGACACATTTGAAGATTCAGAAGAACTTCAGAAGTTGAACTGTGTCCATGGACACATTTGAAGATTCAGACGAACTTCAGAAATTGAATTGTGTCCATGGACACATTTGAAGATTCAGACGAACTTCAAAAGTTGAATTGTGTCCATGGACACATTTGCAGATTCAGAAGAGCTTCAGAAGTTGAATTGTGTCCATGGACACATTTAAAGATTCAGAAGAGCTTCAGAAGTTGAATTGTGTCCATGGACACATTTGAAAATTCAGACGAACTTCAGAAGTTGAATTGCGGCCATGGACACATTTGAAGATTCAAAAGAACTTCTGAAGCTGAATTCTGTCCATGTACACATTTGAAGATTCAGACGAACTTCAGAAGTTGAATTTTGTCCATGGACACATTTGAAGATTCAGAAGAACTTCACAAGTGGAATTGTGTCCATGAACACATTTGAAGATTCAGACGAACTTCAGAAGTTGAATTGTGTTCATGGACACATTTGCAGATTCAGACAAACTTCAGAAGTTGAATTGTGTCCATGGAAACAATTAAAGATTCAGACGAACTTCAGAAGTTGAATTGTGTCCATGTACACATATGAATATTCAAAAGAACTTCTGAAGCTGAATTCTGTCCATGGACACATTTGAAGATTCAGACGAACTTCAGAAGTTGAATTGTGTCCATGGACACATTTGAAGATTCAGAAGAACTTCAGAAGTTGAATTGTGTCCATGGACACATTTTCAGATTCAGACGAACTTCAGAAGTTGAATTGTGTCCATGGACACATTTGAAGATTCAGAAGAACTTCAGAAGTTGAATTGTGTCCATGGACACATTTGAAGATTCAGACGAACTTCAGAAGTTGAATTGTGTCCATGGACACATTTGAAGATTCAGAAGAACTTCAGAAGTTGAATTGTGTCCATGGACACATTTTCAGATTCAGACGAACTTCAGAAGTTGAATTGTGTCCATGGACACATTTGAAGATTCAGAAGAACTTCAGAAGTTGAATTGTGTCCATGGACACATTTGAAGATTCAGAAAAACTTCAGAAGTTGAATTGTGTCCATGGACACATTTTCAGATTCAGACGAACTTCAGAAGTTGAACTGTGTCCATGGACACATTTGAAGATTCAGACGAACTTCAGAAATTGAATTGTGTCCATGGACACATTTGAAGATTCAGACGAACTTCAGAAGTTGAATTGTGTCCATGGACACATTTGAAGTTTCAGACGAACTTCAGAAGTTGAATTGTGTCCATGTGCACATTTAAAGATTCAAAAGAACTTCTGAAGCTGAATTCTGTCCATGGACACATTTGAAGATTCAGACAAACTTCAGAAGTTGAATTGTGTCCATGGACACATTTGAAGATTCAGACGAACTTCAGAAGTTGAATTGTGTCCATGGACACATTTGCAGATTCAGACGAACTTCAGAAGTTGAATTGTGTCCATGGACACATTTGAAGATTCAGAAGAACTTCAGAAGTTGAATTGTGTCATGGGCATATTTGAAGATTCAGAAGAACTTCAGAAGTTGAATTGTGTCATGGACATATTTGAAGATTCAGAAGAACTTCAGAAGTTGAATTGTGTCCATGGACACATTTGAAGACTCAGAAGAGCTTCAAAAGTTGAATTGTGTCCATGGACACATTTAAAGATTCAGAAGAGCTTCAGAAGTTGAATTGTGTCCATGGACACATTTGAAGATTCAAAAGAACTTCTGAAGCTGAACTCTGTCCATGTACACATTTGAAGATTCAGAAGAACTTCACAAGTTGAATTGTGTCCATGGACACATTTGAAGATTCAGACGAACTTCACAAGTTGAATTGTGTCCAAGGACACATTTGAAGATTCAGACGAACTTCAGAAGTTGAATTGTGTCCATGGACACATTTGAAGATTCAGACGAACTTCAGAAGTTGAATTGTGTCCATGGACACATTTGAAGATTCAGACGAACTTCAGAAGTTGAATTGTGTCCATGTACACATTTGAAGATTCAAAAGAACTTCTGAAGCTGAATTCTGTCCATGGACACATTTGAAGACTCAGAAGAACTTCAGAAGTTGAATTGTGTCCATGGACACATTTGAAGATTCAGACGAACTTCAGAAGTTGAATTGTGTCCATGGACACATTTGAAGATTCAGAAGAACTTCAGAAGTTGAACTGTGTCCATGGACACATTTGAAGATTCAGACGAACTTCAGAAATTGAATTGTGTCCATGGACACATTTGAAGATTCAGACGAACTTCAGAAGTTGAATTGTGTCCATGGACACATTTGCAGATTCAGAAGAGCTTCAGAAGTTGAATTATGTCCATGGACACATTTGAAGATTCAGACGAACTTCAGAAGTTGAATTGTGTCCATGGACACATTTGCAGATTCAGACGAACTTCAGAAGTTGAATTGTGTCCATGGACACATTTGAAGATTCAGAAGAACTTCAGAAGTTGAATTGTGTCATGGACATATTTGAAGATTCAGAAGAACTTCAGAAGTTGAATTGTGTCCATGGACACATTTGAAGATTCAGAAGAACTTCAGAAGTTGAATTGTGTCCATGGACACATTTTCAGATTCAGACGAACTTCAGAAGTTGAATTGTGTCCATGGACACATTTGAAGATTCAGAAGAACTTCAGAAGTTGAATTGTGTCCATGGACACATTTGAAGATTCAGAAAAACTTCAGAAGCTGAACTCTGTCCATGTACACATTTGAAGATTCAGACGAACTTCAGAAGTTGAATTGTGTCCATGGACACATTTGAAGATTCAGACGAACTTCAGAAGTTGAATTGTGTCCATGGACACATTTGAAGATTCAGACGAACTTCAGAAGTTGAATTGTGTCCATGTACACATTTGAAGATTCAAAAGAACTTCTGAAGCTGAATTCTGTCCATGGACACATTTGAAGACTCAGAAGAACTTCAGAAGTTGAATTGTGTCCATGGACACATTTGAAGATTCAGACGAACTTCAGAAGTTGAATTGTGTCCATGGACACATTTGAAGATTCAGAAGAACTTCAGAAGTTGAACTGTGTCCATGGACACATTTGAAGATTCAGACGAACTTCAGAAATTGAATTGTGTCCATGGACACATTTGAAGATTCAGACGAACTTCAAAAGTTGAATTGTGTCCATGGACACATTTGCAGATTCAGAAGAGCTTCAGAAGTTGAATTGTGTCCATGGACACATTTAAAGATTCAGAAGAGCTTCAGAAGTTGAATTGTGTCCATGGACACATTTGAAGATTCAGAAGAACTTCACAAGTGGAATTGTGTCCATGAACACATTTGAAGATTCAGACGAACTTCAGAAGTTGAATTGTGTTCATGGACACATTTGCAGATTCAGACAAACTTCAGAAGTTGAATTGTGTCCATGGACACAATTAAAGATTCAGACGAACTTCAGAAGTTGAATTGTGTCCATGTACACATATGAATATTCAAAAGAACTTCTGAAGCTGAATTCTGTCCATGGACACATTTGAAGATTCAGACGAACTTCAGAAGTTGAATTGTGTTCATGGACACATTTGAAGATTCAGAAGAACTTCAGAAGTTGAATTGTGTCCATGGACACATTTTCAGATTCAGACGAACTTCAGAAGTTGAATTGTGTCCATGGACACATTTGAAGATTCAGAAGAACTTCAGAAGTTGAATTGTGTCCATGGACACATTTGAAGATTCAGACGAACTTCAGAAGTTGAATTGTGTCCATGGACACATTTGAAGATTCAGAAGAACTTCAGAAGTTGAATTGTGTCCATGGACACATTTTCAGATTCAGACGAACTTCAGAAGTTGAATTGTGTCCATGGACACATTTGAAGATTCAGAAGAACTTCAGAAGTTGAATTGTGTCCATGGACACATTTGAAGATTCAGAAAAACTTCAGAAGTTGAATTGTGTCCATGGACACATTTTCAGATTCAGACGAACTTCAGAAGTTGAACTGTGTCCATGGACACATTTGAAGATTCAGACGAACTTCAGAAATTGAATTGTGTCCATGGACACATTTGAAGATTCAGACGAACTTCAGAAGTTGAATTGTGTCCATGGACACATTTGAAGTTTCAGACGAACTTCAGAAGTTGAATTGTGTCCATGTGCACATTTAAAGATTCAAAAGAACTTCTGAAGCTGAATTCTGTCCATGGACACATTTGAAGATTCAGACAAACTTCAGAAGTTGAATTGTGTCCATGGACACATTTGAAGATTCAGACGAACTTCAGAAGTTGAATTGTGTCCATGGACACATTTGCAGATTCAGACGAACTTCAGAAGTTGAATTGTGTCCATGGACACATTTGAAGATTCAGAAGAACTTCAGAAGTTGAATTGTGTCATGGGCATATTTGAAGATTCAGAAGAACTTCAGAAGTTGAATTGTGTCATGGACATATTTGAAGATTCAGAAGAACTTCAGAAGTTGAATTGTGTCCATGGACACATTTGAAGACTCAGAAGAGCTTCAAAAGTTGAATTGTGTCCATGGACACATTTAAAGATTCAGAAGAGCTTCAGAAGTTGAATTGTGTCCATGGACACATTTGAAGATTCAAAAGAACTTCTGAAGCTGAACTCTGTCCATGTACACATTTGAAGATTCAGAAGAACTTCACAAGTTGAATTGTGTCCATGGACACATTTGAAGATTCAGACGAACTTCACAAGTTGAATTGTGTCCAAGGACACATTTGAAGATTCAGACGAACTTCAGAAGTTGAATTGTGTCCATGGACACATTTGAAGATTCAGACGAACTTCAGAAGTTGAATTGTGTCCATGGACACATTTGAAGATTCAGACGAACTTCAGAAGTTGAATTGTGTCCATGTACACATTTGAAGATTCAAAAGAACTTCTGAAGCTGAGTTCTGTCCATGGACACATTTGAAGACTCAGAAGAACTTCAGAAGTTGAATTGTGTCCATGGACACATTTGAAGATTCAGACGAACTTCAGAAGTTGAATTGTGTCCATGGACACATTTGAAGATTCAGAAGAACTTCAGAAGTTGAACTGTGTCCATGGACACATTTGAAGATTCAGACG
This sequence comes from Oscheius myriophilus, assembly GCA_964057215.1. Classification (NCBI taxonomy): domain Eukaryota; kingdom Metazoa; phylum Nematoda; class Chromadorea; order Rhabditida; family Rhabditidae; genus Oscheius; species Oscheius myriophilus. The sequence goes on along the minus strand of OZ059903.1, from coordinate 8,055,035 downwards.
AACTTCAGAAATTGAATTGTGTCCATGGACACATTTGAAGATTCAGACGAACTTCAGAAGTTGAATTGTGTCCATGGACACATTTGCAGATTCAGAAGAGCTTCAGAAGTTGAATTATGTCCATGGACACATTTGAAGATTCAGACGAACTTCAGAAGTTGAATTGTGTCCATGGACACATTTGCAGATTCAGACGAACTTCAGAAGTTGAATTGTGTCCATGGACACATTTGAAGATTCAGAAGAACTTCAGAAGTTGAATTGTGTCATGGACATATTTGAAGATTCAGAAGAACTTCAGAAGTTGAATTGTGTCCATGGACACATTTGAAGATTCAGAAGAACTTCAGAAGTTGAATTGTGTCCATGGACACATTTTCAGATTCAGACGAACTTCAGAAGTTGAATTGTGTCCATGGACACATTTGAAGATTCAGAAGAACTTCAGAAGTTGAATTGTGTCCATGGACACATTTGAAGATTCAGAAAAACTTCAGAAGCTGAACTCTGTCCATGTACACATTTGAAGATTCAGACGAACTTCAGAAGTTGAATTGTGTCCATGGACACATTTGAAGATTCAGAAGAACTTCACAAGTTGAATTGTGTCCATGGACACATTTGAAGATTCAGACGAACTTCAAAAGTTGAATTGTGTCCATGGACACATTTGAAGATTCAGACGAACTTCAGAAGTTGAATTGTGTCCATGGACACATTTGAAGTTTCAGACGAACTTCAGAAGTTGAATTGTGTCCATGTGCACATTTGAAGATTCAAAAGAACTTCTGAAGCTGAATTCTGTCCATGGACACATTTGAAGATTCAGACAAACTTCAGAAGTTGAATTATGTCCATGGACACATTTGAAGATTCAGACGAACTTCAGAAGTTGAATTGTGTCCATGGACACATTTGCAGATTCAGACGAACTTCAGAAGTTGAATTGTGTCCATGGACACATTTGAAGATTCAGAAGAACTTCAGAAGTTGAATTGTGTCATGGACATATTTGAAGATTCAGAAGAACTTCAGAAGTTGAATTGTGTCCATGGACACATTTGAAGACTCAGAAGAGCTTCAAAAGTTGAATTGTGTCCATGGACACATTTAAAGATTCAGAAGAGCTTCAGAAGTTGAATTGTGTCCATGGACACATTTGAAGATTCAAAAGAACTTCTGAAGCTGAACTCTGTCCATGTACACATTTGAAGATTCAGACAAACTTCAGAAGTTGAATTGTGTCCATGGACACATTTGAAGATTCAGAAGAACTTCAGAAGTTGAATTGTGTCCATGGACACATTTGAAGATTCAGACAAACTTCACAAGTTGAATTGTGTCCAAGGACACATTTGAAGATTCAGACGAACTTCAGAAGTTGAATTGTGTCCATGGACACATTTGAAGATTCAGACGAACTTCAGAAGTTGAATTGTGTCCATGGACACATTTGAAGATTCAGACGAACTTCAGAAGTTGAATTGTGTCCATGGACACATTTGCAGATTCAGAAGAGCTTCAGAAGTTGAATTGTGCCCATGGACACATTTAAAGATTCAGAAGAGCTTCAGAAGTTGAATTGTGTCCATGGACACATTTGAAGATTCAGACGAACTTCAGAAGTTGAATTGCGGCCATGGACACATTTGAAGATTCAAAAGAACTTCTGAAGCTGAATTCTGTCCATGTACACATTTGAAGATTCAGACGAACTTCAGAAGTTGAATTTTGTCCATGGACACATTTGAAGATTCAGAAGAACTTCACAAGTGGAATTGTGTCCATGAACACATTTGAAGATTCAGACGAACTTCAGAAGTTGAATTGTGTTCATGGACACATTTGCAGATTCAGACAAACTTCAGAAGTTGAATTGTGTCCATGGACACAATTAAAGATTCAGACGAACTTCAGAAGTTGAATTGTGTCCATGTACACATATGAATATTCAAAAGAACTTCTGAAGCTGAATTCTGTCCATGGACACATTTGAAGATTCAGACGAACTTCAGAAATTGAATTGTGTCCATGGACACATTTTCAGATTCAGACGAACTTCAGAAGTTGAATTGTGTCCATGGACACATTTGAAGTTTCAGACGAACTTCAGAAGTTGAATTGTGTCCATGTGCACATTTAAAGATTCAAAAGAACTTCTGAAGCTGAATTCTGTCCATGGACACATTTGAAGATTCAGACAAACTTCAGAAGTTGAATTGTGTCCATGGACACATTTGAAGATTCAGACGAACTTCAGAAGTTGAATTGTGTCCATGGACACATTTGCAGATTCAGACGAACTTCAGAAGTTGAATTGTGTCCATGGACACATTTGAAGATTCAGAAGAACTTCAGAAGTTGAATTGTGTCATGGGCATATTTGAAGATTCAGAAGAACTTCAGAAGTTGAATTGTGTCATGGACATATTTGAAGATTCAGAAGAACTTCAGAAGTTGAATTGTGTCCATGGACACATTTGAAGACTCAGAAGAGCTTCAAAAGTTGAATTGTGTCCATGGACACATTTAAAGATTCAGAAGAGCTTCAGAAGTTGAATTGTGTCCATGGACACATTTGAAGATTCAAAAGAACTTCTGAAGCTGAACTCTGTCCATGTACACATTTGAAGATTCAGAAGAACTTCACAAGTTGAATTGTGTCCATGGACACATTTGAAGATTCAGACGAACTTCACAAGTTGAATTGTGTCCAAGGACACATTTGAAGATTCAGACGAACTTCAGAAGTTGAATTGTGTCCATGGACACATTTGAAGATTCAGACGAACTTCAGAAGTTGAATTGTGTCCATGGACACATTTGAAGATTCAGACGAACTTCAGAAGTTGAATTGTGTCCATGTACACATTTGAAGATTCAAAAGAACTTCTGAAGCTGAATTCTGTCCATGGACACATTTGAAGACTCAGAAGAACTTCAGAAGTTGAATTGTGTCCATGGACACATTTGAAGATTCAGACGAACTTCAGAAGTTGAATTGTGTCCATGGACACATTTGAAGATTCAGAAGAACTTCAGAAGTTGAACTGTGTCCATGGACACATTTGAAGATTCAGACGAACTTCAGAAATTGAATTGTGTCCATGGACACATTTGAAAATTCAGACGAACTTCAGAAGTTGAATTGTGTCCATGGACACATTTGCAGATTCAGAAGAGCTTCAGAAGTTGAATTATGTCCATGGACACATTTGAAGATTCAGACGAACTTCAGAAGTTGAATTGTGTCCATGGACACATTTGCAGATTCAGACGAACTTCAGAAGTTGAATTGTGTCCATGGACACAGTTGAAGATTCAGAAGAACTTCAGAAGTTGAATTGTGTCATGGACATATTTGAAGATTCAGAAGAACTTCAGAAGTTGAATTGTGTCCATGGACACATTTGAAGATTCAGAAGAACTTCAGAAGTTGAATTGTGTCCATGGACACATTTTCAGATTCAGACGAACTTCAGAAGTTGAATTGTGTCCATGGACACATTTGAAGATTCAGAAGAACTTCAGAAGTTGAATTGTGTCCATGGACACATTTGAAGATTCAGAAAAACTTCAGAAGCTGAACTCTGTCCATGTACACATTTGAAGATTCAGACGAACTTCAGAAGTTGAATTGTGTCCATGGACACATTTGAAGATTCAGAAGAACTTCACAAGTTGAATTGTGTCCATGGACACATTTGAAGATTCAGACGAACTTCAAAAGTTGAATTGTGTCCATGGACACATTTGAAGATTCAGACGAACTTCAGAAGTTGAATTGTGTCCATGGACACATTTGAAGTTTCAGACGAACTTCAGAAGTTGAATTGTGTCCATGTGCACATTTGAAGATTCAAAAGAACTTCTGAAGCTGAATTCTGTCCATGGACACATTTGAAGATTCAGACAAACTTCAGAAGTTGAATTATGTCCATGGACACATTTGAAGATTCAGACGAACTTCAGAAGTTGAATTGTGTCCATGGACACATTTGCAGATTCAGACGAACTTCAGAAGTTGAATTGTGTCCATGGACACATTTGAAGATTCAGAAGAACTTCAGAAGTTGAATTGTGTCATGGACATATTTGAAGATTCAGAAGAACTTCAGAAGTTGAATTGTGTCCATGGACACATTTGAAAACTCAGAAGAGCTTCAAAAGTTGAATTGTGTCCATGGACACATTTAAAGATTCAGAAGAGCTTCAGAAGTTGAATTGTGTCCATGGACACATTTGAAGATTCAAAAGAACTTCTGAAGCTGAACTCTGTCCATGTACACATTTGAAGATTCAGACAAACTTCAGAAGTTGAATTGTGTCCATGGACACATTTGAAGATTCAGAAGAACTTCAGAAGTTGAATTGTGTCCATGGACACATTTGAAGATTCAGACGAACTTCACAAGTTGAATTGTGTCCAAGGACACATTTGAAGATTCAGACGAACTTCAGAAGTTGAATTGTGTCCATGGACACATTTGAAGATTCAGACGAACTTCAGAAGTTGAATTGTGTCCATGGACACATTTGAAGATTCAGACGAACTTCAGAAGTTGAATTGTGTCCATGGACACATTTGAAGATTCAGACGAACTTCAGAAGTTGAATTGTGTCCATGGACACATTTGAAGATTCAGAAGAACTTCAGAAGTTGAACTGTGTCCATGGACACATTTGAAGATTCAGACGAACTTCAGAAATTGAATTGTGTCCATGGACACATTTGAAGATTCAGACGAACTTCAGAAGTTGAATTGTGTCCATGGACACATTTGCAGATTCAGAAGAGCTTCAGAAGTTGAATTGTGCCCATGGACACATTTAAAGATTCAGAAGAGCTTCAGAAGTTGAATTGTGTCCATGGACACATTTGAAGATTCAGACGAACTTCAGAAGTTGAATTGCGGCCATGGACACATTTGAAGATTCAAAAGAACTTCTGAAGCTGAATTCTGTCCATGTACACATTTGAAGATTCAGACGAACTTCAGAAGTTGAATTTTGTCCATGGACACATTTGAAGATTCAGAAGAACTTCACAAGTGGAATTGTGTCCATGAACACATTTGAAGATTCAGACGAACTTCAGAAGTTGAATTGTGTTCATGGACACATTTGCAGATTCAGACAAACTTCAGAAGTTGAATTGTGTCCATGGACACAATTAAAGATTCAGACGAACTTCAGAAGTTGAATTGTGTCCATGTACACATATGAATATTCAAAAGAACTTCTGAAGCTGAATTCTGTCCATGGACACATTTGAAGATTCAGACGAACTTCAGAAATTGAATTGTGTCCATGGACACATTTGAAGATTCAGAAGAACTTCAGAAGTTGAATTGTGTCCATGGACACATTTTCAGATTCAGACGAACTTCAGAAGTTGAATTGTGTCCATGGACACATTTGAAGATTCAGAAGAACTTCAGAAGTTGAATTGTGTCCATGGACACATTTGAAGATTCAGACGAACTTCAGAAGTTGAATTGTGTCCATGGACACATTTGAAGATTCAGAAGAACTTCAGATGTTGAATTGTGTCCATGGACACATTTTCAGATTCAGACGAACTTCAGAAGTTGAATTGTGTCCATGGACACATTTGAAGATTCAGAAGAACTTCAGAAGTTGAATTGTGTCCATGGACACATTTGAAGATTCAGAAAAACTTCAGAAGTTGAATTGTGTCCATGGACACATTTTCAGATTCAGACGAACTTCAGAAGTTGAACTGTGTCCATGGACACATTTGAAGATTCAGACGAACTTCAGAAATTGAATTGTGTCCATGGACACATTTGAAGATTCAGACGAACTTCAGAAGTTGAATTGTGTCCATGGACACATTTGAAGTTTCAGACGAACTTCAGAAGTTGAATTGTGTCCATGTGCACATTTAAAGATTCAAAAGAACTTCTGAAGCTGAATTCTGTCCATGGACACATTTGAAGATTCAGACAAACTTCAGAAGTTGAATTGTGTCCATGGACACATTTGAAGATTCAGACGAACTTCAGAAGTTGAATTGTGTCCATGGACACATTTGCAGATTCAGACGAACTTCAGAAGTTGAATTGTGTCCATGGACACATTTGAAGATTCAGAAGAACTTCAGAAGTTGAATTGTGTCATGGACATATTTGAAGATTCAGAAGAACTTCAGAAGTTGAATTGTGTCCATGGACACATTTGAAGACTCAGAAGAGCTTCAAAAGTTGAATTGTGTCCATGGACACATTTAAAGATTCAGAAGAGCTTCAGAAGTTGAATTGTGTCCATGGACACATTTGAAGATTCAAAAGAACTTCTGAAGCTGAACTCTGTCCATGTACACATTTGAAGATTCAGACAAACTTCAGAAGTTGAATTGTGTCCATGGACACATTTGAAGATTCAGAAGAACTTCACAAGTTGAATTGTGTCCATGGACACATTTGAAGATTCAGACGAACTTCACAAGTTGAATTGTGTCCAAGGACACATTTGAAGATTCAGACGAACTTCAGAAGTTGAATTGTGTCCATGGACACATTTGAAGATTCAGACGAACTTCAGAAGTTGAATTGTGTCCATGGACACATTTGAAGATTCAGAAGAACTTCAGAAGTTGAACTGTGTCCATGGACACATTTGAAGATTCAGACGAACTTCAGAAATTGAATTGTGTCCATGGACACATTTGAAGATTCAGACGAACTTCAGAAGTTGAATTGTGTCCATGGACACATTTGAAGTTTCAGACGAACTTCAGAAGTTGAATTGTGTCCATGTGCACATTTAAAGATTCAAAAGAACTTCTGAAGCTGAATTCTGTCCATGGACACATTTGAAGATTCAGACAAACTTCAGAAGTTGAATTGTGTCCATGGACACATTTGAAGATTCAGACGAACTTCAGAAGTTGAATTGTGTCCATGGACACATTTGCAGATTCAGACGAACTTCAGAAGTTGAATTGTGTCCATGGACACATTTGAAGATTCAGAAGAACTTCAGAAGTTGAATTGTGTCATGGACATATTTGAAGATTCAGAAGAACTTCAGAAGTTGAATTGTGTCCATGGACACATTTGAAGACTCAGAAGAGCTTCAAAAGTTGAATTGTGTCCATGGACACATTTAAAGATTCAGAAGAGCTTCAGAAGTTGAATTGTGTCCATGGACACATTTGAAGATTCAAAAGAACTTCTGAAGCTGAACTCTGTCCATGTACACATTTGAAGATTCAGACAAACTTCAGAAGTTGAATTGTGTCCATGGACACATTTGAAGATTCAGAAGAACTTCACAAGTTGAATTGTGTCCATGGACACATTTGAAGATTCAGACGAACTTCACAAGTTGAATTGTGTCCAAGGACACATTTGAAGATTCAGACGAACTTCAGAAGTTGAATTGTGTCCATGGACACATTTGAAGATTCAGACGAACTTCAGAAGTTGAATTGTGTCCATGGACACATTTGAAGATTCAGAAGAACTTCAGAAGTTGAACTGTGTCCATGGACACATTTGAAGATTCAGACGAACTTCAGAAATTGAATTGTGTCCATGGACACATTTGAAGATTCAGACGAACTTCAGAAGTTGAATTGTGTCCATGGACACATTTGAAGATTCAGACGAACTTCAGAAGTTGAATTTTGTCCATGGACACATTTGAAGATTCAGAAGAACTTCACAAGTGGAATTGTGTCCATGAACACATTTGAAGATTCAGACGAACTTCAGAAGTTGAATTGTGTTCATGGACACATTTGCAGATTCAGACAAACTTCAGAAGTTGAATTGTGTCCATGGACACAATTAAAGATTCAGACGAACTTCAGAAGTTGAATTGTGTCCATGTACACATATGAATATTCAAAAGAACTTCTGAAGCTGAATTCTGTCCATGGACACATTTGAAGATTCAGACGAACTTCAGAAGTTGAATTGTGTCCATGGACACATTTGAAGATTCAGAAGAACTTCAGAAGTTGAATTGTGTCCATGGACACATTTTCAGATTCAGACGAACTTCAGAAGTTGAATTGTGTCCATGGACACATTTGAAGATTCAGAAGAACTTCAGAAGTTGAATTGTGTCCATGGACACATTTGAAGATTCAGAAAAACTTCAGAAGCTGAACTCTGTCCATGTACACATTTGAAGATTCAGACGAACTTCAGAAGTTGAATTGTGTCCATGGACACATTTGAAGATTCAGAAGAACTTCACAAGTTGAATTGTGTCCATGGACACATTTGAAGATTCAGACGAACTTCAGAAGTTGAATTGTGTCCATGGACACATTTGAAGATTCAGACGAACTTCAGAAGTTGAATTGTGTCCATGGACACATTTAAAGATTCAGACGAACTTCAGAAGTTGAATTGTGTCCATGTACACATTTGAAGATTCAAAAGAACTTCTGAAGCTGAATTCTGTCCATGGACACATTTGAAGACTCAGAAGAACTTCAGAAGTTGAATTGTGTCCATGGACACATTTGAAGATTCAGACGAACTTCAGAAGTTGAATTGTGTCCATGGACACATTTGAAGATTCAGAAGAACTTCAGAAGTTGAACTGTGTCCATGGACACTTTTGAAGATTCAGAAGAACTTCAGAAGTTGAATTGTGTCCATGGACACATTTGAAGATTCAGACGAACTTCACAAGTTGAATTGTGTCCAAGGACACATTTGAAGATTCAGACGAACTTCAGAAGTTGAATTGTGTCCATGGACACATTTGAAGATTCAGACGAACTTCAGAAGTTGAATTGTGTCCATGGACACATTTGAAGATTCAGACGAACTTCAGAAGTTGAATTGTGTCCATGGACACATTTGAAGATTCAGACGAACTTCAGAAGTTGAATTGTGTCCATGGACACATTTGAAGATTCAGAAGAACTTCAGAAGTTGAACTGTGTCCATGGACACATTTGAAGATTCAGACGAACTTCAGAAATTGAATTGTGTCCATGGACACATTTGAAGATTCAGACGAACTTCAGAAGTTGAATTGTGTCCATGGACACATTTGCAGATTCAGAAGAGCTTCAGAAGTTGAATTGTGCCCATGGACACATTTAAAGATTCAGAAGAGCTTCAGAAGTTGAATTGTGTCCATGGACACATTTGAAGATTCAGACGAACTTCAGAAGTTGAATTGCGGCCATGGACACATTTGAAGATTCAAAAGAACTTCTGAAGCTGAATTCTGTCCATGTACACATTTGAAGATTCAGACGAACTTCAGAAGTTGAATTTTGTCCATGGACACATTTGAAGATTCAGAAGAACTTCACAAGTGGAATTGTGTCCATGAACACATTTGAAGATTCAGACGAACTTCAGAAGTTGAATTGTGTTCATGGACACATTTGCAGATTCAGACAAACTTCAGAAGTTGAATTGTGTCCATGGACACAATTAAAGATTCAGACGAACTTCAGAAGTTGAATTGTGTCCATGTACACATATGAATATTCAAAAGAACTTCTGAAGCTGAATTCTGTCCATGGACACATTTGAAGATTCAGACGAACTTCAGAAGTTGAATTGTGTCCATGGACACATTTGAAGATTCAGAAGAACTTCAGAAGTTGAATTGTGTCCATGGACACATTTTCAGATTCAGACGAACTTCAGAAGTTGAATTGTGTCCATGGACACATTTGAAGATTCAGAAGAACTTCAGAAGTTGAATTGTGTCCATGGACACATTTGAAGATTCAGACGAACTTCAGAAGTTGAATTGTGTCCATGGACACATTTGAAGATTCAGAAGAACTTCAGAAGTTGAATTGTGTCCATGGACACATTTTCAGATTCAGACGAACTTCAGAAGTTGAATTGTGTCCATGGACACATTTGAAGATTCAGAAGAACTTCAGAAGTTGAATTGTGTCCATGGACACATTTGAAGATTCAGAAAAACTTCAGAAGTTGAATTGTGTCCATGGACACATTTTCAGATTCAGACGAACTTCAGAAGTTGAACTGTGTCCATGGACACATTTGAAGATTCAGACGAACTTCAGAAATTGAATTGTGTCCATGGACACATTTGAAGATTCAGACGAACTTCAGAAGTTGAATTGTGTCCATGGACACATTTGAAGTTTCAGACGAACTTCAGAAGTTGAATTGTGTCCATGTGCACATTTAAAGATTCAAAAGAACTTCTGAAGCTGAATTCTGTCCATGGACACATTTGAAGATTCAGACAAACTTCAGAAGTTGAATTGTGTCCATGGACACATTTGAAGATTCAGACGAACTTCAGAAGTTGAATTGTGTCCATGGACACATTTGCAGATTCAGACGAACTTCAGAAGTTGAATTGTGTCCATGGACACATTTGAAGATTCAGAAGAACTTCAGAAGTTGAATTGTGTCATGGACATATTTGAAGATTCAGAAGAACTTCAGAAGTTGAATTGTGTCCATGGACACATTTGAAGATTCAGAAGAACTTCACAAGTTGAATTGTGTCCATGGACACATTTGAAGATTCAGACGAACTTCACAAGTTGAATTGTGTCCAAGGACACATTTGAAGATTCAGACGAACTTCAGAAGTTGAATTGTGTCCATGGACACATTTGAAGATTCAGACGAACTTCAGAAGTTGAATTGTGTCCATGGACACATTTGAAGATTCAGACGAACTTCAGAAGTTGAATTGTGTCCATGTACACATTTGAAGATTCAAAAGAACTTCTGAAGCTGAGTTCTGTCCATGGACACATTTGAAGACTCAGAAGAACTTCAGAAGTTGAATTGTGTCCATGGACACATTTGAAGATTCAGACGAACTTCAGAAGTTGAATTGTGTCCATGGACACATTTGAAGATTCAGAAGAACTTCAGAAGTTGAATTGTGTCCATGGACACATTTGAAGATTCAGAAAAACTTCAGAAGTTGAATTGTGTCCATGGACACATTTTCAGATTCAGACGAACTTCAGAAGTTGAACTGTGTCCATGGACACATTTGAAGATTCAGACGAACTTCAGAAATTGAATTGTGTCCATGGACACATTTGAAGATTCAGACGAACTTCAGAAGTTGAATTGTGTCCATGGACACATTTGAAGTTTCAGACGAACTTCAGAAGTTGAATTGTGTCCATGTGCACATTTAAAGATTCAAAAGAACTTCTGAAGCTGAATTCTGTCCATGGACACATTTGAAGATTCAGACAAACTTCAGAAGTTGAATTGTGTCCATGGACACATTTGAAGATTCAGACGAACTTCAGAAGTTGAATTGTGTCCATGGACACATTTGCAGATTCAGACGAACTTCAGAAGTTGAATTGTGTCCATGGACACATTTGAAGATTCAGAAGAACTTCAGAAGTTGAATTGTGTCATGGACATATTTGAAGATTCAGAAGAACTTCAGAAGTTGAATTGTGTCCATGGACACATTTGAAGACTCAGAAGAGCTTCAAAAGTTGAATTGTGTCCATGGACACATTTAAAGATTCAGAAGAGCTTCAGAAGTTGAATTGTGTCCATGGACACATTTGAAGATTCAAAAGAACTTCTGAAGCTGAACTCTGTCCATGTACACATTTGAAGATTCAGACAAACTTCAGAAGTTGAATTGTGTCCATGGACACATTTGAAGATTCAGAAGAACTTCACAAGTTGAATTGTGTCCATGGACACATTTGAAGATTCAGACGAACTTCACAAGTTGAATTGTGTCCAAGGACACATTTGAAGATTCAGACGAACTTCAGAAGTTGAATTGTGTCCATGGACACATTTGAAGATTCAGACGAACTTCAGAAGTTGAATTGTGTCCATGGACACATTTGAAGATTCAGACGAACTTCAGAAGTTGAATTGTGTCCATGTACACATTTGAAGATTCAAAAGAACTTCTGAAGCTGAGTTCTGTCCATGGACACATTTGAAGACTCAGAAGAACTTCAGAAGTTGAATTGTGTCCATGGACACATTTGAAGATTCAGACGAACTTCAGAAGTTGAATTGTGTCCATGGACACATTTGAAGATTCAGAAGAACTTCAGAAGTTGAACTGTGTCCATGGACACATTTGAAGATTCAGACGAACTTCAGAAATTGAATTGTGTCCATGGACACATTTGAAGATTCAGACGAACTTCAGAAGTTGAATTGTGTCCATGGACACATTTGCAGATTCAGAAGAGCTTCAGAAGTTGAATTGTGTCCATGGACACATTTAAAGATTCAGAAGAGCTTCAGAAGTTGAATTGTGTCCATGGACACATTTGAAGATTCAGACGAACTTCAGAAGTTGAATTGCGGCCATGGACACATTTGAAGATTCAAAAGAACTTCTGAAGCTGAATTCTGTCCATGTACACATTTGAAGATTCAGACGAACTTCAGAAGTTGAATTTTGTCCATGGACACATTTGAAGATTCAGAAGAACTTCACAAGTGGAATTGTGTCCATGAACACATTTGAAGATTCAGACGAACTTCAGAAGTTGAATTGTGTTCATGGACACATTTGCAGATTCAGACAAACTTCAGAAGTTGAATTGTGTCCATGGACACAATTAAAGATTCAGACGAACTTCAGAAGTTGAATTGTGTCCATGTACACATATGAATATTCAAAAGAACTTCTGAAGCTGAATTCTGTCCATGGACACATTTGAAGATTCAGACGAACTTCAGAAGTTGAATTGTGTCCATGGACACATTTGAAGATTCAGAAGAACTTCAGAAGTTGAATTGTGTCCATGGACACATTTCAAGATTCAGACGAACTTCAGAAGTTGAATTGTGTCCATGGACACATTTGAAGATTCAGAAGAACTTCAGAAGTTGAATTGTGTCCATGGACACATTTGAAGATTCAGAAAAACTTCAGAAGCTGAACTCTGTCCATGTACACATTTGAAGATTCAGACGAACTTCAGAAGTTGAATTGTGTCCATGGACACATTTGAAGATTCAGAAGAACTTCACAAGTTGAATTGTGTCCATGGACACATTTGAAGATTCAGACGAACTTCAGAAGTTGAATTGTGTCCATGGACACATTTGAAGATTCAGACGAACTTCAGAAGTTGAATTGTGTCCATGGACACATTTGAAGATTCAGACGAACTTCAGAAGTTGAATTGTGTCCATGTACACATTTGAAGATTCAAAAGAACTTCTGAAGCTGAATTCTGTCCATGGACACATTTGAAGACTCAGAAGAACTTCAGAAGTTGAATTGTGTCCATGGACACATTTGAAGATTCAGACGAACTTCAGAAGTTGAATTGTGTCCATGGACACATTTGAAGATTCAGAAGAACTTCAGAAGTTGAACTGTGTCCATGGACACTTTTGAAGATTCAGACGAACTTCAGAAATTGAATTGTGTCCATGGACACATTTGAAGATTCAGACGAACTTCAGAAGTTGAATTGTGTCCATGGACACATTTGCAGATTCAGAAGAGCTTCAGAAGTTGAATTGTGTCCATGGACACATTTAAAGATTCAGAAGAGCTTCAGAAGTTGAATTGTGTCCATGGACACATTTGAAGATTCAGACGAACTTCAGAAGTTGAATTGCGGCCATGGACACATTTGAAGATTCAAAAGAACTTCTGAAGCTGAATTCTGTCCATGTACACATTTGAAGATTCAGACGAACTTCAGAAGTTGAATTTTGTCCATGGACACATTTGAAGATTCAGAAGAACTTCACAAGTGGAATTGTGTCCATGAACACATTTGAAGATTCAGACGAACTTCAGAAGTTGAATTGTGTTCATGGACACATTTGCAGATTCAGACAAACTTCAGAAGTTGAATTGTGTCCATGGACACAATTAAAGATTCAGACGAACTTCAGAAGTTGAATTGTGTCCATGTACACATATGAATATTCAAAAGAACTTCTGAAGCTGAATTCTGTCCATGGACACATTTGAAGATTCAGACGAACTTCAGAAGTTGAATTGTGTCCATGGACACATTTGAAGATTCAGAAGAACTTCAGAAGTTGAATTGTGTCATGGACATATTTGAAGATTCAGAAGAACTTCAGAAGTTGAATTGTGTCCATGGACACATTTGAAGATTCAGAAGAACTTCAGAAGTTGAATTGTGTCCATGGACACATTTTCAGATTCAGACGAACTTCAGAAGTTGAATTGTGTCCATGGACACATTTGAAGATTCAGAAGAACTTCAGAAGTTGAATTGTGTCCATGGACACATTTGAAGATTCAGAAAAACTTCAGAAGCTGAACTCTGTCCATGTACACATTTGAAGATTCAGACGAACTTCAGAAGTTGAATTGTGTCCATGGACACATTTGAAGATTCAGAAGAACTTCACAAGTTGAATTGTGTCCATGGACACATTTGAAGATTCAGGCGAACTTCAGAAGTTGAATTGTGTCCATGGACACATTTGAAGATTCAGACGAACTTCAGAAGTTGAATTGTGTCCATGGACACATTTGAAGTTTCAGACGAACTTCAGAAGTTGAATTGTGTCCATGTGCACATTTGAAGATTCAAAAGAACTTCTGAAGCTGAATTCTGTCCATGGACACATTTGAAGATTCAGACAAACTTCAGAAGTTGAATTATGTCCATGGACACATTTGAAGATTCAGACGAACTTCAGAAGTTGAATTGTGTCCATGGACACATTTGCAGATTCAGACGAACTTCAGAAGTTGAATTGTGTCCATGGACACATTTGAAGATTCAGAAGAACTTCAGAAGTTGAATTGTGTCATGGACATATTTGAAGATTCAGAAGAACTTCAGAAGTTGAATTGTGTCCATGGACACATTTGAAGACTCAGAAGAGCTTCAAAAGTTAAATTGTGTCCATGGACACATTTAAAGATTCAGAAGAGCTTCAGAAGTTGAATTGTGTCCATGGACACATTTGAAGATTCAAAAGAACTTCTGAAGCTGAACTCTGTCCATGTACACATTTGAAGATTCAGACAAACTTCAGAAGTTGAATTGTGTCCATGGACACATTTGAAGATTCAGAAGAACTTCACAAGTTGAATTGTGTCCATGGACACATTTGAAGATTCAGACGAACTTCACAAGTTGAATTGTGTCCAAGGACACATTTGAAGATTCAGACGAACTTCAGAAGTTGAATTGTGTCCATGGACACATTTGAAGATTCAGACAAACTTCAGAAGTTGAATTGTGTCCATGGACACATTTGAAGATTCAGACGAACTTCAGAAGTTGAATTGTGTCCATGTACACATTTGAAGATTCAAAAGAACTTCTGAAGCTGAATTCTGTCCATGGACACATTTGAAGACTCAGAAGAACTTCAGAAGTTGAATTGTGTCCATGGACACATTTGAAGATTCAGACGAACTTCAGAAGTTGAATTGTGTCCATGGACACATTTGAAGATTCAGAAGAACTTCAGAAGTTGAACTGTGTCCATGGACACATTTGAAGATTCAGACGAACTTCAGAAATTGAATTGTGTCCATGGACACATTTGAAGATTCAGACGAACTTCAGAAGTTGAATTGTGTCCTTGGACACATTTGCAGATTCAGAAGAGCTTCAGAAGTTGAATTGTGTCCATGGACACATTTAAAGATTCAGAAGAGCTTCAGAAGTTGAATTGTGTCCATGGACACATTTGAAGATTCAGACGAACTTCAGAAGTTGAATTGCGGCCATGGACACATTTGAAGATTCAAAAGAACTTCTGAAGCTGAATTCTGTCCATGTACACATTTGAAGATTCAGACGAACTTCAGAAGTTGAAATTTGTCCATGGACACATTTGAAGATTCAGAAGAACTTCACAAGTGGAATTGTGTCCATGAACACATTTGAAGGTTCAGACGAACTTCAGAAGTTGAATTGTGTTCATGGACACATTTGCAGATTCAGACAAACTTCAGAAGTTGAATTGTGTCCATGGACACAATTAAAGATTCAGACGAACTTCAGAAGTTGAATTGTGTCCATGTACACATATGAATATTCAAAAGAACTTCTGAAGCTGAATTCTGTCCATGGACACATTTGAAGATTCAGACGAACTTCAGAAGTTGAATTGTGTCCATGGACACATTTGAAGATTCAGAAGAACTTCAGAAGTTGAATTGTGTCCATGGACACATTTTCAGATTCAGACGAACTTCAGAAGTTGAATTGTGTCCATGGACACATTTGAAGATTCAGAAGAACTTCAGAAGTTGAATTGTGTCCATGGACACATTTGAAGATTCAGAAAAACTTCAGAAGTTGAATTGTGTCCATGGACACATTTTCAGATTCAGACGAACTTTAGAAGGTGAATTGTGTCCATGGACACATTTGAAGATTCAGAAGAACTTCACAAGTTGAATTGTGTCCATGGACACATTTGAAGATTCAGACGAACTTCAGAAGTTGAATTGTGTCCATGGACACATTTGCAGATTCAGAAGAACTTCAGAAGTTGAATTGTGTCATGGACATATTTGAAGATTCAGAAGAACTTCAGAAGTTGAATTGTGTCCATGGACACATTTGAAGATTCAGAAGAACTTCAGAAGTTGAATTGTGTCCATGGACACATTTGAAGATTCAGACGAACTTCAGAAGTTCAATTGTGTCCATGGACACATTTGAAGATTCAGAAGAACTTCAGAAGTTGAACTGTGTCCATGGACACATTTGAAGATTCAGACAAACTTCAGAAATTGAATTGTGTCCATGGACACATTTGAAGATTCAGACAAACTTCAGAAGTTGAATTGTGTCCATGGACACATTTGCAGATTCAGACGAACTTCAGAAGTTGAATCGTGTCCATGGACACATTTGCAGATTCAGAAGAGCTTCAGAAGTTGAATTGTGTCCATGGACACATTTGAAGATTCAGACGAACTTCAGAAGTTGAATTGCGTCCATGGACACATTTCAAGATTCAGACGAACTTCAGAAGTTGAATTGTGTCCATGGACACATTTGAAGATTCAGACGAACTTCAGAAGTTGAATTGTGTCCATGTGCACATTTGAAGATTCAAAAGAACTTCTAAAGCTGAATTCTGTCCATGGACACATTTGAAGATTCAGACGAACTTCAGAAGTTGAATTGTGTCCATGGACACATTTGAAGATTCAGAAGAACTTCAGAAGTTGAATTGTGTCCATGGACACATTTGAAGATTCAGACGAACTTCAGAAGGTGAATTGTGTCCATGGACACATTTGCAGATTCAGACAAACTTCAGAAGTTGAATTGTGTCCATGGACACATTTGAAGATTCAGAAGAACTTCAGAAGTTGAATTGTGTCATGGACATATTTGAAGATTCAGAAGAACTTCAGAAGTTGAATTGTGTCCATGGACACATTTGAAGATTCAGAAGAACTTCAGAAGTTGAATTGTGTCCATGGACACATTTGAAGATTCAGACGAACTTCAGAAGTTCAATTGTGTCCATGGACACATTTGAAGATTCAGAAGAACTTCAGAAGTTGAACTGTGTCCATGGACACATTTGAAGATTCAGACAAACTTCGAAAATTGAATTGTGTCCATGGACACATTTGAAGATTCAGACAAACTTCAGAAGTTGAATTGTGTCCATGGACACATTTGCAGATTCAGACGAACTTCAGAAGTTGAATCGTGTCCATGGACACATTTGCAGATTCAGAAGAGCTTCAGAAGTTGAATTGTGTCCATGGACACATTTAAAGATTCAGAAGAGCTTCAGAAGTTGAATTGTGTCCATGGACACATTTGAAGATTCAGACGAACTTCAGAAGTTGAATTGCGTCCATGGACACATTTCAAGATTCAGACGAACTTCAGAAGTTGAATTGTGTCCATGGACACATTTGAAGATTCAGACGAACTTCAGAAGTTGAATTGTGTCCATGTGCACATTTGAAGATTCAAAAGAACTTCTAAAGCTGAATTCTGTCCATGGACACATTTGAAGATTCAGACGAACTTCAGAAGTTGAATTGTGTCCATGGACACATTTGAAGATTCAGAAGAACTTCAGAAGTTGAATTGTGTCCATGGACACATTTGAAGATTCAGAAGAACTTCAGAGTTGAATTCTGTCCATGGACACATTTGAAGATTCAGACAAACTTCAGAAGTTGAATTATGTCCATGGACACATTTGAAGATTCAGACGAACTTCAGAAGTTGAATTGTGTCCATGGACACATTTGAAGATTCAGAAGAACT
Organism: Oscheius myriophilus; assembly: GCA_964057215.1. Lineage (NCBI taxonomy): Eukaryota > Metazoa > Nematoda > Chromadorea > Rhabditida > Rhabditidae > Oscheius > Oscheius myriophilus. Next base: position 8,036,818 of record OZ059903.1, on the reverse strand, counting down.
TCAGAAGTTGAACTGTGTCCATGGACACATTTGAAGATTCAGACGAACTTCAGAAGTTGAATTGTGTCCATGGACACATTTGCAGACTCAGACGAACTTCAGAAGTTGAATTGTGTCCATGGACACATTTGCAGATTCAGAAGAGCTTCAGAAGTTGAATTGTGTCCATGGACACATTTGAAGATTCAGAAGAGCTTCAGAAGTTGAATTGTGTCCATGGACACATTTAAAGATTCAGAAGAGCTTCAGAAGTTGAATTGTGTCCATGGACACATTTGAAGATTCAGAAGAACTTCAGAAGTTGAATTGTGTCCATGGACACATTTGAAGATTCAGACGAACTTCAGAAATTGAATTGTGTCCATGGACACATTTAAAGATTCAGAAGAGCTTCAGAAGTTGAATTGTGTCCATGGACACATTTGAAGATTCAGAAGAACTTCAGAAGTTGAATTGTGTCCATGGACACATTTGAAGATTCAGACGAACTTCAGAAGTTGATCTGTGTCCATGGACACATTTGAAGATTCAGACAAACTTCACAAGTTGAATTGTGTCCATGGACACATTTGAAGATTCAGAAGAACTTCAAAAGTTGAATTCTGTCCATGGACACATTTGAAGATTCAGACGAACTTCAGAAGTTGAATTATGTCCATAGACACATTTGAAGATTCAGACGAACTTCAGAAGTTGAATTGTGTCCATGGACACATTTGAAGATTCAGACGAACTTCAGAAGTTGAATTGTGTCCATGGACACATTTGAAGATTCAGAAGAACTTCAGAAGTTGAATTGTGTCCATGGACACATTTGAAAATTCAGAAGAACTTCAGAAGTTGAATCGTGTCCATGGACACATTTGCAGATTCAGAAGAGCTTCAGAAGTTGAATTGTGTCCATGGACACATTTGAAGATTCAGAAGAGCTTCAGAAGTTGAATTGTGTCCATGGACACATTTAAAGATTCAGAAGAGCTTCAGAAGTTGAATTGTGTCCATGGACACATTTGAAGATTCAGACGAACTTCAAAAGTTGAATTGCGGCCATGGACACATTTGAAGATTCAAAAGAACTTCTGAAGCTGAATTCTGTCCATGTACACATTTGAAGATTCAGACGAACTTCAGAAGTTGAATTTTGTCCATGGACACATTTGAAGATTCAGAAGAACTTCAGAAATTGAATTGTGTCCATGGACACAATTAAAGATTCAGACGAACTTCAGAAGTTGAATTGTGTCCATGTACACATATGAATATTCAAAAGAACTTCTGAAGCTGAATTCTGTCCATGGACACATTTGAAGATTCAGACGAACTTCAGAAATTGAATTGTGTCCATGGACACATTTGAAGATTCAGAAGAACTTCAGAAGTTGAATTGTGTCCATGGACACATTTTCAGATTCAGACGAACTTCAGAAGTTGAATTGTGTCCATGGACACATTTGAAGATTCAGAAGAACTTCAGAAGTTGAATTGTGTCCATGGACACATTTGAAGATTCAGAAAAACTTCAGAAGTTGAATTGTGTCCATGGACACATTTTCAGATTCAGACGAACTTCAGAAGGTGAATTGTGTCCATGGACACATTTGAAGATTCAGAAGAACTTCACAAGTTGAATTGTGTCCATGGACACATTTGAAGATTCAGACGAACTTCAGAAGTTGAATTGTGTCCATGGACACATTTGCAGATTCAGACAAACTTCAGAAGTTGAATTGTGTCCATGGACACATTTGAAGATTCAGAAGAACTTCAGAAGTTGAATTGTGTCCATGGACACATTTGAAGATTCAGACGAACTTCAGAAGTTCAATTGTGTCCATGGACACATTTGAAGATTCAGAAGAACTTCAGAAGTTGAACTGTGTCCATGGACACATTTGAAGATTCAGACGAACTTCAGAAATTGAATTGTGTCCATGGACACATTTGAAGATTCAGACAAACTTCAGAAGTTGAATTGTGTCCATGGACACATTTGCAGATTCAGACGAACTTCAGAAGTTGAATCGTGTCCATGGACACATTTGCAGATTCAGAAGAGCTTCAGAAGTTGAATTGTGTCCATGGACACATTTAAAGATTCAGAAGAGCTTCAGAAGTTGAATTGTGTCCATGGACACATTTGAAGATTCAGACGAACTTCAGAAGTTGAATTGCGTCCATGGACACATTTCAAGAATCAGACGAACTTCAGAAGTTGAATTGTGTCCATGGACACATTTGAAGATTCAGACGAACTTCAGAAGTTGAATTGTGTCCATGTGCACATTTGAAGATTCAAAAGAACTTCTAAAGCTGAATTCTGTCCATGGACACATTTGAAGATTCATACGAACTTCAGAAGTTGAATTGTGTCCATGGACACATTTTCAGATTCAGACGAACTTCAGAAGGTGAATTGTGTCCATGGACACATTTGAAGATTCAGAAGAACTTCACAAGTTGAATTGTGTCCATGGACACATTTGAAGATTCAGACGAACTTCAGAAGTTGAATTGTGTCCATGGACACATTTGCAGATTCAGACAAACTTCAGAAGTTGAATTGTGTCCATGGACACATTTGAAGATTCAGAAGAACTTCAGAAGTTGAATTGTGTCCATGGACACATTTGAAGATTCAGACGAACTTCAGAAGTTCAATTGTGTCCATGGACACATTTGAAGATTCAGAAGAACTTCAGAAGTTGAACTGTGTCCATGGACACATTTGAAGATTCAGACGAACTTCAGAAATTGAATTGTGTCCATGGACACATTTGAAGATTCAGACAAACTTCAGAAGTTGAATTGTGTCCATGGACACATTTGCAGATTCAGACGAACTTCAGAAGTTGAATCGTGTCCATGGACACATTTGCAGATTCAGAAGAGCTTCAGAAGTTGAATTGTGTCCATGGACACATTTGAAGATTCAGACGAACTTCAGAAGTTGAATTGCGTCCATGGACACATTTCAAGATTCAGACGAACTTCAGAAGTTGAATTGTGTCCATGGACACATTTAAAGATTCAGAAGAGCTTCAGAAGTTGAATTGTGTCCATGGACACATTTGAAGATTCAGACGAACTTCAGAAGTTGAATTGCGTCCATGGACACATTTCAAGATTCAGACGAACTTCAGAAGTTGAATTGTGTCCATGGACACATTTGAAGATTCAGACGAACTTCAGAAGTTGAATTGTGTCCATGTGCACATTTGAAGATTCAAAAGAACTTCTAAAGCTGAATTCTGTCCATGGACACATTTGAAGATTCAGACGAACTTCAGAAGTTGAATTGTGTCCATGGACACATTTGAAGATTCAGAAGAACTTCAGAAGTTGAACTGTGTCCATGGACACATTTGAAGATTCAGACGAACTTCAGAAATTGAATTGTGTCCATGGACACATTTGAAGATTCAGACAAACTTCAGAAGTTGAATTGTGTCCATGGACACATTTGCAGATTCAGACGAACTTCAGAAGTTGAATCGTGTCCATGGACACATTTGCAGATTCAGAAGAGCTTCAGAAGTTGAATTGTGTCCATGGACACATTTAAAGATTCAGAAGAGCTTCAGAAGTTGAATTGTGTCCATGGACACATTTGAAGATTCAGACGAACTTCAGAAGTTGAATTGCGTCCATGGACACATTTCAAGATTCAGACGAACTTCAGAAGTTGAATTGTGTCCATGGACACATTTGAAGATTCAGACGAACTTCAGAAGTTGAATTGTGTCCATGTGCACATTTGAAGATTCAAAAGAACTTCTAAAGCTGAATTCTGTCCATGGACACATTTGAAGATTCAGACGAACTTCAGAAGTTGAATTGTGTCCATGGACACATTTTCAGATTCAGACGAACTTCAGAAGGTGAATTGTGTCCATGGACACATTTGAAGATTCAGAAGAACTTCACAAGTTGAATTGTGTCCATGGACACATTTGAAGATTCAGACGAACTTCAGAAGTTGAATTGTGTCCATGGACACATTTGCAGATTCAGACAAACTTCAGAAGTTGAATTGTGTCCATGGACACATTTGAAGATTCAGAAGAACTTCAGAAGTTGAATTGTGTCCATGGACACATTTGAAGATTCAGACGAACTTCAGAAGTTCAATTGTGTCCATGGACACATTTGAAGATTCAGAAGAACTTCAGAAGTTGAACTGTGTCCATGGACACATTTGAAGATTCAGACGAACTTCAGAAATTGAATTGTGTCCATGGACACATTTGAAGATTCAGACAAACTTCAGAAGTTGAATTGTGTCCATGGACACATTTGCAGATTCAGACGAACTTCAGAAGTTGAATCGTGTCCATGGACACATTTGCAGATTCAGAAGAGCTTCAGAAGTTGAATTGTGTCCATGGACACATTTGAAGATTCAGACGAACTTCAGAAGTTGAATTGCGTCCATGGACACATTTCAAGATTCAGACGAACTTCAGAAGTTGAATTGTGTCCATGGACACATTTCAAGATTCAGACGAACTTCAGAAGTTGAATTGTGTCCATGGACACATTTAAAGATTCAGAAGAGCTTCAGAAGTTGAATTGTGTCCATGGACACATTTGAAGATTCAGACGAACTTCAGAAGTTGAATTGCGTCCATGGACACATTTCAAGATTCAGACGAACTTCAGAAGTTGAATTGTGTCCATGGACACATTTGAAGATTCAGACGAACTTCAGAAGTTGAATTGTGTCCATGTGCACATTTGAAGATTCAAAAGAACTTCTAAAGCTGAATTCTGTCCATGGACACATTTGAAGATTCAGACGAACTTCAGAAGTTGAATTGTGTCCATGGACACATTTGAAGATTCAGAAGAACTTCAGAAGTTGAATTGTGTCCATGGACACATTTGAAGATTCAGAAGAACTTCAGAGTTGAATTCTGTCCATGGACACATTTGAAGATTCAGACAAACTTCAGAAGTTGAATTATGTCCATGGACACATTTGAAGATTCAGACGAACTTCAGAAGTTGAATTGTGTCCATGGACACATTTGAAGATTCAGAAGAACTTCAGAAGTTGAACTGTGTCCATGGACACATTTGAAGATTCAGACGAACTTCAGAAGTTGAATTGTGTCCATGGACACATTTGCAGATTCAGACGAACTTCAGAAGTTGAATTGTGTCCATGGACACATTTGCAGATTCAGACGAACTTCAGAAGTTGATCTGTGTCCATGGACACATTTGAAGATTCAGACAAACTTCACAAGTTGAATTGTGTCCATGGACACATTTGAAGATTCAGAAGAACTTCAAAAGTTGAATTCTGTCCATGGACACATTTGAAGATTCAGACGAACTTCAGAAGTTGAATTATGTCCATGGACACATTTGAAGATTCAGACGAACTTCAGAAGTTGAATTGTGTCCATGGACACATTTGAAGATTCAGACGAACTTCAGAAGTTGAATTGTGTCCATGGACACATTTGAAGATTCAGAAGAACTTCAGAAGTTGAATTGTGTCCATGGACACATTTGAAGGTTCAGACAAACTTCAGAAATTAAATTGTGTCCATGGACACATTTGAAAATTCAGAAGAACTTCAGAAGTTGAATTGTGTCCATGGACACATTTGAAGATTCAGAAAAACTTCAGAAGTTGAATTGTGTCCATGGACACATTTGAAGATTCAGAAGAACTTCAGAAGTTGAATTATGTCCATGGACACATTTGAAGATTCAAAAGAACTTCTGAAGCTGAACTCTGTCCATGTACACATTTGAAGATTCAGACAAACTTCAGAAGTTGAATTGTGTCCATGGACACATTTGAAGATTCAGACGAACTTCAGAAGTTGAATTGTGTCCATGGACACATTTGAAGATTCAGAAGAACTTCAGAAGTTGAATTGTGTCCATGGACACATTTGAAGATTCAGAAGAACTTCAGAAGTTGAATTGTGTCCATGGACACATTTGAAGATTCAAAAAAACTTCTGAAGCTGAACTCTGTCCATGGGCACATTTGAAGATTCAGACGAACTTCAGAAGTTGAATTGTGTTCATGTACACATTTGAAGATTCAGAAGAACTTCAGAAGTTGAATTATGTCCATGGACACATTTGAAGATTCAGAAGAACTTCAGAAGTTGAACTGTGTCCATGGACACATTTGCAGATTCTGAAGAACTTCAAAAGATGAATTCTGTCCATGGACACATTTGAAGATTCAGACGAACTTCCGAAGTTGAATTATGTCCATGGACACATTTGAAGATTCAGACGAACTTCAAAAGTTGAATTGTGTCCATGGACACATTTGAAGATTCAGACGAACTTCAGAAGTTGAATTGTGTCCATGGACACATTTGAAGATTCAGAAGAACTTCAGAAGTTGAATTGTGTCCATGGACACATTTGAAGATTCAGACGAACTTCAGAAATTGAATTGTGTCCATGGACACATTTGAAAATTCAGAAGAACTTCAGAAGTTGAATTGTGTCCATGGACACATTTGAAGATTCAGAAGAACTTCAGAAGTTGAATTGTGTCCATGGACACATTTGAAGATTCAGAAGAACTTCAGAGTTGAATTCTGTCCATGGACACATTTGAAGATTCAGACAAACTTCAGAAGTTGAATTATGTCCATGGACACATTTGAAGATTCAGACGAACTTCAGAAGTTGAATTGTGTCCATGGACACATTTGAAGATTCAGAAGAACTTCAGAAGTTGAATTATGTCCATGGACACATTTGAAGATTCAAAAGAACTTCTGAAGCTGAACTCTGTCCATTAACACATTTGAAGATTCAGACGAACTTCAGAAGTTGAATTGTGTCCATGGACACATTTGAAGATTCAGACGAACTTCAGAAGTTGAATTGTGTCCATGGACACATTTGAAGATTCAGAAGAACTTCAGAAGTTGAATTGTGTCCATCGACACATTTTAAGATTCAGAAGAACTTCAGAAGTTGAATTGTGTCCATGGACACATTTGAAGATTCAAAAAAACTTCTGAAGCTGAACTCTGTCCATGGGCACATTTGAAGATTCAGACGAACTTCAGAAGTTGAATTGTGTTCATGTACACATTTGAAGATTCAGAAGAACTTCAGAAGTTGAATTATGTCCATGGACACATTTGAAGATTCAGACAAACTTCAGAAGTTGAATTGTGTCCATGGACACGTTTTAAGATTCAGACGAACTTCAGAAGTTGAATTGTGTCCATGGACACAATTGAAAATTCAGACAAACTTCAGAAGTTGAATTGTGTCCATGGACACATTTGAAGATTCAGAAGAACTTCAGAAGTTGAATTGTGTCCATGGACACATTTGAAGATTCAAAAAAACTTCTGAAGCTGAACTCTGTCCATGGGCACATTTGAAGATTCAGACGAACTTCAGAAGTTGAATTGTGTTCATGTACACATTTGAAGATTCAGAAGAACTTCAGAAGTTGAATTATGTCCATGGACACATTTGAAGATTCAGAAGAACTTCAGAAGTTGAACTGTGTCCATGGACACATTTGCAGATTCTGAAGAACTTCAAAAGATGAATTCTGTCCATGGACACATTTGAAGATTCAGACGAACTTCCGAAGTTGAATTATGTCCATGGACACATTTGAAGATTCAGACGAACTTCAAAAGTTGAATTGTGTCCATGGACACATTTGAAGATTCAGACGAACTTCAGAAGTTGAATTGTGTCCATGGACACATTTGAAGATTCAGAAGAACTTCAGAAGTTGAATTGTGTCCATGGACACATTTGAAGATTCAGACGAACTTCAGAAATTGAATTGTGTCCATGGACACATTTGAAAATTCAGAAGAACTTCAGAAGTTGAATTGTGTCCATGGACACATTTGAAGATTCAGAAGAACTTCAGAAGTTGAATTGTGTCCATGGACACATTTGAAGATTCAGAAGAACTTCAGAGTTGAATTCTGTCCATGGACACATTTGAAGATTCAGACAAACTTCAGAAGTTGAATTATGTCCATGGACACATTTGAAGATTCAGACGAACTTCAGAAGTTGAATTGTGTCCATGGACACATTTGAAGATTCAGAAGAACTTCAGAAGTTGAATTATGTCCATGGACACATTTGAAGATTCAAAAGAACTTCTGAAGCTGAACTCTGTCCATTAACACATTTGAAGATTCAGACGAACTTCAGAAGTTGAATTGTGTCCATGGACACATTTGAAGATTCAGACGAACTTCAGAAGTTGAATTGTGTCCATGGACACATTTGAAGATTCAGAAGAACTTCAGAAGTTGAATTGTGTCCATCGACACATTTTAAGATTCAGAAGAACTTCAGAAGTTGAATTGTGTCCATGGACACATTTGAAGATTCAAAAAAACTTCTGAAGCTGAACTCTGTCCATGGGCACATTTGAAGATTCAGACGAACTTCAGAAGTTGAATTGTGTTCATGTACACATTTGAAGATTCAGAAGAACTTCAGAAGTTGAATTATGTCCATGGACACATTTGAAGATTCAGACAAACTTCAGAAGTTGAATTGTGTCCATGGACACGTTTTAAGATTCAGACGAACTTCAGAAGTTGAATTGTGTCCATGGACACAATTGAAAATTCAGACAAACTTCAGAAGTTGAATTGTGTCCATGGACACATTTGAAGATTCAGAAGAACATCAGAAGTTGAATTGTGTCCATGGACACATTTGAGGATTCAGAAGAACTTCAGAAGTTGAACTGTGTCCATGGACACATTTGAAGATTCAGACGAACTTCAGAAGTTGAATTGTGTCCATGGACACATTTGCAGATTCAGACGAACTTCAGAAGTTGAATTGTGTCCATGGACACATTTGAAGATTCAGACGAACTTCAGAAGTTGAATTGTGTCCATGGACACATATGAAGATTCAGAAGAACTTCAGAAGTTGAATTGTGTCCATGGACACATTTGAAGATTCAGACAAACTTCAGAAGTTGAATTGTGTCCATGGACACAATTGAAGATTCAGACAAACTTCAGAAGTTGAATTGTGTCCATGGACACATTTGAAGATTCAGAAGAACATCAGAAGTTGAATTGTGTCCATGGACACATTTGAAGATTCAGAAGAACTTCAGAAGTTGAACTGTGTCCATGGACACATTTGAAGATTCAGACGAACTTCAGAAGTTGAATTGTGTCCATGGACACATTTGCAGACTCTGAAGAACTTCAAAAGATGAATTCTGTCCATGGACACATTTGAAGATTCAGACGAACTTCCGAAGTTGAATTATGTCCATGGACACATTTGAAGATTCAGACGAACTTCAAAAGTTGAATTGTGTCCATGGGCACATTTGAAGATTCAGACGAACTTCAGAAGTTGAATTGTGTTCATGTACACATTTGAAGATTCAGAAGAACTTCAGAAGTTGAATTATGTCCATGGACACATTTGATGATTCAGAAGAACTTCAGAAGTTGAACTGTGTCCATGGACACATTTGAAGATTCAGACGAACTTCAGAAGTTGAATTGTGTCCATGGACACATTTGCAGATTCTGAAGAACTTCAAAAGATGAATTCTGTCCATGGACACATTTGAAGATTCAGACGAACTTCAAAAGTTGAATTGTGTCCATGGACACATTTGAAGATTCAGACGAACTTCAGAAGTTGAATTGTGTCCATGGACACATTTGAAGATTCAGAAGAACTTCAGAAGTTGAATTGTGTCCATGGACACATTTGAAGATTCAGACGAACTTCAGAAATTGAATTGTGTCCATGGACACATTTGAAAATTCAGAAGAACTTCAGAAGTTGAATTGTGTCCATGGACACATTTGAAGATTCAGAAGAACTTCAGAAGTTGAATTGTGTCCATGGACACATTTGAAGATTCAGAAGAACTTCAGAAGTTGAATTATGTCCATGGACACATTTGAAGATTCAAAAGAACTTCTGAAGCTGAACTCTGTCCATTAACACATTTGAAGATTCAGACGAACTTCAGAAGTTGAATTGTGTCCATGGACACATTTGAAGATTCAGACGAACTTCAGAAGTTGAATTGTGTCCATGGACACATTTGAAGATTCAGAAGAACTTCAGAAGTTGAATTGTGTCCATCGACACATTTGAAGATTCAGAAGAACTTCAGAAGTTGAATTGTGTCCATGGACACATTTGAAGATTCAAAAAAACTTCTGAAGCTGAACTCTGTCCATGGGCACATTTGAAGATTCAGACGAACTTCAGAAGTTGAATTGTGTTCATGTACACATTTGAAGATTCAGAAGAACTTCAGAAGTTGAATTATGTCCATGGACACATTTGAAGATTCAGACAAACTTCAGAAGTTGAATTGTGTCCATGGACACGTTTGAAGATTCAGAAGAACTTCAGAAGTTGAATTGTGTCCATGGACACATTTGAAGATTCAGAAGAACTTCAGAAGTTGAATTGTGTCCATCGACACATTTGAAGATTCAGAAGAACTTCAGAAGTTGAATTGTGTCCATGGACACATTTGAAGATTCAAAAAAACTTCTGAAGCTGAACTCTGTCCATGGGCACATTTGAAGATTCAGACGAACTTCAGAAGTTGAATTGTGTTCATGTACACATTTGAAGATTCAGAAGAACATCAGAAGTTGAATTGTGTCCATGGACACATTTGAAGATTCAGAAGAACTTCAGAAGTTGAATTGTGTCCACGGACACATTTGAAGATTCAGAAGAACTTCAGAAGTTGAATTGTGTCCATGGACACATTTGAAGATTCAGAAGAACTTCAGAAGTTGAATTGTGTCCATGGACACATTTGAAGATTCAGACGAACTTCAGAAGTTGAATTGTGTCCATGGACACATTTGAAGATTCAGACAAACTTCAGAAGTTGAATTGTGTCCATGGACACATTTGAAGATTTAGAAGAACATCAGAAGTTGAACTGTGTCCATGGACACATTTGAAGATTCAAAAGAACTTCTGAAGCTGAATTCTGTCCATGTACACATTTGAAGATTCAGACGAACTTCAGAAGTTGAATTTTGTCCATGGACACATTTGAAGATTCAGAAGAACTTCACAAGTGGAATTGTGTCCATGAACACATTTGAAGATTCAGACGAACTTCAGAAGTTGAATTGTGTTCATGGACACATTTGCAGATTCAGACAAACTTCAGAAATTGAATTGTGTCCATGGACACAATTAAAGATTCAGACGAACTTCAGAAGTTGAATTGTGTCCATGTACACATATGAATATTCAAAAGAACTTCTGAAGCTGAATTCTGTCCATGGACACATTTGAAGATTCAGACGAACTTCAGAAATTGAATTGTGTCCATGGACACATTTGAAGATTCAGAAGAACTTCAGAAGTTGAATTGTGTCCACGGACACATTTTCAGATTCAGACGAACTTCAGAAGTTGAATTGTGTCCATGGACACATTTGAAGATTCAGAAGAACTTCAGAAGTTGAATTGTGTCCATGGACACATTTGAAGATTCAGAAAAACTTCAGAAGTTGAATTGTGTCCATGGACACATTTTCAGATTCAGACGAACTTCAGAAGGTGAATTGTGTCCATGGACACATTTGAAGATTCAGAAGAACTTCACAAGTTGAATTGTGTCCATGGACACATTTGAAGATTCAGACGAACTTCAGAAGTTGAATTGTGTCCATGGACACATTTGCAGATTCAGACAAACTTCAGAAGTTGAATTGTGTCCATGGACACATTTGAAGATTCAGAAGAACTTCAGAAGTTGAATTGTGTCATGGACATATTTGAAGATTCAGAAGAACTTCAGAAGTTGAATTGTGTCCATGGACACATTTGAAGATTCAGAAGAACTTCAGAAGTTGAATTGTGTCCATGGACACATTTGAAGATTCAGACAAACTTCAGAAGTTCAATTGTGTCCATGGACACATTTGAAGATTCAGAAGAACTTCAGAAGTTGAACTGTGTCCATGGACACATTTGAAGATTCAGACGAACTTCAGAAATTGAATTGTGTCCATGGACACATTTGAAGATTCAGACAAACTTCAGAAGTTGAATTGTGTCCATGGACACATTTGCAGATTCAGACGAACTTCAGAAGTTGAATCGTGTCCATGGACACATTTGCAGATTCAGAAGAGCTTCAAAAGTTGAATTGTGTCCATGGACACATTTAAAGATTCAGAAGAGCTTCAGAAGTTGAATTGTGTCCATGGACACATTTGAAGATTCAGACGAACTTCAGAAGTTGAATTGCGTCCATGGACACATTTCAAGATTCAGACAAACTTCAGAAGTTGAATTGTGTCCATGGACACATTTGAAGATTCAGACGAACTTCAGAAGTTGAATTGTGTCCATGTGCACATTTGAAGATTCAAAAGAACTTCTAAAGCTGAATTCTGTCCATGGACACATTTGAAGATTCAGACGAACTTCAGAAGTTGAATTGTGTCCATGGACACATTTGAAGATTTAGAAGAACTTCAGAAGTTGAATTGTGTCCATGGACACATTTGAAGATTCAGAAGAACTTCAGAGTTGAATTCTGTCCATGGACACATTTGAAGATTCAGACAAACTTCAGAAGTTGAATTATGTCCATGGACACATTTGAAGATTCAGACGAACTTCAGAAGTTGAATTGTGTCCATGGACACATTTGAAGATTCAGAAGAACTTCAGAAGTTGAACTGTGTCCATGGACACATTTGAAGATTCAGACGAACTTCAGAAGTTGAATTGTGTCCATGGACACATTTGCAGATTCAGACGAACTTCAGAAGTTGAATTGTGTCCATGGACACATTTGCAGATTCAGAAGAGCTTCAGAAGTTGAATTGTGTCCATGGACACATTTGAAGATTCAGAAGAGCTTCAGAAGTTGAATTGTGTCCATGGACACATTTGAAGATTCAGAAGAACTTCAGAAGTTGAATTGTGTCCATGGACACATTTGAAGATTCAGACGAACTTCAGAAATTGAATTGTGTCCATGGACACATTTAAAGATTCAGAAGAGCTTCAGAAGTTGAATTGTGTCCATGGACACATTTGAAGATTCAGAAGAACTTCAGAAGTTGAATTGTGTCCATGGACACATTTGAAGATTCAGACGAACTTCAGAAGTTGAATTGTGTCCATGGACACATTTGAAGATTCAGACGAACTTCAGAAGTTGAATTGTGTCCATGGACACATTTGAAGATTCAGAAGAACTTCAAAAGTTGAATTCTGTCCATGGACACATTTGAAGATTCAGACGAACTTCAGAAGTTGAATTATGTCCATGGACACATTTGAAGATTCAGACGAACTTCAGAAGTTGAATTGTGTCCATGGACACATTTGAAGATTCAGACGAACTTCAGAAGTTGAATTGTGTCCATGGACACATTTGAAGATTCAGAAGAACTTCAGAAGTTGAATTGTGTCCATGGACACATTTGAAGATTCAGACAAACTTCAGAAATTGAATTGTGTCCATGGACACATTTGAAAATTCAGAAGAACTTCAGAAGTTGAATTGTGTCCATGGACACATTTGAAGATTCAGAAAAACTTCAGAAGTTGAATTGTGTCCATGGACACATTTGAAGATTCAGAAGAACTTCAGAAGTTGAATTATGTTCATGGACACATTTGAAGATTCAAAAGAACTTCTGAAGCTGAACTCTGTCCATGTACACATTTGAAGATTCAGACGAACTTCAGAAGTTGAATTGTGTCCATGGACACATTTGAAGATTCAGACGAGCTTCAGAAGTTGAATTGTGTCCATGGACACATTTGAAGATTCAGAAGAACTTCAGAAGTTGAATTGTGTCCATGGACACATTTGAAGATTCAGAAGAACTTCAGAAGTTGAATTGTGTCCATGGACACATTTGAAGATTCAAAAAAACTTCTGAAGCTGAACTCTGTCCATGGGCACATGTGAAGATTCAGACGAACTTCAGAAGTTGAATTGTGTTCATGTACACATTTGAAGATTCAGAAGAACTTCAGAAGTTGAATTATGTCCATGGACACATTTGAAGATTCAGACAAACTTCAGAAGTTGAATTGTGTCCATGGACACATTTAAAGAATCAGAAGAACTTCAGAGTTGAATTCTGTCCATGGACACATTTGAAGATTCAGACAAACTTCAGAAGTTGAATTATGTCCATGGACACATTTGAAGATTCAGACGAACTTCAGAAGTTGAATTGTGTCCATGGACACATTTGAAGATTCAGAAGAACTTCAGAAGTTGAATTGTGTCCATGGACACATTTGCAGATTCAGACGAACTTCAGAAGTTGAATTGTGTCCATGGACACATTTGAAGATTCAGAAGAACTTCAGAAGTTGAATTGTGTCCATGGACACATTTGAAGATTCAGACGAACTTCAGAAGTTGAACTGTGTCCATGGACACATTTGAAGATTCAGACGAACTTCAGAAATTGAATTGTGTCCATGGACACATTTGAAGATTCAGACAAACTTCAGAAGTTGAATTGTGTCCATGGACACATTTGCAGATTCAGACGAACTTCAGAAGTTGAATCGTGTCCATGGACACATTTGCAGATTCAGAAGAGCTTCAGAAGTTGAATTGTGTCCATGGACACATTTAAAGATTCAGAAGAGCTTCAGAAGTTGAATTGTGTCCATGGACACATTTGAAGATTCAGACGAACTTCAGAAGTTGAATTGCGTCCATGGACACATTTCAAGATTCAGACGAACTTCAGAAGTTGAATTGTGTCCATGGACACATTTGAAGATTCAGACGAACTTCAGAAGTTGAATTGTGTCCATGTGCACATTTGAAGATTCAAAAGAACTTCTAAAGCTGAATTCTGTCCATGGACACATTTGAAGATTCAGACGAACTTCAGAAGTTGAATTGTGTCCATGGACACATTTGAAGATTCAGAAGAACTTCAGAAGTTGAATTGTGTCCATGGACACATTTGAAGATTCAGACGAACTTCAGAAGTTGAATTGTGTCCATGGACACATTTGAAGATTCAGAAGAACTTCAGAAGTTGAATTGTGTCCATGGACACATTTGCAGATTCAGAAGAACTTCAGAAGTTGAATTGTGTCCATGGACACATTTGAAGATTCAGAAGAACTTCAGAAGTTGAATTGTGTCCATGGACACATTTGAAGATTCAGACGAACTTCAGAAGTTGAATTGTGTCCATGGACACATTTGAAGATTCAGAAGAACTTCAGAAGTTGAACTGTGTCCATGGACACATTTGAAGATTCAGACGAACTTCAGAAATTGAATTGTGTCCATGGACACATTTGAAGATTCAGACAAACTTCAGAAGTTGAATTGTGTCCATGGACACATTTGCAGATTCAGACGAACTTCAGAAGTTGAATCGTGTCCATGGACACATTTGCAGATTCAGAAGAGCTTCAGAAGTTGAATTGTGTCCATGGACACATTTAAAGATTCAGAAGAGCTTCAGAAGTTGAATTGTGTCCATGGACACATTTGAAGATTCAGACGAACTTCAGAAGTTGAATTGCGTCCATGGACACATTTCAAGATTCAGACGAACTTCAGAAGTTGAATTGTGTCCATGGACACATTTGAAGATTCAGACGAACTTCAGAAGTTGAATTGTGTCCATGTGCACATTTGAAGATTCAAAAGAACTTCTAAAGCTGAATTCTGTCCATGGACACATTTGAAGATTCAGACGAACTTCAGAAGTTGAATTGTGTCCATGGACACATTTGAAGATTCAGAAGAACTTCAGAAGTTGAATTGTGTCCATGGACACATTTGAAGATTCAGACGAACTTCAGAAATTGAACTGTGTCCATGGACACATTTGAAAATTCAGAAGAACTTCAGAAGTTGAATTGTGTCCATGGACACATTTGAAGATTCAGAAGAACTTCAGAAGTTGAATTGTGTCCATGGACACATTTGAAGATTCAGAAGAACTTCAAAAGTTGAACTGTGTCCATGGACACCTTTGAAGATTCAGACGAACTTCAGAAGTTGAATTGTGTCCATGGACACATTTGCAGATTCAGACGAACTTCAGAAGTTGAATTGTGTCCATGGACACATTTGCAGATTCAGAAGAGCTTCAGAAGTTGAATTGTGTCCATGGACACATTTGAAGTTTCAGAAGAGCTTCAGAAGTTGAATTGTGTCCATGGACACATTTGAAGATTCAGAAGAACTTCAGAAGTTGAATTGTGTCCATGGACACATTTGAAGATTCAGACGAACTTCAGAAATTGAATTGTGTCCATGGACACATTTAAAGATTCAGAAGAGCTTCAGAAGTTGAGATGTGTCCATGGACACATTTGAAGATTCAGAAGAACTTCAGAAGTTGAATTGTGTCCATGGACACATTTGAAGATTCAGACGAACTTCAGAAGTTGATCTGTGTCCATGGACACATTTGAAGATTCAGACAAACTTCACAAGTTGAATTGTGTCCATGGACACATTTGAAGATTCAGAAGAACTTCAGAAGTTGAATTGTGTCCATGGACACATTTGCAGATTCAGACGAACTTCAGAAGTTGAATTGTGTCCATGGACACATTTGAAGATTCAGACGAACTTCAGAAGTTGAATTGTGTCCATGGACACATTTGAAGATTCAGAAGAACTTCAGAAGTTGAATTGTGTCCATGGACACATTTGAAGATTCAGAAGAACTTCAGAAGTTGAATTGTGTCCATGGACACATTTGAAGATTCAGAAGAACTTCAGAAGTTGAATTATGTCCATGGACACATTTGAAGATTCAGACGAACTTCAGAAATTGAATTGTGTCCATGAACACATTTGAAAATTCAGAAGAACTTCAGAAGTTGAATTGTGTCCATGGACACATTTGAAGATTCAGAAGAACTTCAGAAGTTGAATTGTGTCCATGGACACATTTGAAGATTCAGAAGAACTTCAGAAGTTGAATTATGTCCATGGACACATTTGAAGATTCAAAAGAACTTCTGAAGCTGAACTCTGTCCATGTACACATTTGAAGATTCAGACGAACTTCAGAAGTTGAATTGTGTCCATGGACACATTTGAAGATTCAGACGAACTTCAGAAGTTGAATTGTGTCCATGGACACATTTGAAGATTCAGAAGAACTTCAGAAGTTGAATTGTGTCCATGGACACATTTGAAGATTCAAAAAAACTTCTGAAGCTGAACTCTGTCCATGGGCACATTTGAAGATTCAGACGAACTTCAGAAGTTGAATTGTGTTCATGTACACATTTGAAGAATCAGAAGAACTTCAGAAGTTGAATTATGTCCATGGACACATTTGAAGATTCAGACAAACTTCAGAAGTTGAATTGTGTCCATGGACACGTTTTAAGATTCAGACGAACTTCAGAAGTTGAATTGTGTCCATGGACACAATTGAAGATTCAGACAAACTTCAGAAGTTGAATTGTGTCCATGGACACATTTGAAGATTCAGAAGAACATCAGAAGTTGAATTGTGTCCATGGACACATTTGAAGATTCAAAAAAACTTCTGAAGCTGAACTCTGTCCATGGGCACATTTGAAGATTCAGACGAATTTCAGAAGTTGAATTGTGTCCATGGACACATTTGAAGATTCAGAAGAACTTCAGAAGTTGAATTGTGTCCATGGACACATTTGAAGATTCAGACAAACTTCAGAAGTTGAATTGTGTCCATGGACACAATTGAAGATTCAGACAAACTTCAGAAGTTGAATTGTGTCCATGGACACATTTGAAGATTCAGAAGAACATCAGAAGTTGAATTGTGTCCATGGACACATTTGAAGATTCAGAAGAACTTCAGAAGTTGAACTGTGTCCATGGACACATTTGAAGATTCAGACGAACTTCAGAAGTTGAATTGTGTCCATGGACACATTTGCAGATTCAGACGAACTTCAGAAGTTGAATTGTGTCCATGGACACATTTGAAGATTCAGACGAACTTCAGAAGTTGAATTGTGTCCATGGACACATTTGAAGATTCAGAAGAACTTCAGAAGTTGAATTGTGTCCATGGACACATTTGAAGATTCAAAAAAACTTCTGAAGCTGAACTCTGTCCATGGGCACATTTGAAGATTCAGACGAACTTCAGAAGTTGAATTGTGTTCATGTACACATTTGAAGAATCAGAAGAACTTCAGAAGTTGAATTATGTCCATGGACACATTTGAAGATTCAGACAAACTTCAGAAGTTGAATTGTGTCCATGGACACGTTTTAAGATTCAGACGAACTTCAGAAGTTGAATTGTGTCCATGGACACAATTGAAGATTCAGACAAACTTCAGAAGTTGAATTGTGTCCATGGACACATTTGAAGATTCAGAAGAACATCAGAAGTTGAATTGTGTCCATGGACACATTTGAAGATTCAAAAAAACTTCTGAAGCTGAACTCTGTCCATGGGCACATTTGAAGATTCAGACGAATTTCAGAAGTTGAATTGTGTCAATGGACACATTTGAAGATTCAGAAGAACTTCAGAAGTTGAATTGTGTCCATGGACACATTTGAAGATTCAGACAAACTTCAGAAGTTGAATTGTGTCCATGGACACAATTGAAGATTCAGACAAACTTCAGAAGTTGAATTGTGTCCATGGACACATTTGAAGATTCAGAAGAACTTCAGAAGTTGAATTGTGTCCATGGACACATTTGAAGATTCAGAAGAACTTCAGAAGTTGAATTATGTCCATGGACACATTTGAAGATTCAAAAGAACTTCTGAAGCTGAACTCTGTCCATGTACACATTTGAAGATTCAGACGAACTTCAGAAGTTGAATTGTGTCCATGGACACATTTGAAGATTCAAAAAAACTTCTGAAGCTGAACTCTGTCCATGTACACATTTGAAGATTCAGAAGAACATCAGAAGTTGAATTGTGTCCATGGACACATTTGAAGATTCAAAAAAACTTCTGAAGCTGAACTCTGTCCATGGGCACATTTGAAGATTCAGACGAATTTCAGAAGTTGAATTGTGTCCATGGACACATTTGAAGATTCAGAAGAACTTCAGAAGTTGAATTGTGTCCATGGACACATTTGAAGATTCAGACAAACTTCAGAAGTTGAATTGTGTCCATGGACACAATTGAAGATTCAGACAAACTTCAGAAGTTGAATTGTGTCCATGGACACATTTGAAGATTCAGAAGAACTTCAGAAGTTGAATTGTGTCCATGGACACATTTGAAGATTCAGAAGAACTTCAGAAGTTGAATTATGTCCATGGACACATTTGAAGATTCAAAAGAACTTCTGAAGCTGAACTCTGTCCATGTACACATTTGAAGATTCAGACGAACTTCAGAAGTTGAATTGTGTCCATGGACACATTTGAAGATTCAGACGAACTTCAGAAGTTGAATTGTGTCCATGGACACATTTGAAGATTCAGAAGAACTTCAGAAGTTGAATTGTGTCCATGGACACATTTGAAGATTCAAAAAAAACTTCTGAAGCTGAACTCTGTCCATGGGCACATTTGAAGATTCAGACGAACTTCAGAAGTTGAATTGTGTTCATGTACACATTTGAAGAATCAGAAGAACTTCAGAAGTTGAATTATGTCCATGGACACATTTGAAGATTCAGACAAACTTCAGAAGTTGAATTGTGTCCATGGACACGTTTTAAGATTCAGACGAACTTCAGAAGTTGAATTGTGTCCATGGACACATTTGAAGATTCAGACGAACTTCAGAAGTTGAATTGTGTCCATGGACACATTTGAAGATTCAGAAGAACTTCAGAAGTTGAATTGTGTCCATGGACACATTTGAAGATTCAGACAAACTTCAGAAATTGAATTGTGTCCATGGACACATTTGAAAATTCAGAAGAACTTCAGAAGTTGAATTGTGTCCATGGACACATTTGAAGATTCAGAAAAACTTCAGAAGTTGAATTGTGTCCATGGACACATTTGAAGATTCAGAAGAACTTCAGAAGTTGAATTATGTTCATGAACACATTTGAAGATTCAAAAGAACTTCTGAAGCTGAACTCTGTCCATGTACACATTTGAAGATTCAGACGAACTTCAGAAGTTGAATTGTGTCCATGGACACATTTGAAGATTCAGACGAGCTTCAGAAGTTGAATTGTGTCCATGGACACATTTGAAGATTCAGAAGAACTTCAGAAGTTGAATTGTGTCCATGGACACATTTGAAGATTCAGAAGAACTTCAGAAGTTGAATTGTGTCCATGGACACATTTGAAGATTCAAAAAAACTTCTGAAGCTGAACTCTGTCCATGGGCACATGTGAAGATTCAGACGAACTTCAGAAGTTGAATTGTGTTCATGTACACATTTGAAGATTCAGAAGAACTTCAGAAGTTGAATTATGTCCATGGACACATTTGAAGATTCAGACAAACTTCAGAAGTTGAATTGTGTCCATGGACACATTTAAAGAATCAGAAGAACTTCAGAGTTGAATTCTGTCCATGGACACATTTGAAGATTCAGACAAACTTCAGAAGTTGAATTATGTCCATGGACACATTTGAAGATTCAGACGAACTTCAGAAGTTGAATTGTGTCCATGGACACATTTGAAGATTCAGAAGAACTTCAGAAGTTGAATTGTGTCCATGGACACATTTGCAGATTCAGACGAACTTCAGAAGTTGAATTGTGTCCATGGACACATTTGAAGATTCAGAAGAACTTCAGAAGTTGAATTGTGT
Source organism: Oscheius myriophilus (assembly GCA_964057215.1). NCBI lineage: Eukaryota > Metazoa > Nematoda > Chromadorea > Rhabditida > Rhabditidae > Oscheius > Oscheius myriophilus. The sequence continues at coordinate 8,016,079 of OZ059903.1, read as the reverse complement.
CCATGGACACATTTGAAGATTCAGACGAACTTCAGAAGTTGAACTGTGTCCATGGACACATTTGAAGATTCAGACGAACTTCAGAAATTGAATTGTGTCCATGGACACATTTGAAGATTCAGACAAACTTCAGAAGTTGAATTGTGTCCATGGACACATTTGCAGATTCAGACGAACTTCAGAAGTTGAATCGTGTCCATGGACACATTTGCAGATTCAGAAGAGCTTCAGAAGTTGAATTGTGTCCATGGACACATTTAAAGATTCAGAAGAGCTTCAGAAGTTGAATTGTGTCCATGGACACATTTGAAGATTCAGACGAACTTCAGAAGTTGAATTGCGTCCATGGACACATTTCAAGATTCAGACGAACTTCAGAAGTTGAATTGTGTCCATGGACACATTTGAAGATTCAGACGAACTTCAGAAGTTGAATTGTGTCCATGTGCACATTTGAAGATTCAAAAGAACTTCTAAAGCTGAATTCTGTCCATGGACACATTTGAAGATTCAGACGAACTTCAGAAGTTGAATTGTGTCCATGGACACATTTGAAGATTCAGAAGAACTTCAGAAGTTGAATTGTGTCCATGGACACATTTGAAGATTCAGACGAACTTCAGAAGTTGAATTGTGTCCATGGACACATTTGAAGATTCAGAAGAACTTCAGAAGTTGAATTGTGTCCATGGACACATTTGCAGATTCAGAAGAACTTCAGAAGTTGAATTGTGTCCATGGACACATTTGAAGATTCAGAAGAACTTCAGAAGTTGAATTGTGTCCATGGACACATTTGAAGATTCAGACGAACTTCAGAAGTTGAATTGTGTCCATGGACACATTTGAAGATTCAGAAGAACTTCAGAAGTTGAACTGTGTCCATGGACACATTTGAAGATTCAGACGAACTTCAGAAATTGAATTGTGTCCATGGACACATTTGAAGATTCAGACAAACTTCAGAAGTTGAATTGTGTCCATGGACACATTTGCAGATTCAGACGAACTTCAGAAGTTGAATCGTGTCCATGGACACATTTGCAGATTCAGAAGAGCTTCAGAAGTTGAATTGTGTCCATGGACACATTTAAAGATTCAGAAGAGCTTCAGAAGTTGAATTGTGTCCATGGACACATTTGAAGATTCAGACGAACTTCAGAAGTTGAATTGCGTCCATGGACACATTTCAAGATTCAGACGAACTTCAGAAGTTGAATTGTGTCCATGGACACATTTGAAGATTCAGACGAACTTCAGAAGTTGAATTGTGTCCATGTGCACATTTGAAGATTCAAAAGAACTTCTAAAGCTGAATTCTGTCCATGGACACATTTGAAGATTCAGACGAACTTCAGAAGTTGAATTGTGTCCATGGACACATTTGAAGATTCAGAAGAACTTCAGAAGTTGAATTGTGTCCATGGACACATTTGAAGATTCAGACGAACTTCAGAAATTGAACTGTGTCCATGGACACATTTGAAAATTCAGAAGAACTTCAGAAGTTGAATTGTGTCCATGGACACATTTGAAGATTCAGAAGAACTTCAGAAGTTGAATTGTGTCCATGGACACATTTGAAGATTCAGAAGAACTTCAAAAGTTGAACTGTGTCCATGGACACCTTTGAAGATTCAGACGAACTTCAGAAGTTGAATTGTGTCCATGGACACATTTGCAGATTCAGACGAACTTCAGAAGTTGAATTGTGTCCATGGACACATTTGCAGATTCAGAAGAGCTTCAGAAGTTGAATTGTGTCCATGGACACATTTGAAGTTTCAGAAGAGCTTCAGAAGTTGAATTGTGTCCATGGACACATTTGAAGATTCAGAAGAACTTCAGAAGTTGAATTGTGTCCATGGACACATTTGAAGATTCAGACGAACTTCAGAAATTGAATTGTGTCCATGGACACATTTAAAGATTCAGAAGAGCTTCAGAAGTTGAGATGTGTCCATGGACACATTTGAAGATTCAGAAGAACTTCAGAAGTTGAATTGTGTCCATGGACACATTTGAAGATTCAGACGAACTTCAGAAGTTGATCTGTGTCCATGGACACATTTGAAGATTCAGACAAACTTCACAAGTTGAATTGTGTCCATGGACACATTTGAAGATTCAGAAGAACTTCAGAAGTTGAATTGTGTCCATGGACACATTTGCAGATTCAGACGAACTTCAGAAGTTGAATTGTGTCCATGGACACATTTGAAGATTCAGACGAACTTCAGAAGTTGAATTGTGTCCATGGACACATTTGAAGATTCAGAAGAACTTCAGAAGTTGAATTGTGTCCATGGACACATTTGAAGATTCAGAAGAACTTCAGAAGTTGAATTGTGTCCATGGACACATTTGAAGATTCAGAAGAACTTCAGAAGTTGAATTATGTCCATGGACACATTTGAAGATTCAGACGAACTTCAGAAATTGAATTGTGTCCATGAACACATTTGAAAATTCAGAAGAACTTCAGAAGTTGAATTGTGTCCATGGACACATTTGAAGATTCAGAAGAACTTCAGAAGTTGAATTGTGTCCATGGACACATTTGAAGATTCAGAAGAACTTCAGAAGTTGAATTATGTCCATGGACACATTTGAAGATTCAAAAGAACTTCTGAAGCTGAACTCTGTCCATGTACACATTTGAAGATTCAGACGAACTTCAGAAGTTGAATTGTGTCCATGGACACATTTGAAGATTCAGACGAACTTCAGAAGTTGAATTGTGTCCATGGACACATTTGAAGATTCAGAAGAACTTCAGAAGTTGAATTGTGTCCATGGACACATTTGAAGATTCAAAAAAACTTCTGAAGCTGAACTCTGTCCATGGGCACATTTGAAGATTCAGACGAACTTCAGAAGTTGAATTGTGTTCATGTACACATTTGAAGAATCAGAAGAACTTCAGAAGTTGAATTATGTCCATGGACACATTTGAAGATTCAGACAAACTTCAGAAGTTGAATTGTGTCCATGGACACGTTTTAAGATTCAGACGAACTTCAGAAGTTGAATTGTGTCCATGGACACAATTGAAGATTCAGACAAACTTCAGAAGTTGAATTGTGTCCATGGACACATTTGAAGATTCAGAAGAACATCAGAAGTTGAATTGTGTCCATGGACACATTTGAAGATTCAAAAAAACTTCTGAAGCTGAACTCTGTCCATGGGCACATTTGAAGATTCAGACGAATTTCAGAAGTTGAATTGTGTCCATGGACACATTTGAAGATTCAGAAGAACTTCAGAAGTTGAATTGTGTCCATGGACACATTTGAAGATTCAGACAAACTTCAGAAGTTGAATTGTGTCCATGGACACAATTGAAGATTCAGACAAACTTCAGAAGTTGAATTGTGTCCATGGACACATTTGAAGATTCAGAAGAACATCAGAAGTTGAATTGTGTCCATGGACACATTTGAAGATTCAGAAGAACTTCAGAAGTTGAACTGTGTCCATGGACACATTTGAAGATTCAGACGAACTTCAGAAGTTGAATTGTGTCCATGGACACATTTGCAGATTCAGACGAACTTCAGAAGTTGAATTGTGTCCATGGACACATTTGAAGATTCAGACGAACTTCAGAAGTTGAATTGTGTCCATGGACACATTTGAAGATTCAGAAGAACTTCAGAAGTTGAATTGTGTCCATGGACACATTTGAAGATTCAAAAAAACTTCTGAAGCTGAACTCTGTCCATGGGCACATTTGAAGATTCAGACGAACTTCAGAAGTTGAATTGTGTTCATGTACACATTTGAAGAATCAGAAGAACTTCAGAAGTTGAATTATGTCCATGGACACATTTGAAGATTCAGACAAACTTCAGAAGTTGAATTGTGTCCATGGACACGTTTTAAGATTCAGACGAACTTCAGAAGTTGAATTGTGTCCATGGACACAATTGAAGATTCAGACAAACTTCAGAAGTTGAATTGTGTCCATGGACACATTTGAAGATTCAGAAGAACATCAGAAGTTGAATTGTGTCCATGGACACATTTGAAGATTCAAAAAAACTTCTGAAGCTGAACTCTGTCCATGGGCACATTTGAAGATTCAGACGAATTTCAGAAGTTGAATTGTGTCAATGGACACATTTGAAGATTCAGAAGAACTTCAGAAGTTGAATTGTGTCCATGGACACATTTGAAGATTCAGACAAACTTCAGAAGTTGAATTGTGTCCATGGACACAATTGAAGATTCAGACAAACTTCAGAAGTTGAATTGTGTCCATGGACACATTTGAAGATTCAGAAGAACTTCAGAAGTTGAATTGTGTCCATGGACACATTTGAAGATTCAGAAGAACTTCAGAAGTTGAATTATGTCCATGGACACATTTGAAGATTCAAAAGAACTTCTGAAGCTGAACTCTGTCCATGTACACATTTGAAGATTCAGACGAACTTCAGAAGTTGAATTGTGTCCATGGACACATTTGAAGATTCAAAAAAACTTCTGAAGCTGAACTCTGTCCATGTACACATTTGAAGATTCAGAAGAACATCAGAAGTTGAATTGTGTCCATGGACACATTTGAAGATTCAAAAAAACTTCTGAAGCTGAACTCTGTCCATGGGCACATTTGAAGATTCAGACGAATTTCAGAAGTTGAATTGTGTCCATGGACACATTTGAAGATTCAGAAGAACTTCAGAAGTTGAATTGTGTCCATGGACACATTTGAAGATTCAGACAAACTTCAGAAGTTGAATTGTGTCCATGGACACAATTGAAGATTCAGACAAACTTCAGAAGTTGAATTGTGTCCATGGACACATTTGAAGATTCAGAAGAACTTCAGAAGTTGAATTGTGTCCATGGACACATTTGAAGATTCAGAAGAACTTCAGAAGTTGAATTATGTCCATGGACACATTTGAAGATTCAAAAGAACTTCTGAAGCTGAACTCTGTCCATGTACACATTTGAAGATTCAGACGAACTTCAGAAGTTGAATTGTGTCCATGGACACATTTGAAGATTCAGACGAACTTCAGAAGTTGAATTGTGTCCATGGACACATTTGAAGATTCAGAAGAACTTCAGAAGTTGAATTGTGTCCATGGACACATTTGAAGATTCAAAAAAAACTTCTGAAGCTGAACTCTGTCCATGGGCACATTTGAAGATTCAGACGAACTTCAGAAGTTGAATTGTGTTCATGTACACATTTGAAGAATCAGAAGAACTTCAGAAGTTGAATTATGTCCATGGACACATTTGAAGATTCAGACAAACTTCAGAAGTTGAATTGTGTCCATGGACACGTTTTAAGATTCAGACGAACTTCAGAAGTTGAATTGTGTCCATGGACACAATTGAAGATTCAGACAAACTTCAGAAGTTGAATTGTGTCCATGGACACATTTGAAGATTCAGAAGAACATCAGAAGTTGAATTGTGTCCATGGACACATTTGAAGATTCAAAAAAACTTCTGAAGCTGAACTCTGTCCATGGGCACATTTGAAGATTCAGACGAATTTCAGAAGTTGAATTGTGTCCATGGACACATTTGAAGATTCAGAAGAACTTCAGAAGTTGAATTGTGTCCATGGACACATTTGAAGATTCAGACAAACTTCAGAAGTTGAATTGTGTCCATGGACACAATTGAAGATTCAGACAAACTTCAGAAGTTGAATTGTGTCCATGGACACATTTGAAGATTCAGAAGAACATCAGAAGTTGAATTGTGTCCATGGACACATTTGAAGATTCAGAAGAACTTCAGAAGTTGAACTGTGTCCATGGACACATTTGAAGATTCAGACGAACTTCAGAAGTTGAATTGTGTCCATGGACACATTTGCAGATTCAGACGAACTTCAGAAGTTGAATTGTGTCCATGGACACATTTGAAGATTCAGACGAACTTCAGAAGTTGAATTGTGTCCATGGACACATTTGAAGATTCAGAAGAACTTCAGAAGTTGAATTGTGTCCATGGACACATTTGAAGATTCAAAAAAACTTCTGAAGCTGAACTCTGTCCATGGGCACATTTGAAGATTCAGACGAACTTCAGAAGTTGAATTGTGTTCATGTACACATTTGAAGAATCAGAAGAACTTCAGAAGTTGAATTATGTCCATGGACACATTTGAAGATTCAGACAAACTTCAGAAGTTGAATTGTGTCCATGGACACGTTTTAAGATTCAGACGAACTTCAGAAGTTGAATTGTGTCCATGGACACAATTGAAGATTCAGACAAACTTCAGAAGTTGAATTGTGTCCATGGACACATTTGAAGATTCAGAAGAACATCAGAAGTTGAATTGTGTCCATGGACACATTTGAAGATTCAAAAAAACTTCTGAAGCTGAACTCTGTCCATGGGCACATTTGAAGATTCAGACGAATTTCAGAAGTTGAATTGTGTCCATGGACACATTTGAAGATTCAGAAGAACTTCAGAAGTTGAATTGTGTCCATGGACACATTTGAAGATTCAGACAAACTTCAGAAGTTGAATTGTGTCCATGGACACAATTGAAGATTCAGACAAACTTCAGAAGTTGAATTGTGTCCATGGACACATTTGAAGATTCAGAAGAACATCAGAAGTTGAATTGTGTCCATGGACACATTTGAAGATTCAGAAGAACTTCAGAAGTTGAACTGTGTCCATGGACACATTTGAAGATTCAGACGAACTTCAGAAGTTGAATTGTGTCCATGGACACATTTGCAGATTCAGACGAACTTCAGAAGTTGAATTGTGTCCATGGACACATTTGAAGATTCAGACGAACTTCAGAAGTTGAATTGTGTCCATGGACACATTTGAAGATTCAGACGAACTTCAGAAGTTGAATTGTGTCCATGGACACATTTGAAGATTCAGAAGAACTTCAGAAGTTGAATTGTGTCCATGTACACATTTGAAGAATCAGAAGAACTTCAGAAGTTGAATTATGTCCATGGACACATTTGAAGATTCAGACAAACTTCAGAAGTTGAATTGTGTCCATGGACACGTTTTAAGATTCAGACGAACTTCAGAAGTTGAATTGTGTCCATGGACACAATTGAAGATTCAGACAAACTTCAGAAGTTGAATTGTGTCCATGGACACATTTGAAGATTCAGAAGAACATCAGAAGTTGAATTGTGTCCATGGACACATTTGAAGATTCAAAAAAACTTCTGAAGCTGAACTCTGTCCATGGGCACATTTGAAGATTCAGACGAATTTCAGAAGTTGAATTGTGTCCATGGACACATTTGAAGATTCAGAAGAACTTCAGAAGTTGAATTGTGTCCATGGACACATTTGAAGATTCAGACAAACTTCAGAAGTTGAATTGTGTCCATGGACACAATTGAAGATTCAGACAAACTTCAGAAGTTGAATTGTGTCCATGGACACATTTGAAGATTCAGAAGAACATCAGAAGTTGAATTGTGTCCATGGACACATTTGAAGATTCAGAAGAACTTCAGAAGTTGAACTGTGTCCATGGACACATTTGAAGATTCAGACGAACTTCAGAAGTTGAATTGTGTCCATGGACACATTTGCAGATTCAGACGAACTTCAGAAGTTGAATTGTGTCCATGGACACATTTGAAGATTCAGACGAACTTCAGAAGTTGAATTGTGTCCATGGACACATTTGAAGATTCAGAAGAACTTCAGAAGTTGTATTGTGTCCATGGACACATTTGAAGATTCAGAAGAACTTCAGAAGTTGAATTGTGTCCATGGACACATTTGAAGATTCAAAAAAACTTCTGAAGCTGAACTCTGTCCATGGGCACATTTGAAGATTCAGACGAACTTCAGAAGTTGAATTGTGTTCATGTACACATTTAAAGATTCAGAAGAACTTCAGAAGTTGAATTATGTCCATGGACACATTTGAAGATTCAGACGAACTTCAGAAATTGAATTATGTCCATGAACACATTTGAAAATTCAGAAGAACTTCAGAAGTTGAATTGTGTCCATGGACACATTTGAAGATTCAGAAGAACTTCAGAAGTTGAATTGTGTCCATGGACACATTTGAAGATTCAGAAGAACTTCAGAAGTTGAATTATGTCCATGGACACATTTGAAGATTCAAAAGAACTTCTGAAGCTGAACTCTGTCCATGTACACATTTGAAGATTCAGACGAACTTCAGAAGTTGAAGTGTGTCCATGGACACATTTGAAGATTCAGACGAACTTCAGAAGTTGAATTGTGTCCATGGACACATTTGAAGATTCAGAAGAACTTCAGAAGTTGAATTGTGTCCATGGACACATTTGAAGATTTAAAAAAACTTCTGAAGCTGAACTCTGTCCATGGGCACATTTGAAGATTCAGACGAACTTCAGAAGTTGAATTGTGTTCATGTACACATTTGAAGATTCAGAAGAACTTCAGAAGTTGAATTATGTCCATGGACACATTTGAAGATTCAGACAAACTTCAGAAGTTGAATTGTGTCCATGGACACGTTTTAAGATTCAGACGAACTTCAGAAGTTGAATTGTGTCCATGGACACAATTGAAGATTCAGACAAACTTCAGAAGTTGAATTGTGTCCATGGACACATTTGAAGATTTAGAAGAACTTCAAAAGTTGAATTGTGTCCATGGACACATTTGAAGATTCAGAAGAACTTCAAAAGTTGAATTGTGTCCATGGACACATTTGAAGATTCAGAAGAACTTCAAAAGTTGAATTGTGTCCATGGACACATTTGAAGATTCAGAAGAACATCAGAAGTTGAATTGTGTCCATGGACACATTTGAAGATTCAGAAGAACTTCAGAAGTTGAATTGTGTCCACGGACACATTTGAAGATTCAGAAGAACTTCAGAAGTTGAATTGTGTCCATGGACACATTTGAAGATTCAGACGAACTTCAGAAGTTGAATTGTGTCCATGGACACATTTGAAGATTCAGACGAACTTCAGAAGTTGAATTGTGTCCATGGACACATTTGAAGATTCAGACAAACTTCAGAAGTTGAATTGTGTCCATGGACACATTTGAAGATTTAGAAGAACTTCAAAAGTTGAATTGTGTCCATGGACACATTTGAAGATTCAGAAGAACTTCAAAAGTTGAATTGTGTCCATGGACACATTTGAAGATTCAGAAGAACTTTAGAAGTTGAATTGTGTCCATGAACACATTTGCAGATTCAGACGAACTTCAGAAGTTGAATTGTGTCCATGGACACATTTGAAGATTCAGAAGAACTTCAGAAGTTGAATTGTGTCCATGGACACATTTGAAGATTCAGAAGAACTTCAGAAGTTGAATTGTGTCCATGGACACATTTGAAGATTCAAAAGAACTTCTGAAGCTGAACTCTGTCCATGGGCACATTTGAAGATTCAGACGAACTTCAGAAGTTGAATTGTGTTCATGTACACATTTGAAGATTCAGAAGAACTTCAGAAGTTGAATTATGTCCATGGACACATTTGAAGATTCAGACGAACTTCAGAAGTTGAATTGTGTCCATGGACACATTTGAAGATTCAGACGAACTTCAGAAGTTGAATTGTGTCCATGGACACATTTGAAGATTCAGACAAACTTCAGAAGTTGAATTGTGTCCATGGACACATTTGAAGATTCAGAAGAACATCAGAAGTTGAATTGTGTCCATGGACACATTTGAAGATTCAGAAGAACGTCAGAAGTTGAATTGTGTCCACGGACACATTTGAAGATTCAGAAGAACTTCAGAAGTTGAATTGTGTCCATGGACACATTTGAAGATTCAGACGAACTTCAGAAGTTGAATTGTGTCCATGGACACATTTGAAGATTCAGACGAACTTCAGAAGTTGAATTGTGTCCGTGGACACATTTGAAGATTCAGAAGAACTTTAGAAGTTGAATTGTGTCCATGGACACATTTGAAGATTCAAAAGAACTTCTGAAGCTGAACTCTGTCCATGTACACATTTGAAGATTCAGACGAACTTCAGAAGTTGAAGTGTGTCCATGGACACATTTGAAGATTCAGACGAACTTCAGAAGTTGAATTGTGTCCATGGACACATTTGAAGATTCAGAAGAACTTCAGAAGTTGAATTGTGTCCATGGACACATTTGAAGATTTAAAAAAACTTCTGAAGCTGAACTCTGTCCATGGGCACATTTGAAGATTCAGACGAACTTCAGAAGTTGAATTGTGTTCATGTACACATTTGAAGATTCAGAAGAACTTCAGAAGTTGAATTATGTCCATGGACACATTTGAAGATTCAGACAAACTTCAGAAGTTGAATTGTGTCCATGGACACGTTTTAAGATTCAGACGAACTTCAGAAGTTGAATTGTGTCCATGGACACAATTGAAGATTCAGACAAACTTCAGAAGTTGAATTGTGTCCATGGACACATTTGAAGATTCAGAAGAACATCAGAAGTTGAATTGTGTCCATGGACACATTTGAAGATTCAGAAGAACTTCAGAAGTTGAATTGTGTCCACGGACACATTTGAAGATTCAGAAGAACTTCAGAAGTTGAATTGTGTCCATGGACACATTTGAAGATTCAGAAGAACTTCAGAAGTTGAACTGTGTCCATGGACACATTTGAAGATTCAGACGAACTTCAGAAGTTGAATTGTGTCCATGGACACATTTGCAGATTCAGACGAACTTCAGAAGTTGAATTGTGTCCATGGACACATTTGAAGATTCAGACGAACTTCAGAAGTTGAATTGTGTCCATGGACACATTTGAAGATTCAGACGAACTTCAGAAGTTGAATTGTGTCCATGGACACATTTGAAGATTCAGACAAACTTCAGAAGTTGAATTGTGTCCATGGACACATTTGAAGATTTAGAAGAACTTCAAAAGTTGAATTGTGTCCATGGACACATTTGAAGATTCAGAAGAACTTCAAAAGTTGAATTGTGTCCATGGACACATTTGAAGATTCAGAAGAACTTTAGAAGTTGAATTGTGTCCATGAACACATTTGCAGATTCAGACGAACTTCAGAAGTTGAATTGTGTCCATGGACACATTTGAAGATTCAGAAGAACTTCAGAAGTTGAATTGTGTCCATGGACACATTTGAAGATTCAGAAGAACTTCAGAAGTTGAATTGTGTCCATGGACACATTTGAAGATTCAAAAGAACTTCTGAAGCTGAACTCTGTCCATGGGCACATTTGAAGATTCAGACGAACTTCAGAAGTTGAATTGTGTTCATGTACACATTTGAAGATTCAGAAGAACTTCAGAAGTTGAATTATGTCCATGGACACATTTGAAGATTCAGACGAACTTCAGAAGTTGAATTGTGTCCATGGACACATTTGAAGATTCAGACGAACTTCAGAAGTTGAATTGTGTCCATGGACACATTTGAAGATTCAGACAAACTTCAGAAGTTGAATTGTGTCCATGGACACATTTGAAGATTCAGAAGAACATCAGAAGTTGAATTGTGTCCATGGACACATTTGAAGATTCAGAAGAACGTCAGAAGTTGAATTGTGTCCACGGACACATTTGAAGATTCAGAAGAACTTCAGAAGTTGAATTGTGTCCATGGACACATTTGAAGATTCAGACGAACTTCAGAAGTTGAATTGTGTCCATGGACACATTTGAAGATTCAGACGAACTTCAGAAGTTGAATTGTGTCCGTGGACACATTTGAAGATTCAGAAGAACTTTAGAAGTTGAATTGTGTCCATGGACACATTTGAAGATTCAGACGAACTTCAGAAGTTGAATTGTGTCCATGGACACATTTGAAAATTCAAAAGACCTTCAGAAGTTGAATTGTGTCCATGGACACATTTGAAGATTCAGAAGAACTTTAGAAGTTGAATTGTGTCCATGGACACATTTGCAGATTCAGAAGAACTTCAGAAGTTGAATTGTGTCCATGGACACATTTGAAGATTCAGAAGGACTTCAGAAGTTGGATTGTGTCCATGGACATATTTGAAGATTCAGAAGAACTTTAGAAGTTGAATTGTGTCCATGGACACATTTGAAGATTCAGAAGAACTTCAGAAGTTGAATTGTGTCCATGGACACATTTGAAGATTCAGACAAACTTCAGAAGTTGAATTGTGTCCATGGACACATTTGAAGATTCAGAAGAACTTCAGAAGTTGAACTGTGTCCATGGACACATTTGAGGATTCAGACGAACTTCAGAAATTGAATTGTGTCCATGGACACAATTGAAGATTCAGACGAACTTCAGAAGTTGAATTGTGTCCATGGACACATTTGCAGATTCAGACGAACTTCAGAAGTTGAATTGTGTCCATGGACACATTTGAAGATTCAGACGAACTTCAGAAGTTGAATTGTGTCCATGGACACATTTGAAGATTCAGAAGAACTTCAAAAGTTGAATTGTGTCCATGGACACATTTGAAGATTCAGAAGAACTTCAAAAGTTGAATTGTGTCCATGGACACATTTGAAGATTCAGAAGAACTTCAGAAGTTGAATTGTGTCCATGGACACATTTGAAGATTCAGACAAACTTCAGAAATTGAATTGTGTCCATGGACACATTTGAAGATTCAGACAAACTTCTGAAGTTGAATTGTGTCCATGGACACATTTGAAGATTCAAAAGAACTTCACAAGTTGAATTGTGTCCATGGACACATTTGAAGATTCAGAAGAACTTCAAAAGATGAATTCTGTCCATGGACACACTTGAAGATTCAGACGAACTTCAGAAGTTGAATTATGTCCATGGACACATTTGAAGATTCAGACGAACTTCAAAAGTTGAATTGTGTCCATGGACACATTTGAAGATTCAGACGAACTTCAGAAGTTGAATTGTGTCCATGGACACATTTGAAGATTCAGACGAACTTCAGAAGTTGAATTGTGTCCATGGACACATTTGAAGATTCAGAAGAACTTCAAAAGTTGAATTGTGTCCATGGACACATTTGAAGATTCAGAAGAACTTCAAAAGTTGAATTGTGTCCATGGACACATTTGAAGATTCAGAAGAACTTCAGAAGTTGAATTGTGTCCATGGACACATTTGAAGATTCAGACAAACTTCAGAAATTGAATTGTGTCCATGGACACATTTGAAGATTCAGACAAACTTCTGAAGTTGAATTGTGTCCATGGACACATTTGAAGATTCAAAAGAACTTCACAAGTTGAATTGTGTCCATGGACACATTTGAAGATTCAGAAGAACTTCAAAAGATGAATTCTGTCCATGGACACACTTGAAGATTCAGACGAACTTCAGAAGTTGAATTATGTCCATGGACACATTTGAAGATTCAGACGAACTTCAAAAGTTGAATTGTGTCCATGGACACATTTGAAGATTCAGACGAACTTCAGAAGTTGAGTTGTGTCCATGGACACATTTGAAGATTCAGAAGAACTTCAGAAGTTGAATTGTGTCCATGGACACATTTGAAGATTCAGAAGAACTTCAAAAGATGAATTCTGTCCATGGACACATTTGAAGATTCAGACGAACTTCAGAAGTTGAATTGTGTCCGTGGACACATTTGAAGATTCAGAAGAACTTTAGAAGTTGAATTGTGTCCATGGACACATTTGAAGATTCAGAAGAACTTTAGAAGTTGAATTGTGTCCGTGGACACATTTGAAGATTCAGAAGAACTTTAGAAGTTGAATTGTGTCCATGGACACATTTGAAGATTCAGAAGAACTTTAGAAGTTGAATTGTGTCCATGGACACATTTGAAGATTCAGACGAACTTCAGAAGTTGAATTGTGTCCATGGACACATTTGAAGATTCAGAAGAACTTCAAAAGTTGAATTGTGTCCATGGACACATTTGAAGATTCAGAAGAACTTCAAAAGTTGAATTGTGTCCATGGACACATTTGAAGATTCAGAAGAACTTTAGAAGTTGAATTGTGTCCATGGACACATTTGCAGATTCAGACGAACTTCAGAAGTTGAATTGTGTCCATGGACACATTTGAAGATTCAGAAGAACTTCAGAAGTTGAATTGTGTCCATGGACACATTTGAAGATTCAAAAGAACTTCTGAAGCTGAACTCTGTCCATGGGCACATTTGAAGATTCAGACGAACTTCAGAAGTTGATTTGTGTTCATGTACACATTTGAAGATTCAGAAGAACTTCAGAAGTTGAATTATGTCCATGGACACATTTGAAGATTCAGACGAACTTCAGAAGTTGAATTGTGTCCATGGACACATTTGAAGATTCAGACGAACTTCAGAAGTTGAATTGTGTCCGTGGACACATTTGAAGATTCAGAAGAACTTTAGAAGTTGAATTGTGTCCATGGACACATTTGAAGATTCAGAAGAACTTTAGAAGTTGAATTGTGTCCATGGACACATTTGAAGATTCAGACGAACTTCAGAAGTTGAATTGTGTCCATGGACACATTTGAAGATTCAGAAGAACTTCAAAAGTTGAATTGTGTCCATGGACACATTTGAAGATTCAGAAGAACTTCAAAAGTTGAATTGTGTCCATGGACACATTTGAAGATTCAGAAGAACTTTAGAAGTTGAATTGTGTCCATGGACACATTTGCAGATTCAGACGAACTTCAGAAGTTGAATTGTGTCCATGGACACATTTGAAGATTCAGAAGATTTTCAGAAGTTGAATTGTGTCCATGGACACATTTGAAGATTCAGAAGAACTTCAGAAGTTGAATTGTGTCCATGGACACATTTGAAGATTCAAAAGAACTTCTGAAGCTGAACTCTGTCCATGGGCACATTTGAAGATTCAGACGAACTTCAGAAGTTGAATTGTGTTCATGTACACATTTGAAGATTCAGAAGAACTTCAGAAGTTGAATTATGTCTATGGACACATTTGAAGATTCAGACGAACTTCAGAAGTTGAATTGTGTCCATGGACACATTTGAAGATTCAGACGAACTTCAGAAGTTGAATTGTGTCCATGGACACATTTGAAGATTCAGACAAACTTCAGAAGTTGAATTGTGTCCATGGACACATTTGAAGATTCAGAAGAACTTTAGAAGTTGAATTGTGTCCATGGACACATTTGCAGATTCAGACGAACTTCAGAAGTTGAATTGTGTCCATGGACACATTTGAAGATTCAGAAGAACTTCAGAAGTTGAATTGTGTCCATGGACACATTTGAAGATTCAGAAGAACTTCAGAAGTTGAATTGTGTCCATGGACACATTTGAAGATTCAAAAGAACTTCTGAAGCTGAACTCTGTCCATGGGCACATTTGAAGATTCAGACGAACTTCAGAAGTTGAATTGTGTCCATGGACACATTTGAAGATTCAGAAGAACTTCAAAAGTTGAATTGTGTCCATGGACACATTTGAAGATTCAGAAGAACTTTAGAAGTTGAATTGTGTCCATGGACACATTTGCAGATTCAGACGAACTTCAGAAGTTGAATTGTGTCCATGGACACATTTGAAGATTCAGAAGATTTTCAGAAGTTGAATTGTGTCCATGGACACATTTGAAGATTCAGAAGAACTTCAGAAGTTGAATTGTGTCCATGGACACATTTGAAGATTCAAAAGAACTTCTGAAGCTGAACTCTGTCCATGGGCACATTTGAAGATTCAGACGAACTTCAGAAGTTGAATTGTGTTCATGTACACATTTGAAGATTCAGAAGAACTTCAGAAGTTGAATTATGTCTATGGACACATTTGAAGATTCAGACGAACTTCAGAAGTTGAATTGTGTCCATGGACACATTTGAAGATTCAGACGAACTTCAGAAGTTGAATTGTGTCCATGGACACATTTGAAGATTCAGACAAACTTCAGAAGTTGAATTGTGTCCATGGACACATTTGAAGATTCAGAAGAACTTTAGAAGTTGAATTGTGTCCATGGACACATTTGCAGATTCAGACGAACTTCAGAAGTTGAATTGTGTCCATGGACACATTTGAAGATTCAGAAGAACTTCAGAAGTTGAATTGTGTCCATGGACACATTTGAAGATTCAGAAGAACTTCAGAAGTTGAATTGTGTCCATGGACACATTTGAAGATTCAAAAGAACTTCTGAAGCTGAACTCTGTCCATGGGCACATTTGAAGATTCAGACGAACTTCAGAAGTTGAATTGTGTTCATGTACACATTTGAAGATTCAGAAGAACTTCAGAAGTTGAATTATGTCCATGGACACATTTGAACATTCAGACGAACTTCAGAAGTTGAATTGTGTCCATGGACACATTTGAAGATTCAGACAAACTTCAGAAGTTGAATTGTGTCCATGGACACATTTGAAGATTCAGAAGAACATCAGAAGTTGAATTGTGTCCATGGACACATTTGAAGATTCAGAAGAACATCAGAAGTTGAATTGTGTCCATGGACACATTTGAAGATTCAGAAGAACGTCAGAAGTTGAATTGTGTCCACGGACACATTTGAAGATTCAGAAGAACTTCAGAAGTTGAATTGTGTCCATGGACACATTTGAAGATTCAGACGAACTTCAGAAGTTGAATTGTGTCCATGGACACATTTGAAGATTCAGACGAACTTCAGAAGTTGAATTGTGTCCGTGGACACATTTGAAGATTCAGAAGAACTTTAGAAGTTGAATTGTGTCCATGGACACATTTGAAGATTCAGAAGAACTTCAGAGTTGAATTCTGTCCATGGACACATTTGAAGATTCAGACAAACTTCAGAAGTTGAATTATGTCCATGGACACATTTGAAGATTCAGAAGAACTTCAGAAGTTGAATTGTGTCCATGGACACATTTGAAGATTCAGACGAACTTCAGAAGTTGAATTGTGTCCGTGGACACATTTGAAGATTCAGAAGAACTTCAGAAGTTGAATTGTGTCCATGGACACATTTGAAGATTCAAAAGAACTTCAGAAGTTGAATTGTGTCCATGGACACATTTGCAGATTCAGAAGAACTTCAGAAGTTGAATTGTGTCCATGGACATATTTGAAGATTCAGAAGAACTTTAGAAGTTGAATTGTGTCCATGGACACATTTGAAGATTCAGAAGAACTTCAGAAGTTGAATTGTGTCCATGGACACATTTGAAGATTCAGACGAACTTCAGAAGTTGAATTGTGTCCATGGACACATTTGAAGATTCAGAAGAACTTTAGAAGTTGAATTGTGTCCATGGACACATTTGAAGATTCAGAAGAACTTCAGAAGTTGAATTGTGTCCATGGACACATTTGAAGATTCAGACGAACTTCAGAAGTTGAATTGTGTCCGTGGACACATTTGAAGATTCAGAAGAACTTTAGAAGTTGAATTGTGTCCATGGACACATTTGAAGATTCAGACGAACTTCAGAAGTTGAATTGTGTCCATGGACACATTTGAAGATTCAAAAGAACTTCAGAAGTTGAATTGTGTCCATGGACACATTTGCAGATTCAGAAGAACTTCAGAAGTTGAATTGTGTCCATGGACATATTTGAAGATTCAGAAGAACTTTAGAAGTTGAATTGTGTCCATGGACACATTTGAAGATTCAGAAGAACTTCAGAAGTTGAATTGTGTCCATGGACACATTTGAAGATTCAGACGAACTTCAGAAGTTGAATTGTGTCCATGGACACATTTGAAGATTCAGACGAACTTCAGAAGTTGAATTGTGTCCATGGACACATTTGAAGATTCAAAAGAACTTCAGAAGTTGAATTGTGTCCATGGACACATTTGCAGATTCAGAAGAACTTCAGAAGTTGAATTGTGTCCATGGACATATTTGAAGATTCAGAAGAACTTTAGAAGTTGAATTGTGTCCATGGACACATTTGAAGATTCAGAAGAACTTCAGAAGTTGAATTGTGTCCATGGACACATTTGAAGATTCAGACGAACTTCAGAAGTTGAATTGTGTCCATGGACACATTTGAAGATTCAGAAGAACTTCAGAAGTTGAACTGTGTCCATGGACACATTTGAGGATTCAGACGAACTTCAGAAATTGAATTGTGTCCATGGACACAATTGAAGATTCAGACGAACTTCAGAAGTTGAATTGTGTCCATGGACACATTTGCAGATTCAGACGAACTTCAGAAGTTGAATTGTGTCCATGGACACATTTGCAGATTCAGAAGAGCTTCAGAAGTTGAATTGTGTCCATGGACACATTTGAAGATTCAGACAAACTTCAGAAGTTGAATTGTGTCCATGCACACATTTGAAGATTCAGAAGAACTTCAGAAGTTGAATTGTGTCCATGGACACATTTGAAGATTCAGACGAACTTCAGAAATTGAATTGTGTCCATGGACACATTTAAAGATTCAGAAGAGCTTCAGAAGTTGAATTGTGTCCATGGACACATTTGAAGATTCAGAAGAACTTCAGAAGTTGAATTGTGTCCATGGACACATTTGAAGATTCAGACAAACTTCAGAAATTGAATTGTGTCCATGGACACATTTGAAGATTCAGACAAACTTCAGAAGTTGAATTGTGTCCATGGACACATTTGAAGATTCAAAAGAACTTCACAAGTTGAATTGTGTCCATGGACACATTTGAAGATTCAGAAGAACTTCAAAAGATGAATTCTGTCCATGGACACATTTGAAGATTCAGACGAACTTCAGAAGTTGAATTATGTCCATGGACACATTTGAAGATTCAGACGAACTTCAAAAGTTGAATTGTGTCCATGGACACATTTGAAGATTCAGACGAACTTCAGAAGTTGAATTGTGTCCATGGACACATTTGAAGATTCAGAAGAACTTCAGAAGTTGAATTGTGTCCATGGACACATTTGAAGATTCAGACGAACTTCAGAAATTGAATTGTGTCCATGGACACATTTGAAAATTCAGAAGAACTTCAGAAGTTGAATTGTGTCCATGGACACATTTGAAGATTCAGAAGAACTTCAGAAGTTGAATTGTGTCCATGGACACATTTGAAGATTCAGAAGAACTTCAGAAGTTGAATTGTGTCCATGGACACAATTCAACTTCTGAAGTTTGTCTGAATCTTCAAATGTGTCCATGGACACATTTAAAGATTCAGACGAACTTCAGAAGTTGAATTGTGTCCATGGACACATTTGAAGATTCAGACAAACTTCAGAAGTTGAATTGTGTACATGGACACATTTGAAGATTCAGAAGAACATCAGAAGTTGAATTGTGTCCATGGACACATTTGAAGATTCAGACGAACTTCAGAAGTTGAATTGTGTCCATGGACACAATTGAAGATTCAGAAGAACTTCAGAAGTTGAACTGTGTCCATGGACACATTTGAGGATTCAGACGAACTTCAGAAATTGAATTGTGTCCATGGACACAATTGAAGATTCAGACGAACTTCAGAAGTTGAATTGTGTCCATGGACACATTTGCAGATTCAGACGAACTTCAGAAGTTGAATTGTGTCCATGGACACATTTGCAGATTCAGAAGAGCTTCAGAAGTTGAATTGTGTCCATGGACACATTTGAAGATTCAGACAAACTTCTGAAGTTGAATTGTGTCCATGCACACATTTGAAGATTCAGAAGAACTTCAGAAGTTGAATTGTGTCCATGGACACATTTGAAGATTCAGACGAACTTCAGAAATTGAATTGTGTCCATGGACACATTTAAAGATTCAGAAGAGCTTCAGAAGTTGAATTGTGTCCATGGACACATTTGAAGATTCAGAAGAACTTCAGAAGTTGAATTGTGTCCATGGACACATTTGAAGATTCAGACAAACTTCTGAAGTTGAATTGTGTCCATGCACACATTTGAAGATTCAGAAGAACTTCAGAAGTTGAATTGTGTCCATGGACACATTTGAAGATTCAGACGAACTTCAGAAATTGAATTGTGTCCATGGACACATTTAAAGATTCAGAAGAGCTTCAGAAGTTGAATTGTGTCCATGGACACATTTGAAGATTCAGAAGAACTTCAGAAGTTGAATTGTGTCCATGGACACATTTGAAGATTCAGACAAACTTCAGAAATTGAATTGTGTCCATGGACACATTTGAAGATTCAGACAAACTTCAGAAGTTGAATTGTGTCCATGGACACATTTGAAGATTCAAAAGAACTTCACAAGTTGAATTGTGTCCATGGACACATTTGAAGATTCAGAAGAACTTCAAAAGATGAATTCTGTCCATGGACACATTTGAAGATTCAGACGAACTTCAGAAGTTGAATTATGTCCATGGACACATTTGAAGATTCAGACGAACTTCAAAAGTTGAATTGTGTCCATGGACACATTTGAAGATTCAGACGAACTTCAGAAGTTGAATTGTGTCCATGGACACATTTGAAGATTCAGAAGAACTTCAGAAGTTGAATTGTGTCCATGGACACATTTGAAGATTCAGACGAACTTCAGAAATTGAATTGTGTCCATGGACACATTTGAAAATTCAGAAGAACTTCAGAAGTTGAATTGTGTCCATGGACACATTTGAAGATTCAGAAGAACTTCAGAAGTTGAATTGTGTCCATGGGCACATTTGAAGATTCAGAAGAACTTCAGAAGTTGAATTATGTCCATGGACACATTTGAAGATTCAAAAGAACTTCTGAAGCTGAACTCTGTCCATGTACACATTTGAAGATTCAGACGAACTTCAGAAGTTGAATTGTGTCCATGGACACATTTGAAGATTCAGACGAACTTCAGAAGTTGAATTGTGTCCATGGACACATTTGAAGATTCAGAAGAACTTCAGAAGTTGAATTGTGTCCATGGACACATTTGAAGATTCAGAAGAACTTCAGAAGTTGAATTGTGTCCATGGACACAATTCAACTTCTGAAGTTTGTCTGAATCTTCAAATGTGTCCATGGACACATTTAAAGATTCAGACGAACTTCAGAAGTTGAATTGTGTCCATGGACACATTTGAAGATTCAGACAAACTTCAGAAGTTGAATTGTGTCCATGGACACATTTGAAGATTCAGAAGAACATCAGAAGTTGAATTGTGTCCATGGACACATTTGAAGATTCAGAAGAACGTCAGAAGTTGAATTGTGTCCACGGACACATTTGAAGATTCAGAAGAACTTCAGAAGTTGAATTGTGTCCATGGACACATTTGAAGATTCAGACGAACTTCAGAAGTTGAATTGTGTCCGTGGACACATTTGAAGATTCAGAAGAACTTTAGAAGTTGAATTGTGTTTATGGACACATTTGAAGATTCAGACGAACTTCAGAAGTTGAATTGTGTCCATGGACACATTTGAAGATTCAAAAGAACTTCAGAAGTTGAATTGTGTCCATGGACACATTTGAAGATTCAGAAGAACTTTAGAAGTTGAATTGTGTCCATGGACACATTTGCAGATTCAGAAGAACTTCAGAAGTTGAATTGTGTCCATGGACACATTTGAAGATTCAGAAGGACTTCAGAAGTTGGATTGTGTCCATGGACATATTTGAAGATTCAGAAGAACTTCAGAAGTTGAATTGTGTCCATGGACACATTTGAAGATTCAGAAGAACTTCAGAAGTTGAATTGTGTCCATGGACACATTTGAAGATTCAGACGAACTTCAGAAGTTGAATTGTGTCCATGGACACATTTGAAGATTCAGAAGAACTTCAGAAGTTGAACTGTGTCCATGGACACATTTGAGGATTCAGACGAACTTCAGAAATTGAATTGTGTCCATGGACACAATTGAAGATTCAGACGAACTTCAGAAGTTGAATTGTGTTCATGGACACATTTGAAGATTCAGACGAACTTCAGAAGTTGAATTGTGTCCATGGACACATTTGCAGATTCAGACAAACTTCAGAAGTTGAATTGTGTCCATGGACACATTTGCAGATTCAGAAGAGCTTCAGAAGTTGAATTGTGTCCATGGACACATTTGCAGATTCAGACGAACTTCAGAAATTGAATTGTGTCCATGGACACAATTGAAGATTCAGACGAACTTCAGAAGTTGAATTGTGTCCATGGACACATTTGCAGATTCAGACAAACTTCAGAAGTTGAATTGTGTCCATGGACACATTTGCAGATTCAGAAGAGCTTCAGAAGTTGAATTGTGTCCATGGACACTATTGAAGATTCAGACGAACTTCAGAAGTTGAATTGTGTCCATGGACACATTTGAAGATTCAGAAGAACTTCAGAAGTTGAATTGTGTCCATGGACACATTTGAAGATTCAGACAAACTTCAGAAATTGAATTGTGTCCATGGACACATTTGAAGATTCAGACAAACTTCAGAAGTTGAATTGTGTCCATGGACACATTTGAAGATTCAAAAAAACTTCACAAGTTGAATTGTGTCCATGGACACATTTGAAGATTCAGAAGAACTTCAAAAGATGAATTCTGTCCATGGACACATTTGAAGATTCAGACGAACTTCAGAAGTTGAATTATGTCCATGGACACATTTGAAGATTCAGACGAACTTCAAAAGTTGAATTGTGTCCATGGACACATTTGAAGATTCAGACGAACTTCAGAAGTTGAATTGTGTCCATGGTCATATTTGAAGATTCAGAAGAACTTCAGAAGTTGAATTGTGTCCATGGACACATTTGAAGATTCAGACGAACTTCAGAAATTGAATTGTGTCCATGGACACATTTGAAAATTCAGAAGAACTTCAGAAGTTGAATTGTGTCCATGGACACATTTGAAGATTCAGAAGAACTTCAGAAGTTGAATTGTGTCTATGGACACATTTGAAGATTCAGAAGAACTTCAGAAGTTGAATTATGTCCATGGACACATTTGAAGATTCAAAAGAACTTCTGAAGCTGAACTCTGTCCATGTACACATTTGAAGATTCAGACGAACTTCAGAAGTTGAATTGTGTCCATGGACACATTTGAAGATTCAGACGAACTTCAGAAGTTGAATTGTGTCCATGGACACATTTGAAGATTAAGAAGGACTTCAGAAGTTGAATTGTGTCCATGGACACATTTGAAGATTCAGAAGAACTTCAGAAGTTGAATTGTGTCCATGGACACATTTGAAGATTCAGACGAACTTCAGAAGTTGAATTGTGTCCATGGACACATTTGAAGATTCAGAAGAACTTTAGAAGTTGAATTGTGTCCATGGACACATTTGAAGATTCAGACGAACTTCAGAAGTTGAATTGTGTCCATGGACACATTTGAAGATTCAGAAGAACTTCAGAAGTTGAATTGTGTCCATGGACACATTTGAAGATTCAGACAAACTTCAGAATATGAATTGTGTCCATGGACACATTTGAAGATTCAGACAAACTTCAGAAGTTGAATTGTGTCCATGGACACATTTGAAGATTCAAAAAAACTTCACAAGTTGAATTGTGTCCATGGACACATTTGAAGATTCAGAAGAACTTCAAAAGATGAATTCTGTCCATGGACACATTTGAAGATTCAGACAAACTTCAGAAGTTGAATTATGTCCATGGACACATTTGAAGATTCAGACGAACTTCAAAAGTTGAATTGTGTCCATGGACACATTTGAAGATTCAGACGAACTTCAGAAGTTGAATTGTGTCCATGGTCACATTTGAAGATTCAGAAGAACTTCAGAAGTTGAATTGTGTCCATGGACACATTTGAAGATTCAGACGAACTTCAGAAATTGAATTGTGTCCATGGACACATTTGAAAATTCAGAAGAACTTCAGAAGTTGAATTGTGTCCATGGACACATTTGAAGATTCAGAAGAACTTCAGAAGTTGAATTGTGTCTATGGACACATTTGAAGATTCAGAAGAACTTCAGAAGTTGAATTATGTCCATGGACACATTTGAAGATTCAAAAGAACTTCTGAAGCTGAACTCTGTCCATGTACACATTTGAAGATTCAGACGAACTTCAGAAGTTGAATTGTGTCCATGGACACATTTGAAGATTCAGACGAACTTCAGAAGTTGAATTGTGTCCATGGACACATTTGAAGATTAAGAAGGACTTCAGAAGTTGGATTGTGTCCATGGACATATTTGAAGATTCAGAAGAACTTCAGAAGTTGAATTGTGTCCATGGACACATTTGAAGATTCAGAAGAACTTCAGAAGTTGAATTGTGTCCATGGACACATTTGAAGATTCAGACGAACTTCAGAAGTTGAATTGTGTCCATGGACACATTTGAAGATTCAGAAGAACTTTAGAAGTTGAATTGTGTCCATGGACACATTTGAAGATTCAGACGAACTTCAGAAGTTGAATTGTGTCCATGGACACATTTGAAGATTCAAAAGAACTTCAGAAGTTAAATTGTGTCCATGGACACATTTGAAGATTCAGAAGAACTTTAGAAGTTGAATTGTGTCCATGGACACATTTGCAGATTCAGAAGAACTTCAGAAGTTGAATTGTGTCCATGGACACATTTGAAGATTCAGAAGGACTTCAGAAGTTGGATTGTGTCCATGGACATATTTGAAGATTCAGAAGAACTTCAGAAGTTGAATTGTGTCCATGGACACATTTGAAGATTCAGAAGAACTTCAGAAGTTGAATTGTGTCCATGGACACATTTGAAGATTCAGACGAACTTCAGAAGTTGAATTGTGTCCATGGACACATTTGAAGATTCAGAAGAACTTCAGAAGTTGAACTGTGTCCATGGACACATTTGAGGATTCAGACGAACTTCAGAAGTTGAATTGTGTCCATGGACACATTTGAAGATTCAGACAAACTTCAGAAGTTGAATTGTGTCCGTGGACACATTTGAAGATTCAGAAGAACTTCAGAAGTTGAATTGTGTCCATGGACACATTTGAAGATTCAGACGAACTTCAGAAGTTGAATTGTGTCCATGGACACATTTGAAGATTCAAAAGAACTTCAGAAGTTGAATTGTGTCCATGGACACATTTGAAGATTCAGATGAACTTTAGAAGTTGAATTGTGTCCATGGACACATTTGCAGATTCAGAAGAACTTTAGAAGTTGAATTGTGTCCATGGACACATTTGAAGATTCAGACGAACTTCAGAAGTTGAATTGTGTCCATGGACACATTTGAAGATTCAAAAGAACTTCAGAAGTTGAATTGTGTCCATGGACACATTTGAAGATTCAGAAGAACTTTAGAAGTTGAATTGTGTCCATGGACACATTTGAAGATTCAGACGAACTTTAGAAGTTGAATTGTGTCCATGGACACATTTGAAGATTCAAAAGAACTTCAGAAGTTGAATTGTGTCCATGGACACATTTGAAGATTCAGAAGAACTTTAGAAGTTGAATTGTGTCTATGGACACATTTGCAGATTCAGAAGAACTTCAGAAGTTGAATTGTGTCCATGGACACATTTGAAGATTCAGAAGGACTTCAGAAGTTGGATTGTGTCCATGGACATATTTGAAGATTCAGAAGAACTTCAGAAGTTGAATTGTGTCCATGGACACATTTGAAGATTCAGAAGAACTTCAGAAGTTGAATTGTGTCCATGGACACATTTGAAGATTCAGACGAACTTCAGAAGTTGAATTGTGTCCATGGACACATTTGCAGATTCAGACAAACTTCAGAAGTTGAATTGTGTCCATGGACACATTTGCAGATTCAGAAGAGCTTCAGAAGTTGAATTGTGTCCATGGACACATTTGCAGATTCAGACGAACTTCAGAAATTGAATTGTGTCCATGGACACAATTGAAGATTCAGACGAACTTCAGAAGTTGAATTGTGTCCATGGACACATTTGCAGATTCAGACGAACTTCAGAAGTTGAATTGTGTCCATGGACACATTTGCAGATTCAGAAGAGCTTCAGAAGTTGAATTGTGTCCATGGACACATTTGAAGATTCAGACGAACTTCAGAAGTTGAATTGTGTCCAT
This sequence comes from Oscheius myriophilus, assembly GCA_964057215.1. Taxonomy (NCBI): domain Eukaryota; kingdom Metazoa; phylum Nematoda; class Chromadorea; order Rhabditida; family Rhabditidae; genus Oscheius; species Oscheius myriophilus. Next base: position 7,990,252 of record OZ059903.1, on the reverse strand, counting down.
GGACACATTTGAAGATTCAGAAGAACTTCAGAAGTTGAATTGTTTCCATGGACACATTTGAAGATTCAGACAAACTTCAGAAATTGAATTGTGTCCATGGACACATTTGAAGATTCAGAAGAACTTCAGAAGTTGAATTATGTCCATGGACACATTTGAAGATTCAAAAGAACTTCTGAAGCTGAACTCTGTCCATGTACACATTTGAAGATTCAGACGAACTTCAGAAGTTGAATTGTGTCCATGGACACATTTGAAGATTCAGACGAACTTCAGAAGTTGAATTGTGTCCATGGACACATTTGAAGATTAAGAAGGACTTCAGAAGTTGGATTGTGTCCACGGACATATTTGAAGATTCAGAAGAACTTCAGAAGTTGAATTGTGTCCATGGACACATTTGAAGATTCAGAAGAACTTCAGAAGTTGAATTGTGTCCATGGACACATTTGAAGATTCAGACGAACTTCAGAAGTTGAATTGTGTCCATGGACACATTTGAAGATTCAGAAGAACTTTAGAAGTTGAATTGTGTCCATGGACACATTTGAAGATTCAGACGAACTTCAGAAGTTGAATTGTGTCCATGGACACATTTGAAGATTCAAAAGAACTTCAGAAGTTAAATTGTGTCCATGGACACATTTGAAGATTCAGAAGAACTTTAGAAGTTGAATTGTGTCCATGGACACATTTGCAGATTCAGAAGAACTTCAGAAGTTGAATTGTGTCCATGGACACATTTGAAGATTCAGAAGGACTTCAGAAGTTGGATTGTGTCCATGGACATATTTGAAGATTCAGAAGAACTTCAGAAGTTGAATTGTGTCCATGGACACATTTGAAGATTCAGAAGAACTTCAGAAGTTGAATTGTGTCCATGGACATATTTGAAGATTCAGAAGAACTTCAGAAGTTGAATTGTGTCCATGGACACATTTGAAGATTCAGAAGAACTTCAGAAGTTGAATTGTGTCCATGGACACATTTGAAGATTCAGACGAACTTCAGAAGTTGAATTGTGTCCATGGACACATTTGAAGATTCAGAAGAACTTCAGAAGTTGAACTGTGTCCATGGACACATTTGAGGATTCAGACGAACTTCAGAAGTTGAATTGTGTCCATGGACACATTTGAAGATTCAGACAAACTTCAGAAGTTGAATTGTGTCCGTGGACACATTTGAAGATTCAAAAGAACTTCAGAAGTTGAATTGTGTCCATGGACACATTTGAAGATTCAGACGAACTTCAGAAGTTGAATTGTGTCCATGGACACATTTGAAGATTCAAAAGAACTTCAGAAGTTGAATTGTGTCCATGGACACATTTGAAGATTCAGACGAACTTCAGAAGTTGAATTGTGTCCATGGACACATTTGAAGATTCAAAAGAACTTCAGAAGTTGAATTGTGTCCATGGACACATTTGAAGATTCAGACGAACTTCAGAAGTTGAATTGTGTCCATGGACACATTTGAAGATTCAAAAGAACTTCAGAAGTTGAATTGTGTCCATGGACACATTTGAAGATTCAGAAGAACTTTAGAAGTTGAATTGTGTCCATGGACACATTTGAAGATTCAGACGAACTTTAGAAGTTGAATTGTGTCCATGGACACATTTGAAGATTCAAAAGAACTTCAGAAGTTGAATTGTGTCCATGGACACATTTGAAGATTCAGAAGAACTTTAGAAGTTGAATTGTGTCTATGGACACATTTGCAGATTCAGAAGAACTTCAGAAGTTGAATTGTGTCCATGGACACATTTGAAGATTCAGAAGGACTTCAGAAGTTGGATTGTGTCCATGGACATATTTGAAGATTCAGAAGAACTTCAGAAGTTGAATTGTGTCCATGGACACATTTGAAGATTCAGAAGAACTTCAGAAGTTGAATTGTGTCCATGGACACATTTGAAGATTCAGACGAGCTTCAGAAGTTGAATTGTGTCCATGGACACATTTGCAGATTCAGACGAACTTCAGAAATTGAATTGTGTCCATGGACACAATTGAAGATTCAGACGAACTTCAGAAGTTGAATTGTGTCCATGGACACATTTGCAGATTCAGACGAACTTCAGAAGTTGAATTGTGTCCATGGACACATTTGCAGATTCAGAAGAGCTTCAGAAGTTGAATTGTGTCCATGGACACATTTGAAGATTCAGACGAACTTCAGAAGTTGAATTGTGTCCATGGACACATTTGAAGATTCAGAAGAACTTCAGAAGTTGAATTGTTTCCATGGACACATTTGAAGATTCAGACAAACTTCAGAAATTGAATTGTGTCCATGGACACATTTGAAGATTCAGACAAACTTCAGAAGTTGAATTGTGTCCATGGACACATTTGAAGATTCAAAAGAACTTCACAAGTTGAATTGTGTCCATGGACACATTTGAAGATTCAGAAGAACTTCAAAAGATGAATTCTGTCCATGGACACATTTGAAGATTCAGACGAACTTCAGAAGTTGAATTATGTCCATGGACACATTTGAAGATTCAGACGAACTTCAAAAGTTGAATTGTGTCCATGGACACATTTGAAGATTCAGACGAACTTCAGAAGTTGAATTGTGTCCATGGACACATTTGAAGATTCAGAAGAACTTCAGAAGTTGAATTGTGTCCATGGACACATTTGAAGATTCAGACGAACTTCAGAAATTGAATTGTGTCCATGGACACATTTGAAAATTCAGAAGAACTTCAGAAGTTGAATTGTGTCCATGGACACATTTGAAGATTCAGAAGAACTTCAGAAGTTGAATTGTGTCTATGGACACATTTGAAGATTCAGAAGAACTTCAGAAGTTGAATTATGTCCATGGACACATTTGAAGATTCAAAAGAACTTCTGAAGCTGAACTCTGTCCATGTACACATTTGAAGATTCAGACGAACTTCAGAAGTTGAATTGTGTCCATGGACACATTTGAAGATTCAGAAGGACTTCAGAAGTTGGATTGTGTCCATGGACATATTTGAAGATTCAGAAGAACTTCAGAAGTTGAATTGTGTCCATGGACACATTTGAAGATTCAGAAGAACTTCAGAAGTTGAATTGTGTCCATGGACACATTTGAAGATTCAGACGAACTTCAGAAGTTGAATTGTGTCCATGGACACATTTGAAGATTCAGAAGGACTTCAGAAGTTGGATTGTGTCCATGGACATATTTGAAGATTCAGAAGAACTTCAGAAGTTGAATTGTGTCCATGGACACATTTGAAGATTCAGACGAACTTCAGAAGTTGAATTGTGTCCATGGACACATTTGAAGATTCAGAAGAACTTCAGAAGTTGAACTGTGTCCATGGACACATTTGAGGATTCAGACGAACTTCAGAAGTTGAATTGTGTCCATGGACACATTTGAAGATTCAGACAAACTTCAGAAGTTGAATTGTGTCCGTGGACACATTTGAAGATTCAGAAGAACTTCAGAAGTTGAATTGTGTCCATGGACACATTTGAAGATTCAGACGAACTTCAGAAGTTGAATTGTGTCCATGGACACATTTGAAGATTCAAAAGAACTTCAGAAGTTGAATTGTGTCCATGGACACATTTGAAGATTCAGAAGAACTTTAGAAGTTGAATTGTGTCCATGGACACATTTGCAGATTCAGAAGAACTTTAGAAGTTGAATTGTGTCCATGGACACATTTGAAGATTCAGACGAACTTCAGAAGTTGAATTGTGTCCATGGACACATTTGAAGATTCAAAAGAACTTCAGAAGTTGAATTGTGTCCATGGACACATTTGAAGATTCAGAAGAACTTTAGAAGTTGAATTGTGTCCATGGACACATTTGAAGATTCAGACGAACTTCAGAAGTTGAATTGTGTCCATGGACACATTTGAAGATTCAAAAGAACTTCAGAAGTTGAATTGTGTCCATGGACACATTTGAAGATTCAGAAGAACTTTAGAAGTTGAATTGTGTCCATGGACACATTTGCAGATTCAGAAGAACTTCAGAAGTTGAATTGTGTCCATGGACACATTTGAAGATTCAGAAGGACTTCAGAAGTTGGATTGTGTCCATGGACATATTTGAAGATTCAGAAGAACTTCAGAAGTTGAATTGTGTCCATGGACACATTTGAAGATTCAGAAGAACTTCAGAAGTTGAATTGTGTCCATGGACACATTTGAAGATTCAGACGAACTTCAGAAGTTGAATTGTGTCCATGGACACATTTGAAGATTCAGAAGAACTTCAGAAGTTGAACTGTGTCCATGGACACATTTGAGGATTCAGACGAACTTCAGAAATTGAATTGTGTCCATGGACACAATTGAAGATTCAGACGAACTTCAGAAGTTGAATTGTGTTCATGGACACATTTGAAGATTCAGACGAACTTCAGAAGTTGAATTGTGTCCATGGACACATTTGCAGATTCAGACAAACTTCAGAAGTTGAATTGTGTCCATGGACACATTTGCAGATTCAGAAGAGCTTCAGAAGTTGAATTGTGTCCATGGACACATTTGCAGATTCAGACGAACTTCAGAAGTTGAATTGTGTCCATGGACATATTTGAAGATTCAGAAGAACTTCAGAAGTTGAATTGTGTCCATGGACACATTTAAAGATTCAGAAGAACTTCAGAAGTTGAATTGTGTCCATGGACACATTTGAAAATTCAGACGAACTTCAGAAGTTGAATTGTGTCCATGGACACATTTGCAGATTCAGAAGAACTTCAGAAGTTGAATTGTGTCCACGGACACATTTGAAGATTCAGAAGAACTTTAAAAGTTGAATTGTGTCCATGGACACATTTGAAGATTCAGACGAACTTCAGAAGTTGAATTGTGTCCATGGACACATTTGAAGATTCAGAAGAACTTCAAAAGTTGAATTGTGTCCATGGACACATTTGAAGATTCAGACGAACTTCAGAAGTTGAATTGTGTCCATGGACACATTTGCAGATTCAGAAGAACTTCAGAAGTTGAATTGTGTCCACGGACACATTTGAAGATTCAGAAGAACTTTAAAAGTTGAATTGTGTCCATGGACACATTTGAAGATTCAGACGAACTTCAGAAGTTGAATTGTGTCCATGGACACATTTGAAGATTCAGAAGAACTTCAAAAGTTGAATTGTGTCCATGGACACATTTGAAGATTCAGAAGAACTTTAGAAGTTGAATTGTGTCCATGGACACATTTGCAGATTCAGAAGAACTTCAGAAGTTGAATTGTGTCCATGGACACATTTGAAGATTCAGAAGAACTATAGAAGTTGATTTGTGTCCATGGACACATTTGAAGATTCAGAAGAGCTTCAGAAGTTGAATTGTGTCAATGGACACATTTGAAAATTCAGAAGAGCTTCAGAAGTTGAATTGTGTCCATGGACACATTTGAAGATTCAGAAGAGCTTCAGAAGTTGAATTGTGTCTATGGACACATTTGAAGATTCAGACGAACTTCAGAAGTTGAATTGTGTCCATGGACACATTTGAAGATTCAAAAGAACTTCTGAAGCTGAATTCTGTCCATGTACACATTTGAAGATTCAAAAGAACTTCTGAAGCTGAATTCTGTCCATGTACACATTTGAAGATTCAGAAGAACTTCAGAAGTTGAATTGTGTCCATGGACACATTTGAAGATTCAGAAGGACTTCAGAAGTTGGATTGTGTCCATGGACATATTTGAAGATTCAGAAGAACTTCAGAAGTTGAATTGTGTCCATGGACACATTTGAAGATTCAGAAGAACTTCAGAAGTTGAATTGTGTCCATGGACACATTTGAAGATTCAGACGAACTTCAGAAGTTGAATTGTGTCCATGGACACATTTGAAGATTCAGAAGAACTTCAGAAGTTGAACTGTGTCCATGGACACATTTGAGGATTCAGACGAACTTCAGAAATTGAATTGTGTCCATGGACACAATTGAAGATTCAGACGAACTTCAGAAGTTGAATTGTGTTCATGGACACATTTGAAGATTCAGACGAACTTCAGAAGTTGAATTGTGTCCATGGACACATTTGCAGATTCAGACAAACTTCAGAAGTTGAATTGTGTCCATGGACACATTTGCAGATTCAGAAGAGCTTCAGAAGTTGAATTGTGTCCATGGACACATTTGCAGATTCAGACGAACTTCAGAAGTTGAATTGTGTCCATGGACATATTTGAAGATTCAGAAGAACTTCAGAAGTTGAATTGTGTCCATGGACACATTTAAAGATTCAGAAGAACTTCAGAAGTTGAATTGTGTCCATGGACACATTTGAAAATTCAGACGAACTTCAGAAGTTGAATTGTGTCCATGGACACATTTGCAGATTCAGAAGAACTTCAGAAGTTGAATTGTGTCCACGGACACATTTGAAGATTCAGAAGAACTTTAAAAGTTGAATTGTGTCCATGGACACATTTGAAGATTCAGACGAACTTCAGAAGTTGAATTGTGTCCATGGACACATTTGAAGATTCAGAAGAACTTCAAAAGTTGAATTGTGTCCATGGACACATTTGAAGATTCAGACGAACTTCAGAAGTTGAATTGTGTCCATGGACACATTTGCAGATTCAGAAGAACTTCAGAAGTTGAATTGTGTCCACGGACACATTTGAAGATTCAGAAGAACTTTAAAAGTTGAATTGTGTCCATGGACACATTTGAAGATTCAGACGAACTTCAGAAGTTGAATTGTGTCCATGGACACATTTGAAGATTCAGAAGAACTTCAAAAGTTGAATTGTGTCCATGGACACATTTGAAGATTCAGAAGAACTTTAGAAGTTGAATTGTGTCCATGGACACATTTGCAGATTCAGAAGAACTTCAGAAGTTGAATTGTGTCCATGGACACATTTGAAGATTCAGAAGAACTATAGAAGTTGATTTGTGTCCATGGACACATTTGAAGATTCAGAAGAGCTTCAGAAGTTGAATTGTGTCAATGGACACATTTGAAAATTCAGAAGAGCTTCAGAAGTTGAATTGTGTCCATGGACACATTTGAAGATTCAGAAGAGCTTCAGAAGTTGAATTGTGTCTATGGACACATTTGAAGATTCAGACGAACTTCAGAAGTTGAATTGTGTCCATGGACACATTTGAAGATTCAAAAGAACTTCTGAAGCTGAATTCTGTCCATGTACACATTTGAAGATTCAAAAGAACTTCTGAAGCTGAATTCTGTCCATGTACACATTTGAAGATTCAGACGAACTTCAGAAGTTGAATTGTGTCCATGGACACTTTTGAAGATTCAGAAGAACTTCAGAAGTTGAATTGTGTCCATGGACACATTTGAAGATTCAGAAGAACTTCAGAAGTTGAATTGTGTCCATGGACACATTTGAAGATTCAGACGAACTTCAGAAGTTGAATTGTGTCCGTGGACACATTTGAAGATTCAGAAGAACTTCAGAAAATGAATTGTGTCCATGGACACATTTGAAGATTCAGAAGAACTTCAGAAGTTGAATTGTGTCCATGGACACATTTGAAGATTCAGACAAACTTCAGAAGTTGAATTGTGTCCATGGAGACATTTGAAGATTCAGAAGAACTTCAGAAGTTGAATTGTGTCCATGGACACATTTGAAGATTCAGAAGAACTTCAGAAGTTGAATTGTGTCCATAGACACATTTGAAGATTCAGAAGAACTTCAGAAGTTGAATTGTGTCCATGGACACATTTGAAGATTCAGAAGAATTTCAGAAGTTGAATTGTGTCCATGGACACATTTGAAGATTCAGACGAACTTCAGAAGTTGAATTGTGTCCGTGGACACATTTGAAGATTCAGAAGAACTTCAGAAGTTGAACTGTGTCCATGGACACATTTGAAGATTCAGACGAACTTCAAAAATTGAATTGTGTCCATGGACACATTTGAAGATTCAGACGAACTTCAGAAGTTGAATTGTGTCCATGGACACATTTGCAGATTCAGAAGATCTTCAGAAGTTGAATTGTGTCCATGGACACATTTGAAGATTCAGACGAACTTCAGAAGTTGAATTGTGTCCATGGACACATTTGCAGATTCAAAAGAACTTCAGAAGTTTAATTGTGTCCATGGACACATTTGAAGATTCAGAAGAACTTCAGAAGTTGAATTGTGTCCATGGACACAATTGAAGATTCAGAAGAACTTCAGAAGTTGAATTGTGTCCATGGACACATTTGAAGATTCAGACGAACTTCAGAAGTTGAATTGTGTCCATGGACACATTTGAAGATTCAGACAAACTTCAGAAGTTGAATTGTGTCCGTGGACACATTTGAAGTTTTAGAAGAACTTCAGAAGTTGAACTGTGTCCATGGACACATTTGAAGATTCAGACGAACTTCAGAAATTGAATTGTGTCCATGGACACATTTGAAGATTCAGACGAACTTCAGAAGTTGAATTGTGCCCATGGACACATTTGCAGATTCAGACGAACTTCAGAAGTTGAATTGTGTCCATGGACACATTTGCAGATTCAGAAGAGCTTCAGAAGTTGAATTGTGTCCATGGACACATTTGAAGATTCAGAAGAGCTTCAGAAGTTGAATTGTGTCCATGGACACATTTGAAGATTCAGACAAACTTCAGAAGTTGAATTGTGTCCATGGACACATTTGAAGATTCAGAAGAACTTCAGAAGTTGAATTGTGTCCATGGACACATTTGAAGATTCAAAAGAGCTTCAGAAGTTGAATTGTGTCCATGGACACATTTGAACATTCAGACGAACTTCAGAAGTTGAATTGTGTCCATGGACACATTTGCAGATTCAGAAGAACTTCAGAAGTTGAATTGTGTCCATGGAGACATTTGAAGATTCAGAAGAACATCAGAAGTTGAATTGTGTCCACGGACACATTTAACATTCAGATGAACTTTAGAAGTTGAATTGTGTCCATGGACACAATTGAAGATTCAGACGAATTTCAGAAGTTGAATTGTGTCCGTGGACACATTTGAAGATTCAGAAGAGCTTCAGAAGTTGAATTGTGTCCATGGACACATTTGAAGATTCAGAAGAACTTCAGAAGTTGAATTGTGTCCATGGACACATTTGAAGATTCAGAAGAGCTTCAGAAGTTGAATTGTGTCCATAGACACATTTGAAGATTCAGAAGAGCTTCAGAAGTTGAATTGTGTCCATGGACACGTTTGAAGATTTAGAAGAGCTTCAGAAGTTGAATTGTGTCCATGGATACATTTGAAGATTCAGACGAACTTCAGAAGTTGAATTGTGTCCATGGACACATTTGAAGATTCAGAAGAACTTCACAAGTTGAATTGTGTCCATGGACACATTTGAAGATTCAGACGAACTTCAGAAGTTGAATTGTGTCCATGGACACATTTGAAGATTCAGACGAACTTTAGAAGTTGAATTGTGTCCATGGGCACATTTGAAGATTCAGAAGAACTTCAGAAGTTGAATTGTGTCCATGGACACATTTGAAGATACAGAAGAACTTCAGAAGTTGAATTGTGTCCATGGACACATTTGAAGATTCAGACGAACTTGAGAAGTTGAACTGTGTCCGTGGACACATTTGAAGATTCAGAAGAACTTCAGAAGTTGAACTGTGTCCATGGACACATTTGAAGATTCAGACGAACTTCAGAAGCTGAATTCTGTCCATGGACACATTTGAAGATTCAGACGAACTTCAGAAGTTGAATTGTGTCCATGGACACATTTGCAGATTCAGAAGAACTTCAGAAGTTGAATTGTGTCCATGGACACATTTGAAGATTCAGACGAACTTCAGAAGTTGAAATGTGTCCATGGACACATTTGCAGATTCAAAAGAACTTCAGAAGTTGAATTGTGTCCATGGACACATTTGAAGATTCAGAAGAACTTCAGAAGTTGAATTGTGTCCATGGACACATTTGAAGATTCAGAACAACTTCAGAAGTTGAATTGTGTCCATGGACACATTTGAAGATTCAGAACAACTTCAGAAGTTGAATTGTGTCCATGGACACATTTGAAGATTCAGACGAACTTCAGAAGTTGAATTGTATCCATGGACACATTTGAAGATTCAGACAAACTTCAGAAGTTGAATTGTGTCCGTGAACACATTTGAAGATTCAGAAGAACTTCAGAAGTTGAACTGTGTCCATGGACACATTTGAAGATTCAGACGAACTTCAGAAGTTGAATTGTGTCCATGGACACATTTGAAGATTCAGACGAACTTCAGAATTTGAATTGTGTCCGTGGACACATTTGAAGATTCAGAAGAACTTCAGAAGTTGAATTGTGTCCATGGACACATTTGAAGATTCAGAAGAACTTCACAAGTTGAATTGTGTCCATGGACACATTTGAAGATTCAGAAGAACTTCAGAAGTTGAATTGTGTCCATGGACACATTTGAAAATTCAGAAGAGCTTCAGAAGTTGAATTGTGTCCATAGACACATTTGAAGATTCAGACGAACTTCAGAAGCTGAATTGTGTCCATGGACACATTTGAAGATTCAGACGAACTTCAGAAGTTGAATTGTGCCCATGGACACATTTGCAGATTCAGACGAACTTCAGAAGTTGAATTGTGTCCATGGACACATTTGCAGATTCAGAAGAGCTTCAGAAGTTGAATTGTGTCCATGGACACATTTGAAGATTCAGAAGAGCTTCAGAAGTTGAATTGTGTCCATGGACACATTTGAAGATTCAGACAAACTTCAGAAGTTGAATTGTGTCCATGGACACATTTGAAGATTCAGAAGAACTTCAGAAGTTGAATTGTGTCCATGGACACATTTGAAGATTCAAAAGAGCTTCAGAAGTTGAATTGTGTCCATGGACACATTTGAACATTCAGACGAACTTCAGAAGTTGAATTGTGTCCATGGACACATTTGCAGATTCAGAAGAACTTCAGAAGTTGAATTGTGTCCATGGAGACATTTGAAGATTCAGAAGAACATCAGAAGTTGAATTGTGTCCACGGACACATTTAACATTCAGATGAACTTTAGAAGTTGAATTGTGTCCATGGACACAATTGAAGATTCAGACGAATTTCAGAAGTTGAATTGTGTCCGTGGACACATTTGAAGATTCAGAAGAGCTTCAGAAGTTGAATTGTGTCCATGGACACATTTGAAGATTCAGAAGAACTTCAGAAGTTGAATTGTGTCCATGGACACATTTGAAGATTCAGAAGAGCTTCAGAAGTTGAATTGTGTCCATAGACACATTTGAAGATTCAGAAGAGCTTCAGAAGTTGAATTGTGTCCATGGACACGTTTGAAGATTTAGAAGAGCTTCAGAAGTTGAATTGTGTCCATGGATACATTTGAAGATTCAGACGAACTTCAGAAGTTGAATTGTGTCCATGGACACATTTGAAGATTCAGAAGAACTTCACAAGTTGAATTGTGTCCATGGACACATTTGAAGATTCAGACGAACTTCAGAAGTTGAATTGTGTCCATGGACACATTTGAAGATTCAGACGAACTTTAGAAGTTGAATTGTGTCCATGGGCACATTTGAAGATTCAGAAGAACTTCAGAAGTTGAATTGTGTCCATGGACACATTTGAAGATACAGAAGAACTTCAGAAGTTGAATTGTGTCCATGGACACATTTGAAGATTCAGACGAACTTGAGAAGTTGAACTGTGTCCGTGGACACATTTGAAGATTCAGAAGAACTTCAGAAGTTGAACTGTGTCCATGGACACATTTGAAGATTCAGACGAACTTCAGAAGCTGAATTCTGTCCATGGACACATTTGAAGATTCAGACGAACTTCAGAAGTTGAATTGTGTCCATGGACACATTTGCAGATTCAGAAGAACTTCAGAAGTTGAATTGTGTCCATGGACACATTTGAAGATTCAGACGAACTTCAGAAGTTGAAATGTGTCCATGGACACATTTGCAGATTCAAAAGAACTTCAGAAGTTGAATTGTGTCCATGGACACATTTGAAGATTCAGAAGAACTTCAGAAGTTGAATTGTGTCCATGGACACATTTGAAGATTCAGAACAACTTCAGAAGTTGAATTGTGTCCATGGACACATTTGAAGATTCAGAACAACTTCAGAAGTTGAATTGTGTCCATGGACACATTTGAAGATTCAGACGAACTTCAGAAGTTGAATTGTATCCATGGACACATTTGAAGATTCAGACAAACTTCAGAAGTTGAATTGTGTCCGTGAACACATTTGAAGATTCAGAAGAACTTCAGAAGTTGAACTGTGTCCATGGACACATTTGAAGATTCAGACGAACTTCAGAAGTTGAATTGTGTCCATGGACACATTTGAAGATTCAGACGAACTTCAGAATTTGAATTGTGTCCGTGGACACATTTGAAGATTCAGAAGAACTTCAGAAGTTGAATTGTGTCCATGGACACATTTGAAGATTCAGAAGAACTTCACAAGTTGAATTGTGTCCATGGACACATTTGAAGATTCAGAAGAACTTCAGAAGTTGAATTGTGTCCATGGACACATTTGAAAATTCAGAAGAGCTTCAGAAGTTGAATTGTGTCCATAGACACATTTGAAGATTCAGACGAACTTCAGAAGCTGAATTCTGTCCATGGACACATTTGAAGATTCAGACGAACTTCAGAAGTTGAATTGTGTCCATGGACACATTTGCAAATTCAAAAGAACTTCAGAAGTTGAATTGTGTCCATGGACACATTTGAAGATTCAGAAGAACTTCAGAAGTTGAATTGTGTCCATGGACACATTTGAAGATTCAGAAGACCTTCAGAAGTTGAATTGTGTCCATGGACACATTTGAAGATTCAGAAGAACTTCAGCAGTTGAATTGTGTCCATGGACACATTTGAAGATTCAGACGAACTTCAGAAGTTGAATTGTGTCCATGGACACATTTGAAGATTCAGACAAACTTCAGAAGTTGAATTGTGTCCGTGCACACATTTGAAGATTCAGAAGAACTTCAGAAGTTGAACTGTGTCCATGGACACATTTGAAGTTTCAGACGAACTTCAGAAATTGAATTGTGTATATGGACACATTTGAAGATTCAGACGAACTTCAGAAGTTGAATTGTGTCCATGGACACATTTGCAGATTCAGACAAACTTCAGAAGTTGAATTGTGTCCATGGACACATTTGCAGATTCATAAGAGCTTCAGAAGTTGAATTGTGTCCATGGACACATTTGAAGATTCAGAAGAGCTTCAGAAGTTGAATTGTGTCCATGGACACATTTGAAGATTCAGAAGAACTTCAGAAGTTGAATTGTGTCCATGGACACATTTAAAGATTCAGAAGAGCTTCAGAAGTTGAATTGTGTCCATAGACACATTTGAAGATTCAGAAGAGCTTCAGAAGTTGAATTGTGTCCATGGACACGTTTGAAGATTTAGAAGAGCTTCAGAAGTTGAATTGTGTCCATGGATACATTTGAAGATTCAGACGAACTTCAGAAGTTGAATTGTGTCCATGGACACATTTGAAGATTCAGAAGAACTTCACAAGTTGAACTGTGTCCATGGACACATTTGAAGATTCAGACGAACTTTAGAAGTTGAATTGTGTCCATGGGCACATTTGAAGATTCAGACGAACTTCAGAAGTTGAATTGTGTCCATGTACACATTTGAAGATTCAAAAGAACTTCTGAAGCTGAATTCTGTCCATGGACACATTTGAAGATTCAGACGAACTTCAGAAGTTGAATTGTGTCCATGGACACATTTGAAGATTCAGAAGAACTTCAGAAGTTGAATTGTGTCCATGGACACATTTGAAGATTCAGAAGAACTTCAGAAGTTGAATTGTGTTCATGAACACATTTGAAGATTCAAAAAAACTTTTGAAGCTGAACTCTGTCCATGTACACATTTGAAGATTCAGACGAACTTCAGAAGTTGAATTGTGTCCATGGACACATTTGAAGATTCAGAAGAACTTCACAAGTTGAATTGTGTTCATGGACACATTTGAAGATTCAGACGAACTTCAGAAGTTGAATTGTGTTCATGGACACATTTGAAGATTCAGACGAACTTCAGAAGTTGAAATGTGTCCATGGACACATTTGAAGATTCAGACGAACTTCAGAAATTGAATTGTGTCCATGTACACATTTGAAGATTCAAAAGAACTTCTGAAGCTGAATTCTGTCCATGGACACATTTGAAGATTCAGACGAACTTCAGAAGTTGAATTGTGTCCATGGACACATTTGAAGATTCAGAAGAACTTCAGAAGTTGAATTGTGTCCATGGACACATTTGAAGATTCAGAAGAACATCAGAAGTTGAATTGTGTCCATGGACACATTTGCAGATTCAGAAGAACATCAGAAGTTGAATTGTGTCCATGGGCACATTTGAAGATTCAGAAGAACTTTAGAAGTTGAATTGTGTCCATGGACACATTTGCAGATTCAGAAGAACTTCAGAAGTTGAATTGTGTCCATGGACACATTTGAAGATTCAGAAGAACATCAGAAGTTGAATTGTGTCCATGGACACATTTGCAGATTCAGAAGAACATCAGAAGTTGAATTGTGTCCATGGACACATTTGCAGATTCAGAAGAACTTCAGAAGTTGTATTGTGTCCATGGACACATTTGAAGATTCAGAAGAACATCAGAAGTTGAATTGTGTCCATGGACACATTTGCAGATTCAGAAGAACTTTAGAAGTTGAATTGTGTCCATGGACACTTTTGCAGATTCAGAAGAACTTCAGAAGTTGAATTGTGTCCATGGACACATTTGAAGATTCAGCAGAACTTTAGAAGTTGAATTGTGTCCATGGACACATTTGAAGATTCAGAAGAACTTCAAAAGTTGAATTGTGTCCATGGACACATTTGAAGATTCAGAAGAACTTCAAAAGTTGAATTGTGTCCATGGACACATTTGAAGATTCAGACAAACTTCAGAAGTTGAATTATGTCCATGGACACATTTGAAGATTCAGACGAACTTCAGAAGTTGAATTGTGTCCATGGACACATTTGAAGATTCAGACGAACTTCAGAAGTTGAATTGTGTCCATGGACACATTTGAAGATTCAGAAGAACTTCAGAAGTTGAATTGTGTTCATGTACACATTTGAAGATTCAGAAGAACTTCAGAAGTTGAATTGTGTCCATGGACACATTTGAAGATTCAGAAGAACTTCACAAGTTGAATTGTGTCCATGGACACATTTGAAGATTCAGAAGAACTTCAGAAGTTGAATTGTGTCCATGGACACATTTGAAGATTCAGAAGAACTTCACAAGTTGAATTGTGTACATGGACACATTTGAAGATTCAGAAGAACTTCAGAAGTTGAATTGTGTCCATGGACACATTTGAAGATTCAGAAGAACTTTAGAAGTTGAATTGTGTCCATGGACACATTTGCAGATTCAGAAGAACATCAGAAGTTGAATTGTGTCCATGGGCACATTTGAAGATTTAGAAGAACTTTAGAAGTTGAATTGTGTCCATGGACACTTTTGCAGATTCAGAAGAACTTCAGAAGTTGAATTGTGTCCATGGACACATTTGAAGATTCAGAAGAACTTTAGAAGTTGAATTGTGTCCATGGACACATTTGAAGATTCAGAAGAACTTCAAAAGTTGAGTTGTGTCCATGGACACATTTGAAGATTCAGAAGAACTTCAAAAGTTGAATTGTGTCCATGGACACATTTGAAGATTCAGACAAACTTCAGAAGTTGAATTGTGTCCATGGACACATTTGAAGATTCAGACAAACTTCAGAAGTTGAATTGTGTCCATGGACACATTTGAAGATTCAGAAGAACATTAGAAGTTGAATTGTGTCCATGGACACATTTGCAGATTCAGAAGAACATCAGAAGTTGAATTGTGTCCATGGGCACATTTGAAGATTCAGAAGAACTTTAGAAGTTGAATTGTGTCCATGGACACATTTGCAGATTCAGAAGAACTTCAGAAGTTGAATTGTGTCCATGGACACATTTGAAGATTCAGAAGAACATCAGAAGTTGAATTGTGTCCATGGACACATTTGCAGATTCAGAAGAACATCAGAAGTTGAATTGTGTCCATGGACACATTTGCAGATTCAGAAGAACTTCAGAAGTTGTATTGTGTCCATGGACACATTTGAAGATTCAGAAGAACATCAGAAGTTGAATTGTGTCCATGGACACATTTGCAGATTCAGAAGAACTTTAGAAGTTGAATTGTGTCCATGGACACTTTTGCAGATTCAGAAGAACTTCAGAAGTTGAATTGTGTCCATGGACACATTTGAAGATTCAGCAGAACTTTAGAAGTTGAATTGTGTCCATGGACACATTTGAAGATTCAGAAGAACTTCAAAAGTTGAATTGTGTCCATGGACACATTTGAAGATTCAGAAGAACTTCAAAAGTTGAATTGTGTCCATGGACACATTTGAAGATTCAGACAAACTTCAGAAGTTGAATTATGTCCATGGACACATTTGAAGATTCAGACAAACTTCAGAAGTTGATTTGTGTCCATGGACACATTTGAAGATTCAGACGAACTTCAGAAGTTGAATTGTGTCCATGGACACATTTGAAGATTCAGAAGAACTTCAGAAGTTGAATTGTGTTCATGTACACATTTGAAGATTCAGAAGAACTTCAGAAGTTGAATTGTGTCCATGGACACATTTGAAGATTCAGAAGAACTTCACAAGTTGAATTGTGTCCATGGACACATTTGAAGATTCAGAAGAACTTCAGAAGTTGAATTGTGTCCATGGACACATTTGAAGATTCAGAAGAACTTCACAAGTTGAATTGTGTACATGGACACATTTGAAGATTCAGAAGAACTTCAAAAGTTGAATTGTGTCCATGGACACATTTGAAGATTCAGAAGAACTTCAAAAGTTGAATTGTGTCCATGGACACATTTGAAGATTCAGACAAACTTCAGAAATTGAATTGTGTCCATGGACACACTTGCAGATTCAGAAGAACTTCACAAGTTGAATTGTGTCCATGGACACATTTGAAGATTCAGAAGAACTTCAGAAGTTGAATTGTGTCCATGGACACATTTGAAGATTCAGAAGAACTTCAAAAGTTGAATTGTGTCCATGGACACATTTGAAGATTCAGAAGAACTTCAAAAGTTGAATTGTGTCCATGGACACATTTGAAGATTCAGACAAACTTCAGAAATTGAATTGTGTCCATGGACACACTTGCAGATTCAGAAGAACTTCACAAGTTGAATTGTGTCCATGGACACATTTGAAGATTCAGAAGAACTTCAGAAGTTGAATTGTGTCCATGGACACATTTGCAGATTCAGAAGAACTTCAGAAGTTGAATTGTGTCCATGGACACATTTGAAAATTCAGAAGAACTTAAGAAGTTGAATTGTGTCCATGGACACATTTGAAGATTCAGAAGAACATCAGAAGTTGAATTGTGTCCATGGACACATTTGAAGATTCAGAAGAACATCAGAAGTTGAATTGTGTACATGGACACATTTGAAGATTCAGAAGAACTTTAGAAGTTGAATTGTGTCCATGGACACATTTGCAGATTCAGAAGAACATCAGAAGTTGAATTGTGTCCATGGACACATTTGAAGATTCAGAAGAACTTTAGAAGTTGAATTGTGTCCATGGACACATTTGCAGATTTAGAAGAACATCAGAAGTTGAATTGTGTCCATGGGCACATTTGAAGATTCAGAAGAACTTTAGAAGTTGAATTGTGTCCATGGACACATTTGAAGATTCAGACGAACTTCAGAAGTTGAATTGTGTCCATGGACACATTTGAAGATTCAAAAGAACTTCAGAAGTTGAATTGTGTCCATGGACACATTTGAAGATTCAGAAGAACTTTAGAAGTTGAATTGTGTCCATGGACACATTTGCAGATTCAGAAGAACTTCAGAAGTTGAATTGTGTCCATGGACACATTTGAAGATTCAGAAGAACTTTAGAAGTTGAATTGTGTCCATGGACACATTTGAAGATTCAGAAGAACTTCAAAAGTTGAATTGTGTCCATGGACACATTTGAAGATTCAGAAGAACTTCAGAAGTTGAATTGTGTCCATGGACACATTTGAAGATTCAGAAGAACATCAGAAGTTGAATTGTGTCCATGGACACATTTGAAGATTCAGAAGAACATCAGAAGTTGAATTGTGTACATGGACACATTTGAAGATTCAGAAGAACTTTAGAAGTTGAATTGTGTCCATGGACACATTTGCAGATTCAGAAGAACATCAGAAGTTGAATTGTGTCCATGGACACATTTGAAGATTCAGAAGAACTTTAGAAGTTGAATTGTGTCCATGGACACATTTGCAGATTTAGAAGAACATCAGAAGTTGAATTGTGTCCATGGGCACATTTGAAGATTCAGAAGAACTTTAGAAGTTGAATTGTGTCCATGGACACATTTGAAGATTCAGACGAACTTCAGAAGTTGAATTGTGTCCATGGACACATTTGAAGATTCAAAAGAACTTCAGAAGTTGAATTGTGTCCATGGACACATTTGAAGATTCAGAAGAACTTTAGAAGTTGAATTGTGTCCATGGACACATTTGCAGATTCAGAAGAACTTCAGAAGTTGAATTGTGTCCATGGACACATTTGAAGATTCAGAAGAACTTTAGAAGTTGAATTGTGTCCATGGACACATTTGAAGATTCAGAAGAACTTCAAAAGTTGAATTGTGTCCATGGACACATTTGAAGATTCAGAAGAACTTCAGAAGTTGAATTGTGTTCATGGACACATTTGAAGATTCAGAAGAACTTCAGAAGTTGAATTGTGTCCATGGACACATTTGAAGATTCAGAAGAACTTCAGAAGTTGAATTGTGTCCATGGACACATTTGAAGATTCAGACGAACTTCAGAAGTTGAATTGTGTCTATGGACACATTTGAAGATTCAGAAGAACTTTAGAAGTTGAATTGTGTCCATGGACACATTTGAAGATTCAGAAGAACTTCAGAAGTTGAATTGTGTCCATGGACACATTTGAATATTCAGAAGAGCTTCAGAAGTTGAATTGTGTCCTTGGACACGTTTGAAGATTTAGAAGAGCTTCAGAAGTTGAATTGTGTCCATGGACACATTTGAAGATTCAGACGAACTTCAGAAGTTGAATTGTGTCCATGGACACATTTGAAGATTCAGACGAACTTCAGAAGTTGAATTGTGTCCATGGACACATTTGAAGATTCAGACGAACTTCAGAAGTTGAATAATGTCCATGGACACATTTGAAGATTCAGACGAACTTCAGAAGTTGAATTATGTCCATGGACACATTTGAAGATTCAGACGAACTTCAGAAGTTGAATTGTGTCCTTGGACACATTTGAAGATTCAGACGAACTTCAGAAGTTGAATTGTGTTCATGTACACATTTGAAGATTCAAAAGAACTTCTGAAGCTGAATTCTGTCCATAGACACATTTGAAGATTCAGACAAACTTCAGAAGTTGAATTGTGTCCATGTTCACATTTGAAAATTCAAAAGAACTTCTGAAGCTGAATTCTGTCCATGTACACATTTGAAGGTTCAGACAAACTTCAGAAGTTGAGTTGTGTCCATAGACACATTTGAAGATTCAGAAGAACTTCACAAGTTGAATTGTGTCCATGGACACATTTGAAGATTCAGACGAACTTCAGAAGTTGAATTGTGTCCGTGGACACATTTGAAGATTCAGACGAACTTCAGAAGTTGAATTGTGTCCATGGACACATTTGAAGATTCAGACGAACTTCAGAAGTTGAATTGTGTCCATGTACACATTTGAAGATTCAGAAGAGCTTCAGAAGTTGAATTGTGTCCTTGGACACGTTTGAAGATTTAGAAGAGCTTCAGAAGTTGAATTGTGTCCATGGACACATTTGAAGATTCAGACGAACTTCAGAAGTTGAATTGTGTCCATGGACACATTTGAAGATTCAGACGAACTTCAGAAGTTGAATTGTGTCCATGGACACATTTGAAGATTCAGACGAACTTCAGAAGTTGAATAATGTCCATGGACACATTTGAAGATTCAGACGAACTTCAGAAGTTGAATTATGTCCATGGACACATTTGAAGATTCAGACGAACTTCAGAAGTTGAATTATGTCCATGGACACATTTGAAGATTCAGACGAACTTCAGAAGTTGAATTGTGTCCTTGGACACATTTGAAGATTCAGACGAACTTCAGAAGTTGAATTGTGTTCATGTACACATTTGAAGATTCAAAAGAACTTCTGAAGCTGAATTCTGTCCATAGACACATTTGAAGATTCAGACAAACTTCAGAAGTTGAATTGTGTCCATGTTCACATTTGAAAATTCAAAAGAACTTCTGAAGCTGAATTCTGTCCATGTACACATTTGAAGGTTCAGACAAACTTCAGAAGTTGAGTTGTGTCCATAGACACATTTGAAGATTCAGAAGAACTTCACAAGTTGAATTGTGTCCATGGACACATTTGAAGATTCAGACGAACTTCAGAAGTTGAATTGTGTCCATGGACACATTTGAAGATTCAGACGAACTTCAGATGTTGAATTGTGTCCATGGACACATTTGAAGATTCAGACGAACTTCAGAAGTTGAATTGTGTCCATGTACACATTTGAAGATTCAAAAGAACTTCTGAAGCTGAATTCTGTCCATGGACACATTTGAAGATTCAGAAGAACTTCACAAGTTGAATTGTGTCCATGGACACATTTGAAGATTCAGAAGCACTTCAGAAGTTGAATTGTGTCCATGGACACATTTGCAGATTCAGAAGAACTTCAGAAGTTGAATTGTGTCCATGGACACATTTGAAAATTCAGAAGAACTTAAGAAGTTGAATTGTGTCCATGGACACATTTGAAGATTCAGACAAACTTCAGAAGTTGAATTGTGTCCATGGACACATTTGAAGATTCAGAAGAACTTCAGAAGTTGAATTGTGTCCATGGACACATTTGAAGATTCAGAAGAACTTTAGAAGTTGAATTGTGTCCATGGACACATTTGCAGATTCAGAAGAACTTCAGAAGTTGAATTGTGTCCATGGGCACATTTGAAGATTCAGAAGAACTTCAAAAGTTGAATTGTGTCCATGGACACATTTGAAGATTCAGACAAACTTCAGAAGTTGAATTGTGTCCATGGACACATTTGAAGATTCAGAAGAACTTCAGAAGTTGAATTGTGTCCATGGACACATTTGAAGATTCAGAAGAACATCAGAAGTTGAATTGTGTCCATGGACACATTTGCAGATTCAGAAGAACATCAGAAGTTGAATTGTGTCCATGGGCACATTTGAAGATTCAGAAGAACTTTAGAAGTTGAATTGTGTCCATGGACACATTTGCAGATTCAGAAGAACTTCAGAAGTTGAATTGTGTCCATGTACACATTTGAAGATTCAGAAGAGCTTCAGAAGTTGAATTGTGTCCTTGGACACGTTTGAAGATTTAGAAGAGCTTCAGAAGTTGAATTGTGTCCATGGACACATTTGAAGATTCAGACGAACTTCAGAAGTTGAATTGTGTCCATGGACACATTTGAAGATTCAGACGAACTTCAGAAGTTCAATTGTGTCCATGGACACATTTGAAGATTCAGACGAACTTCAGAAGTTGAATAATGTCCATGGACACATTTGAAGATTCAGACGAACTTCAGAAGTTGAATTATGTCCATGGACACATTTGAAGATTCAGAAGAACTTCAAAAGTTGAATTGTGTCCATGGACACATTTGAAGATTCAGAAGAACTTCAAAAGTTGAATTGTGTCCATGGACACATTTGAAGATTCAGACAAACTTCAGAAGTTGAATTATGTCCATGGACACATTTGAAGATTCAGACAAACTTCAGAAGTTGAATTGTGTCCATGGACACATTTAAAGATTCAGACGAACTTCAGAAGTTGAATTGTGTCCATGGACACATTTGAAGATTCAGAAGAACTTCAGAAGTTGAATTGTGTCCATGGACACATTTGAAGATTCAGAAGAACTTCACAAGTTGAATTGTGTCCATGGACACATTTGAAGATTCAGAAGAACTTCAGAAGTTGAATTGTGTCCATGGACACATTTGAAGATTCAGAAGAACTTCACAAGTTGAATTGTGTACATGGACACATTTGAAGATTCAGAAGAACTTCAAAAGTTGAATTGTGTCCATGGACACATTTGAAGATTCAGAAGAACTTCAAAAGTTGAATTGTGTCCATGGACACATTTGAAGATTCAGACAAACTTCAGAAATTGAATTGTGTCCATGGACACACTTGCAGATTCAGAAGAACTTCACAAGTTGAATTGTGTCCATGGACACATTTGAAGATTCAGAAGAACTTCAGAAGTTGAATTGTGTCCATGGACACATTTGAAGATTCAGAAGAACTTCACAAGTTGAATTGTGTACATGGACACATTTGAAGATTCAGAAGAACTTCAAAAGTTGAATTGTGTCCATGGACACATTTGAAGATTCAGAAGAACTTCAGAAGTTGAATTATGTCCATGGACACATTTGAAGATTCAGACAAACTTCAGAAGTTGAATTGTGTCCATGGACACATTTAAAGATTCAGACGAACTTCAGAAGTTGAATTGTGTCCATGGACACATTTGAAGATTCAGAAGAACTTCAGAAGTTGAATTGTGTTCATGTACACATTTGAAGATTCAGAAGAACTTCAGAAGTTGAATTGTGTCCATGGACACATTTGAAGATTCAGAAGAACTTCACAAGTTGAATTGTGTCCATGGACACATTTGAAGATTCAGAAGAACTTCAGAAGTTGAATTGTGTCCATGGACACATTTGAAGATTCAGAAGAACTTCACAAGTTGAATTGTGTACATGGACACATTTGAAGATTCAGAAGAACTTCAAAAGTTGAATTGTGTCCATGGACACATTTGAAGATTCAGAAGAACTTCAAAAGTTGAATTGTGTCCATGGACACATTTGAAGATTCAGACAAACTTCAGAAATTGAATTGTGTCCATGGACACACTTGCAGATTCAGAAGAACTTCACAAGTTGAATTGTGTCCATGGACACATTTGAAGATTCAGAAGAACTTCAGAAGTTGAATTGTGTCCATGGACACATTTGAAGATTCAGAAGAACTTCACAAGTTGAATTGTGTACATGGACACATTTGAAGATTCAGAAGAACTTCAAAAGTTGAATTGTGTCCATGGACACATTTGAAGATTCAGAAGAACTTCAGAAGTTGAATTATGTCCATGGACACATTTGAAGATTCAGACAAACTTCAGAAGTTGAATTGTGTCCATGGACACATTTAAAGATTCAGACGAACTTCAGAAGTTGAATTGTGTCCATGGACACATTTGAAGATTCAGAAGAACTTCAGAAGTTGAATTGTGTTCATGTACACATTTGAAGATTCAGAAGAACTTCAGAAGTTGAATTGTGTCCATGGACACATTTGAAGATTCAGAAGAACTTCACAAGTTGAATTGTGTCCATGGACACATTTGAAGATTCAGAAGAACTTCAGAAGTTGAATTGTGTCCATGGACACATTTGAAGATTCAGAAGAACTTCACAAGTTGAATTGTGTCCATGGACACATTTGCAGATTCAGAAGAACTTCAGAAGTTGAATTGTGTCCATGGACACATTTGAAAATTCAGAAGAACTTAAGAAGTTGAATTGTGTCCATGGACACATTTGAAGATTCAGACAAACTTCAGAAGTTGAATTGTGTCCATGGACACATTTGAAGATTCAGAAGAACTTCAGAAGTTGAATTGTGTCCATGGACACATTTGAAGATTCAGAAGAACTTTAGAAGTTGAATTGTGTCCATGGACACATTTGCAGATTCAGAAGAACTTCAGAAGTTGAATTGTGTCCATGGGCACATTTGAAGATTCAGAAGAACTTCAAAAGTTGAATTGTGTCCATGGACACATTTGAAGATTCAGACAAACTTCAGAAGTTGAATTGTGTCCATGGACACATTTGAAGATTCAGAAGAACTTCAGAAGTTGAATTGTGTCCATGGACACATTTGAAGATTCAGAAGAACATCAGAAGTTGAATTGTGTCCATGGACACATTTGCAGATTCAGAAGAACATCAGAAGTTGAATTGTGTCCATGGGCACATTTGAAGATTCAGAAGAACTTTAGAAGTTGAATTGTGTCCATGGACACATTTGCAGATTCAGAAGAAGTTCAGAAGTTGAATTGTGTCCATGGACACATTTGAAGATTCAGAAGAACATCAGAAGTTGAATTGTGTCCATGGACACATTTGCAGATTCAGAAGAACATCAGAAGTTGAATTGTGTCCATGGACACATTTGCAGATTCAGAAGAACTTCAGAAGTTGTATTGTGTCCATGGACACATTTGAAGATTCAGAAGAACATCAGAAGTTGAATTGTGTCCATGGACACATTTGCAGATTCAGAAGAACTTTAGAAGTTGAATTGTGTCCATGGACACTTTTGCAGATTCAGAAGAACTTCAGAAGTTGAATTGTGTCCATGGACACATTTGAAGATTCAGCAGAACTTTAGAAGTTGAATTGTGTCCATGGACACATTTGAAGATTCAGAAGAACTTCAAAAGTTGAATTGTGTCCATGGACACATTTGAAGATTCAGAAGAACTTCAAAAGTTGAATTGTGTCCATGGACACATTTGAAGATTCAGACAAACTTCAGAAGTTGAATTATGTCCATGGACACATTTGAAGATTCAGACAAACTTCAGAAGTTGAATTGTGTCCATGGACACATTTAAAGATTCAGACGAACTTCAGAAGTTGAATTGTGTCCATGGACACATTTGAAGATTCAGAAGAACTTCAGAAGTTGAATTGTGTTCATGTACACATTTGAAGATTCAGAAGAACTTCAGAAGTTGAATTGTGTCCATGGACACATTTGAAGATTCAGAAGAACTTCACAAGTTGAATTGTGTCCATGGACACATTTGAAGATTCAGAAGAACTTCAGAAGTTGAATTGTGTCCATGGACACATTTGAAGATTCAGAAGAACTTCACAAGTTGAATTGTGTACATGGACACATTTGAAGATTCAGAAGAACTTCAAAAGTTGAATTGTGTCCATGGACACATTTGAAGATTCAGAAGAACTTCAAAAGTTGAATTGTGTCCATGGACACATTTGAAGATTCAGACAAACTTCAGAAATTGAATTGTGTCCATGGACACACTTGCAGATTCAGAAGAACTTCACAAGTTGAATTGTGTCCATGGACACATTTGAAGATTCAGAAGAACTTCAGAAGTTGAATTGTGTCCATGGACACATTTGAAGATTCAGAAGAACTTCACAAGTTGAATTGTGTACATGGACACATTTGAAGATTCAGAAGAACTTCAAAAGTTGAATTGTGTCCATGGACACATTTGAAGATTCAGAAGAACTTCAGAAGTTGAATTATGTCCATGGACACATTTGAAGATTCAGACAAACTTCAGAAGTTGAATTGTGTCCATGGACACATTTAAAGATTCAGACGAACTTCAGAAGTTGAATTGTGTCCATGGACACATTTGAAGATTCAGAAGAACTTCAGAAGTTGAATTGTGTTCATGTACACATTTGAAGATTCAGAAGAACTTCAGAAGTTGAATTGTGTCCATGGACACATTTGAAGATTCAGAAGAACTTCACAAGTTGAATTGTGTCCATGGACACATTTGAAGATTCAGAAGAACTTCAGAAGTTGAATTGTGTCCATGGACACATTTGAAGATTCAGAAGAACTTCACAAGTTGAATTGTGTACATGGACACATTTGAAGATTCAGAAGAACTTCAAAAGTTGAATTGTGTCCATGGACACATTTGAAGATTCAGAAGAACTTCAAAAGTTGAATTGTGTCCATGGACACATTTGAAGATTCAGACAAACTTCAGAAATTGAATTGTGTCCATGGACACACTTGCAGATTCAGAAGAACTTCACAAGTTGAATTGTGTCCATGGACACATTTGAAGATTCAGAAGAACTTCAGAAGTTGAATTGTGTCCATGGACACATTTGAAGATTCAGAAGAACTTCAAAAGTTGAATTGTGTCCATGGACACATTTGAAGATTCAGAAGAACTTCAAAAGTTGAATTGTGTCCATGGACACATTTGAAGATTCAGACAAACTTCAGAAATTGAATTGTGTCCATGGACACACTTGCAGATTCAGAAGAACTTCACAAGTTGAATTGTGTCCATGGACACATTTGAAGATTCAGAAGAACTTCAGAAGTTGAATTGTGTCCATGGACACATTTGCAGATTCAGAAAAACTTCAGAAGTTGAATTGTGTCCATGGACACATTTGAAAATTCAGAAGAACTTAAGAAGTTGAATTGTGTCCATGGACACATTTGAAGATTCAGAAGAACTTTAGAAGTTGAATTGTGTCCATGGACACATTTGCAGATTCAGAAGAACATCAGAAGTTGAATTGTGTCCATGGACACATTTGAAGATTCAGAAGAACTTTAGAAGTTGAATTGTGTCCATGGACACATTTGAAGATTCAGACGAACTTCAGAAGTTGAATTGTGTCCATGGACACATTTGAAGATTCAAAAGAACTTCAGAAGTTGAATTGTGTCCATGGACACATTTGAAGATTCAGAAGAACTTTAGAAGTTGAATTGTGTCCATGGACACATTTGCAGATTCAGAAGAACTTCAGAAGTTGAATTGTGTCCATGGACACATTTGAAGATTCAGAAGAACTTTAGAAGTTGAATTGTGTCCATGGACACATTTGAAAATTCAGAAGAACTTAAGAAGTTGAATTGTGTCCATGGACACATTTGAAGATTCAGAAGAACATCAGAAGTTGAATTGTGTCCATGGACACATTTGAAGATTTAGAAGAACATCAGAAGTTGAATTGTGTACATGGACACATTTGAAGATTCAGAAGAACTTTAGAAGTTGAATTGTGTCCATGGACACATTTGCAGATTCAGAAGAACATCAGAAGTTGAATTGTGTCCATGGACACATTTGAAGATTCAGAAGAACTTTAGAAGTTGAATTGTGTCCATGGACACATTTGCAGATTCAGAAGAACATCAGAAGTTGAATTGTGTCCATGGGCACATTTGAAGATTCAGAAGAACTTTAGAAGTTGAATTGTGTCCATGGACACATTTGAAGATTCAGACGAACTTCAGTAGTTGAATTGTGTCCATGGACACATTTGAAGATTCAAAAGAACTTCAGAAGTTGAATTGTGTCCATGGACACATTTGAAGATTCAGAAGAACTTTAGAAGTTGAATTGTGTCCATGGACACATTTGCAGATTCAGAAGAACTTCAGAAGTTGAATTGTGTCCATGGACACATTTGAAGATTCAGAAGAACTTTAGAAGTTGAATTGTGTCCATGGACACATTTGAAGATTCAGAAGAACTTCAAAAGTTGAATTGTGTCCATGGACACATTTGAAGATTCAGAAGAACTTCAGAAGTTGAATTGTGTTCATGGACACATTTGAAGATTCAGAAAAACTTCAGAAGTTGAATTGTGTCCATGGACACATTTGAAGATTTAGAAGAACATCAGAAGTTGAATTGTGTACATGGACACATTTGAAGATTCAGAAGAACTTTAGAAGTTGAATTGTGTCCATGGACACATTTGCAGATTCAGAAGAACATCAGAAGTTGAATTGTGTCCATGGACACATTTGAAGATTCAGAAGAACTTTAGAAGTTGAATTGTGTCCATGGACACATTTGCAGATTCAGAAGAACATCAGAAGTTGAATTGTGTCCATGGGCACATTTGAAGATTCAGAAGAACTTTAGAAGTTGAATTGTGTCCATGGACACATTTGAAGATTCAGACGAACTTCAGAAGTTGAATTGTGTCCATGGACACATTTGAAGATTCAAAAGAACTTCAGAAGTTGAATTGTGTCCATGGACACATTTGAAGATTCAGAAGAACTTTAGAAGTTGAATTGTGTCCATGGACACATTTGCAGATTCAGAAGAACTTCAGAAGTTGAATTGTGTCCATGGACACATTTGAAGATTCAGAAGAACTTTAGAAGTTGAATTGTGTCCATGGACACATTTGAAGATTCAGAAGAACTTCAAAAGTTGAATTGTGTCCATGGACACATTTGAAGATTCAGAAGAACTTCAGAAGTTGAATTGTGTTCATGGACACATTTGAAGATTCAGAAAAACTTCAGAAGTTGAATTGTGTCCATGGACACATTTGAAGATTCAGAAGAACTTCAGAAGTTGAATTGTGTCCATGGACACATTTGAAGATTCAGACAAACTTCAGAAATTGAATTGTGTCCATGGACACACTTGCAGATTCAGAAGAACTTCACAAGTTGAATTGTGTCCATGGACACATTTGAAGATTCAGAAGAACTTCAGAAGTTGAATTGTGTCCATGGACACATTTGAAGATTCAGAAGAACTTCAAAAGTTGAATTGTGTCCATGGACACATTTGAAGATTCAGAAGAACTTCAAAAGTTGAATTGTGTCCATGGACACATTTGAAGATTCAGACAAACTTCAGAAATTGAATTGTGTCCATGGACACACTTGCAGATTCAGAAGAACTTCACAAGTTGAATTGTGTCCATGGACACATTTGAAGATTCAGAAGAACTTCAGAAGTTGAATTGTGTCCATGGACACATTTGCAGATTCAGAAAAACTTCAGAAGTTGAATTGTGTCCATGGACACATTTGAAAATTCAGAAGAACTTAAGAAGTTGAATTGTGTCCATGGACACATTTGAAGATTCAGAAGAACATCAGAAGTTGAATTGTGTCCATGGACACATTTGAAGATTCAGAAGAACATCAGAAGTTGAATTGTGTACATGGACACATTTGAAGATTCAGAAGAACTTTAGAAGTTGAATTGTGTCCATGGACACATTTGCAGATTCAGAAGAACATCAGAAGTTGAATTGTGTCCATGAACACATTTGAAGATTCAGAAGAACTTTAGAAGTTGAATTGTGTCCATGGACACATTTGCAGATTCAGAAGAACATCAGAAGTTGAATTGTGTCCATGGGCACATTTGAAGATTCAGAAGAACTTTAGAAGTTGAATTGTGTCCATGGACACATTTGAAGATTCAGACGAACTTCAGAAGTTGAATTGTGTCCATGGACACATTTGAAGATTCAAAAGAACTTCAGAAGTTGAATTGTGTCCATGGACACATTTGAAGATTCAGAAGAACTTTAGAAGTTGAATTGTGTCCATGGACACATTTGCAGATTCAGAAGAACTTCAGAAGTTGAATTGTGTCCATGGACACATTTGAAGATTCAGAAGAACTTTAGAAGTTGAATTGTGTCCATGGACACATTTGAAGATTCAGAAGAACTTCAAAAGTTGAATTGTGTCCATGGACACATTTGAAGATTCAGAAGAACTTCAGAAGTTGAATTGTGTTCATGGACACATTTGAAGATTCAGAAGAACTTCAAAAGTTGAATTGTGTCCATGGACACATTTGAAGATTCAGAAGAACTTCAGAAGTTGAATTGTGTCCATGGACACATTTGAAGATTCAGACGAACTTCAGAAGTTGATTTGTGTCTATGGACACATTTGAAGATTCAGAAGAACTTTAGAAGTTGAATTGTGTCCATGGACACATTTGAAGATTCAGAAGAACTTCAGAAGTTGAATTGTGTCCATGGACACATTTGAATATTCAGAAGAGCTTCAGAAGTTGAATTGTGTCCTTGGACACGTTTGAAGATTTAGAAGAGCTTCAGAAGTTGAATTGTGTCCATGGACACATTTGAAGATTCAGACGAACTTCAGAAGTTGAATTGTGTCCATGGACACATTTGAAGATTCAGACGAACTTCAGAAGTTGAATTGTGTCCATGGACACATTTGAAGATTCAGACGAACTTCAGAAGTTGAATAATGTCCATGGACACATTTGAAGATTCAGACGAACTTCAGAAGTTGAATTATGTCCATGGACACATTTGAAGATTCAGACGAACTTCAGAAGTTGAATTATGTCCATGGACACATTTGAAGATTCAGACGAACTTCAGAAGTTGAATTGTGTCCTTGGACACATTTGAAGATTCAGACGAACTTCAGAAGTTGAATTGTGTTCATGTACACATTTGAAGATTCAAAAGAACTTCTGA
This sequence comes from Oscheius myriophilus, assembly GCA_964057215.1. NCBI lineage: Eukaryota > Metazoa > Nematoda > Chromadorea > Rhabditida > Rhabditidae > Oscheius > Oscheius myriophilus. Next base: position 7,960,038 of record OZ059903.1, on the reverse strand, counting down.
AGCTGAATTCTGTCCATAGACACATTTGAAGATTCAGACAAACTTCAGAAGTTGAATTGTGTCCATGGACACATTTGAAGATTCAGAAGAACTTCAGAAGTTGAATTGTGTCCATGGACACATTTGAAGATTCAGAAGAACTTCAGAAGTTGAATTGTGTCCATGTTCACATTTGAAAATTCAAAAGAACTTCTGAAGCTGAATTCTGTCCATGTACACATTTGAAGGTTCAGACAAACTTCAGAAGTCGAGTTGTGTCCATAGACACATTTGAAGATTCAGAAGAACTTCACAAGTTGAATTGTGTCCATGGACACATTTGAAGATTCAGACGAACTTCAGAAGTTGAATTGTGTCCATGGACACATTTGAAGATTCAGACGAACTTCAGAAGTTGAATTGTGTCCATGGACACATTTGAAGATTCAGACGAACTTCAGAAGTTGAATTGTGTCCATGTACACATTTGAAGATTCAAAAGAACTTCAGAAGTTGAATAATGTCCATGGACACATTTGAAGATTCAGACGAACTTCAGAAGTTGAATTATGTCCATGGACACATTTGAAGATTCAGACGAACTTCAGAAGTTGAATTATGTCCATGGACACATTTGAAGATTCAGACGAACTTCAGAAGTTGAATTGTGTCCTTGGACACATTTGAAGATTCAGACGAACTTCAGAAGTTGAATTGTGTTCATGTACACATTTGAAGATTCAAAAGAACTTCTGAAGCTGAATTCTGTCCATAGACACATTTGAAGATTCAGACAAACTTCAGAAGTTGAATTGTGTCCATGGACACATTTGAAGATTCAGAAGAACTTCAGAAGTTGAATTGTGTCCATGGACACATTTGAAGATTCAGAAGAACTTCAGAAGTTGAATTGTGTCCATGTTCACATTTGAAAATTCAAAAGAACTTCTGAAGCTGAATTCTGTCCATGTACACATTTGAAGGTTCAGACAAACTTCAGAAGTCGAGTTGTGTCCATAGACACATTTGAAGATTCAGAAGAACTTCACAAGTTGAATTGTGTCCATGGACACATTTGAAGATTCAGACGAACTTCAGAAGTTGAATTGTGTCCATGGACACATTTGAAGATTCAGACGAACTTCAGAAGTTGAATTGTGTCCATGGACACATTTGAAGATTCAGACGAACTTCAGAAGTTGAATTGTGTCCATGTACACATTTGAAGATTCAAAAGAACTTCTGAAGCTGAATTCTGTCCATGGACACATTTGAAGATTCAGAAGAACTTCAGAAGTTGAATTGTGTCCATGGACACATTTGAAGATTCAGAAGAACTTCACAAGTTGAATTGTGTCCATGGACACATTTGAAGATTCAGAAGCACTTCAGAAGTTGAATTGTGTCCATGGACACATTTGCAGATTCAGAAGAACTTCAGAAGTTGAATTGTGTCCATGGACACATTTGAAAATTCAGAAGAACTTAAGAAGTTGAATTGTGTCCATGGACACATTTGAAGATTCAGAAGAACATCAGAAGTTGAATTGTGTCCATGGACACATTTGAAGATTCAGAAGAACATCAGAAGTTGAATTGTGTCCATGGACACATTTGAAGATTCAGAAGAACTTTAGAAGTTGAATTGTGTCCATGGACACATTTGCAGATTCAGAAGAACATCAGAAGTTGAATTGTGTCCATGGGCACATTTGAAGATTCAGAAGAACTTTAGAAGTTGAATTGTGTCCATGGACACATTTGAAGATTCAGACGAACTTCAGAAGTTGAATTGTGTTCATGTTCACATTTGAAAATTCAAAAGAACTTCTGAAGCTGAATTCTGTCCATGGACACATTTGAAGATTCAGACGAACTTCAGAAGTTGAATTGTGTCCATGGACACATTTGAAGATTCAGAAGAACTTCACAAGTTGAATTGTGTCCATGGACACATTTGAAGATTCAGAAGAACTTCAGAAGTTGAATTGTGTCCATGGACACATTTGCAGATTCAGAAGAACTTCAGAAGTTGAATTGTGTCCATGGACACATTTGAAAAATCAGAAGAACTTAAGAAGTTGAATTGTGTCCATGGACACATTTGAAGATTCAGAAGAACATCAGAAGTTGAATTGTGTCCATGGACACATTTGCAGATTCAGAAGAACATCAGAAGTTGAATTGTGTCCATGGGCACATTTGAAGATTCAGAAGAACTTTAGAAGTTGAATTGTGTCCATGGACACATTTGAAGATTCAAAAGAACTTCTGAAGCTGAATTCTGTCCATGGACACATTTGAAGATTCAGACGAACTTCAGAAGTTGAATTGTGTCCATGGACACATTTGAAGATTCAGAAGAACTTTAGAAGTTGAATTGTGTCCATGGACACATTTGAAGATTCAGAAGAACTTCAAAAGTTGAGTTGTGTCCATGGACACATTTGAAGATTCAGAAGAACTTCAGCAGTTGAATTGTGTCCATGGACACATTTGAAGATTCAGAAGAACTTCACAAGTTGAATTGTGTCCATGGACACATTTGAAGATTCAGAAGAACTTCAGAAGTTGAATTGTGTCCATGGACACATTTGCAGATTCAGAAGAACTTCAGAAGTTGAATTGTGTCCATGGACACATTTGAAAATTCAGAAGAACTTAAGAAGTTGAATTGTGTCCATGGACACATTTGAAGATTCAGAAGAACATCAGAAGTTGAATTGTGTCCATGGACACATTTGCAGATTCAGAAGAACATCAGAAGTTGAATTGTGTCCATGGGCACATTTGAAGATTCAGAAGAACTTTAGAAGTTGAATTGTGTCCATGGACACATTTGAAGATTCAAAAGAACTTCTGAAGCTGAATTCTGTCCATGGACACATTTGAAGATTCAGAAGAACTTCACAAGTTGAATTGTGTCCATGGACACATTTGAAGATTCAGAAGAACTTCAGAAGTTGAATTGTGTCCATGGACACATTTGCAGATTCAGAAGAACTTCAGAAGTTGAATTGTGTCCATGAACACATTTGCAGATTCAGAAGAACTTCAGAAGTTGAATTGTGTCCATGGACACATTTGAAGATTCAGAAGAACTTTAGAAGTTGAATTGTGTCCATGGACACATTTGAAGATTCAGAAGAGCTTCAGAAGTTGAATTGTGTCCATGGACACATTTGAAGATTCAGACGAACTTCAGAAGTTGAATTGTGTCCATGGACACATTTGCAGATTCAGAAGAACTTCAGAAGTTGAATTGTGTCCATGGACACATTTGAAGATTCAGAAGAACATCAGAATTTGAATTGTGTCCACGGACACATTTGAAGATTCAGAAGAACTTCAGAAGTTGAATTGTGTCCATGGACACATTTGCAGATTCAGAAGAACTTCAGAAGTTGAATTGTGTCCATGAACACATTTGCAGATTCAGAAGAACTTCAGAAGTTGAATTGTGTCCATGGACACATTTGAAGATTCAGAAGAACTTTAGAAGTTGAATTGTGTCCATGGACACATTTGAAGATTCAGAAGAGCTTCAGAAGTTGAATTGTGTCCATGGACACATTTGAAGATTCAGACGAACTTCAGAAGTTGAATTGTGTCCATGGACACATTTGCAGATTCAGAAGAACTTCAGAAGTTGAATTGTGTCCATGGACACATTTGAAGATTCAGAAGAACATCAGAATTTGAATTGTGTCCACGGACACATTTGAAGATTCAGAAGAACTTCACAAGTTGAATTGTGTCCATGGACACATTTGAAGATTCAGAAGAACTTCAGAAGTTGAATTGTGTCCATGGACACATTTGCAGATTCAGAAGAACTTCAGAAGTTGAATTGTGTCCATGAACACATTTGCAGATTCAGAAGAACTTCAGAAGTTGAATTGTGTCCATGGACACATTTGAAGATTCAGAAGAACTTTAGAAGTTGAATTGTGTCCATGGACACATTTGAAGATTCAGAAGAGCTTCAGAAGTTGAATTGTGTCCATGGACACATTTGAAGATTCAGACGAACTTCAGAAGTTGAATTGTGTCCATGGACACATTTGCAGATTCAGAAGAACTTCAGAAGTTGAATTGTGTCCATGGACACATTTGAAGATTCAGAAGAACATCAGAATTTGAATTGTGTCCACGGACACATTTGAAGATTCAGAAGAACTTCAGAAGTTGAATTGTGTCCATGGACACATTTGCAGATTCAGAAGAACTTCAGAAGTTGAATTGTGTCCATGAACACATTTGCAGATTCAGAAGAACTTCAGAAGTTGAATTGTGTCCATGGACACATTTGAAGATTCAGAAGAACTTTAGAAGTTGAATTGTGTCCATGGACACATTTGAAGATTCAGAAGAGCTTCAGAAGTTGAATTGTGTCCATGGACACATTTGAAGATTCAGACGAACTTCAGAAGTTGAATTGTGTCCATGGACACATTTGCAGATTCAGAAGAACTTCAGAAGTTGAATTGTGTCCATGGACACATTTGAAGATTCAGAAGAACATCAGAATTTGAATTGTGTCCACGGACACATTTGAACATTCAGAAGAACTTTAGAAGTTGAATTGTGTCCATGGACACATTTGAAGATTCAGACGAACTTCAGAAGTTGAATTGTGACCATGGACACATTTGAAGATTCAGAAGAGCTTCAGAAGTTGAATTGTGTCTATAGACACATTTGAAGATTCAGACGAACTTCAGAAGTTGAATTGTGTCCATGGACACATTTGAAGATTCAGACGAACTTCAGAAGTTGAATTGTGTCCATGGACACATTTGAAGATTCAAAAGAACTTCTGAAGCTAAATTCTGTCCATGTACACATTTGAAGATTCAGACGAACTTCAGAAGTTGAATTGTGTCCATGGACACATTTGAAGATTCAGAAGAACTTCACAAGTTGAATTGTGTCCATGGACACATTTGAAGATTCAGACGAACTTCAGAAGTTGAATTGTGTCCATGGACACATTTGAAGGTTCAAAAGAACTTCTGAAGCTGAATTCTGTCCATGTACACATTTGAAGATTCAGACGAACTTCAGAAGTTGAATTGTGTCCATGGACACATTTGAAGATTCAGAAGAACTTCACAAGTTGAATTGTGTCCATGGACACATTTGAAGATTCAGACGAACTTCAGAAGTTGAATTGTGTCCATGGACACATTTGCAGATCCAGACAAACTTCAGAAGTTGAATTGTGTCCATGGACACATTTGAAGATTCAGACGAATTTCAGAAGTTGAATTGTGTCCATGGACACATTTGAAGATTCAGAAGAACATCAGAAGTCGAATTGTGTCCACGGACACATTTGAACATTCAGAAGAACTTTAGAAGTTGAATTGTGTCCATGGACACATTTGAAGATTCAGACGAACTTTAGAAGTTGAATTGTGTCCACGGACACATTTGAACATTCAGAAGAACTTTAGAAGTTGAATTGTGTCCATGGACACATTTGAAGATTCAGACGAACTTCAGAAGTTGAATTGTGACCATGGACACATTTGAAGATTCAGAAGAACTTCAGAAGTTGAATTGTGTCCATGGACACATTTGAAGATTCAGAAGAACTTTAGAAGTTGAATTGTGTTCATGAACACTTTTGCAGATTCAGAAGAACTTCAGAAGTTGAATTGTGTCCATGGACACATTTGAAGATTCAGAAGAACTTCAGAAGTTGAATTGTGTCCATGGACACATTTGAAGATTCAGAAGAACTTCAGAAGTTGAATTGTGTCCATGGACACATTTGAAGATTCAGACGAACTTCAGAAGTTGAATTGTGTCCATGGACACATTTGCAGATTCAGAAGAACTTCAGAAGTTGAATTGTGTCCATGGACACATTTGAAGTTTCAGAAGAACATCAGAAGTTGAATTGTGTCCATGGACACATTTGAAGATTCAGAAGAACTTTAGAAGTTGAATTGTGTCCATGAACACATTTGCAGATTCAGAAGAACTTCAGAAGTTGAATTGTGTCCATGGACACATTTGCAGATTCAGAAGAACTTCAGAAGTTGAATTGTGTCCATGGACACATTTGAAGATTCAGAAGAACATCAGAATTTGAATTGTGTCCACGGACACATTTGAACTTTCAGAAGAACTTTAGAAGTTGAATTGTGTCCATGGACACATTTGAAGATTCAGAAGAGCTTCAGAAGTTGAATTGTGTCCATGGACACATTTGAAGATTCAGACGAACTTCAGAAGTTGAATTGTGTCCACGGACACATTTGAAGATTCAAAAGAACTTCAGAAGTTGAATTGTGTCCATGGACACATTTGAAGATTCAGAAGAACTTTAGAAGTTGAATTGTGTCCATGGACACATTTGCAGATTCAGAAGAACTTCAGAAGTTGAATTGTGTCCATGGACACATTTGAAGATTCAGAAGAACTTTAGAAGTTGAATTGTGTCCATGGACACATTTGAAGATTCAGAAGAACTTCAAAAGTTGAATTGTGTCCATGGACACATTTGAAGATTCAGAAGAACTTCAGAAGTTGAATTGTGTTCATGGACACATTTGAAGATTCAGAAAAACTTCAGAAGTTGAATTGTGTCCATGGACACATTTGAAGATTTAGAAGAACATCAGAAGTTGAATTGTGTACATGGACACATTTGAAGATTCAGAAGAACTTTAGAAGTTGAATTGTGTCCATGGACACATTTGCAGATTCAGAAGAACATCAGAAGTTGAATTGTGTCCATGGACACATTTGAAGATTCAGAAGAACTTTAGAAGTTGAATTGTGTCCATGGACACATTTGCAGATTCAGAAGAACATCAGAAGTTGAATTGTGTCCATGGGCACATTTGAAGATTCAGAAGAACTTTAGAAGTTGAATTGTGTCCATGGACACATTTGAAGATTCAGACGAACTTCAGAAGTTGAATTGTGTCCATGGACACATTTGAAGATTCAAAAGAACTTCAGAAGTTGAATTGTGTCCATGGACACATTTGAAGATTCAGAAGAACTTTAGAAGTTGAATTGTGTCCATGGACACATTTGCAGATTCAGAAGAACTTCAGAAGTTGAATTGTGTCCATGGACACATTTGAAGATTCAGAAGAACTTTAGAAGTTGAATTGTGTCCATGGACACATTTGAAGATTCAGAAGAACTTCAAAAGTTGAATTGTGTCCATGGACACATTTGAAGATTCAGAAGAACTTCAGAAGTTGAATTGTGTTCATGGACACATTTGAAGATTCAGAAAAACTTCAGAAGTTGAATTGTGTCCATGGACACATTTGAAGATTCAGAAGAACTTCAGAAGTTGAATTGTGTCCATGGACACATTTGAAGATTCAGACAAACTTCAGAAATTGAATTGTGTCCATGGACACACTTGCAGATTCAGAAGAACTTCACAAGTTGAATTGTGTCCATGGACACATTTGAAGATTCAGAAGAACTTCAGAAGTTGAATTGTGTCCATGGACACATTTGAAGATTCAGAAGAACTTCAAAAGTTGAATTGTGTCCATGGACACATTTGAAGATTCAGAAGAACTTCAAAAGTTGAATTGTGTCCATGGACACATTTGAAGATTCAGACAAACTTCAGAAATTGAATTGTGTCCATGGACACACTTGCAGATTCAGAAGAACTTCACAAGTTGAATTGTGTCCATGGACACATTTGAAGATTCAGAAGAACTTCAGAAGTTGAATTGTGTCCATGGACACATTTGCAGATTCAGAAAAACTTCAGAAGTTGAATTGTGTCCATGGACACATTTGAAAATTCAGAAGAACTTAAGAAGTTGAATTGTGTCCATGGACACATTTGAAGATTCAGAAGAACATCAGAAGTTGAATTGTGTCCATGGACACATTTGAAGATTCAGAAAAACATCAGAAGTTGAATTGTGTACATGGACACATTTGAAGATTCAGAAGAACTTTAGAAGTTGAATTGTGTCCATGGACACATTTGCAGATTCAGAAGAACATCAGAAGTTGAATTGTGTCCATGGACACATTTGAAGATTCAGAAGAACTTTAGAAGTTGAATTGTGTCCATGGACACATTTGCAGATTCAGAAGAACATCAGAAGTTGAATTGTGTCCATGGGCACATTTGAAGATTCAGAAGAACTTTAGAAGTTGAATTGTGTCCATGGACACATTTGAAGATTCAGACGAACTTCAGAAGTTGAATTGTGTCCATGGACACATTTGAAGATTCAAAAGAACTTCAGAAGTTGAATTGTGTCCATGGACACATTTGAAGATTCAGAAGAACTTTAGAAGTTGAATTGTGTCCATGGACACATTTGCAGATTCAGAAGAACTTCAGAAGTTGAATTGTGTCCATGGACACATTTGAAGATTCAGAAGAACTTCAGAAGTTGAATTGTGTCCATGGACACATTTGAAGATTCAGAAGAACTTTAGAAGTTGAATTGTGTCCATGGACACATTTGAAGATTCAGAAGAACTTCAAAAGTTGAATTGTGTCCATGGACACATTTGAAGATTCAGAAGAACTTCAAAAGTTGAATTGTGTTCATGGACACATTTGAAGATTCAGAAGAACTTCAAAAGTTGAATTGTGTCCATGGACACATTTGAAGATTCAGAAGAACTTCAGAAGTTGAATTGTGTCCATGGACACATTTGCAGATTCAGAAAAACTTCAGAAGTTGAATTGTGTCCATGGACACATTTGAAAATTCAGAAGAACTTAAGAAGTTGAATTGTGTCCATGGACACATTTGAAGATTCAGAAGAACATCAGAAGTTGAATTGTGTCCATGGACACATTTGAAGATTCAGAAGAACATCAGAAGTTGAATTGTGTACATGGACACATTTGAAGATTCAGAAGAACTTTAGAAGTTGAATTGTGTCCATGGACACATTTGCAGATTCAGAAGAACATCAGAAGTTGAATTGTGTCCATGGACACATTTGAAGATTCAGAAGAACTTTAGAAGTTGAATTGTGTCCATGGACACATTTGAAGATTCAGACGAACTTCAGAAGTTGAATTGTGTCCATGGACACATTTGAAGATTCAAAAGAACTTCAGAAGTTGAATTGTGTCCATGGACACATTTGAAGATTCAGAAGAACTTTAGAAGTTGAATTGTGTCCATGGACACATTTGCAGATTCAGAAGAACTTCAGAAGTTGAATTGTGTCCATGGACACATTTGAAGATTCAGAAGAACTTTAGAAGTTGAATTGTGTCCATGGACACATTTGAAGATTCAGAAGAACTTCAAAAGTTGAATTGTGTCCATGGACACATTTGAAGATTCAGAAGAACTTCAGAAGTTGAATTGTGTTCATGGACACATTTGAAGATTCAGAAGAACTTCAAAAGTTGAATTGTGTCCATGGACACATTTGAAGATTCAGAAGAACTTCAGAAGTTGAATTGTGTCCATGGACACATTTGAAGATTCAGACGAACTTCAGAAGTTGAATTGTGTCTATGGACACATTTGAAGATTCAGAAGAACTTTAGAAGTTGAATTGTGTCCATGGACACATTTGAAGATTCAGAAGAACTTCAGAAGTTGAATTGTGTCCATGGACACATTTGAATATTCAGAAGAGCTTCAGAAGTTGAATTGTGTCCTTGGACACGTTTGAAGATTTAGAAGAGCTTCAGAAGTTGAATTGTGTCCATGGACACATTTGAAGATTCAGACGAACTTCAGAAGTTGAATTGTGTCCATGGACACATTTGAAGATTCAGACGAACTTTAGAAGTTGAATTGTGTCCATGGACACATTTGCAGATTCAGAAGAACATCAGAAGTTGAATTGTGTCCATGGGCACATTTGAAGATTCAGAAGAACTTTAGAAGTTGAATTGTGTCCATGGACACATTTGAAGATTCAGACGAACTTCAGAAGTTGAATTGTGTCCATGGACACATTTGAAGATTCAAAAGAACTTCAGAAGTTGAATTGTGTCCATGGACACATTTGAAGATTCAGAAGAACTTTAGAAGTTGAATTGTGTCCATGGACACATTTGCAGATTCAGAAGAACTTCAGAAGTTGAATTGTGTCCATGGACACATTTGAAGATTCAGAAGAACTTCAGAAGTTGAATTGTGTCCATGGACACATTTGAAGATTCAGAAGAACTTTAGAAGTTGAATTGTGTCCATGGACACATTTGAAGATTCAGAAGAACTTCAAAAGTTGAATTGTGTCCATGGACACATTTGAAGATTCAGAAGAACTTCAAAAGTTGAATTGTGTTCATGGACACATTTGAAGATTCAGAAGAACTTCAAAAGTTGAATTGTGTCCATGGACACATTTGAAGATTCAGAAGAACTTCAGAAGTTGAATTGTGTCCATGGACACATTTGCAGATTCAGAAAAACTTCAGAAGTTGAATTGTGTCCATGGACACATTTGAAAATTCAGAAGAACTTAAGAAGTTGAATTGTGTCCATGGACACATTTGAAGATTCAGAAGAACATCAGAAGTTGAATTGTGTCCATGGACACATTTGAAGATTCAGAAGAACATCAGAAGTTGAATTGTGTACATGGACACATTTGAAGATTCAGAAGAACTTTAGAAGTTGAATTGTGTCCATGGACACATTTGCAGATTCAGAAGAACATCAGAAGTTGAATTGTGTCCATGGACACATTTGAAGATTCAGAAGAACTTTAGAAGTTGAATTGTGTCCATGGACACATTTGAAGATTCAGACGAACTTCAGAAGTTGAATTGTGTCCATGGACACATTTGAAGATTCAAAAGAACTTCAGAAGTTGAATTGTGTCCATGGACACATTTGAAGATTCAGAAGAACTTTAGAAGTTGAATTGTGTCCATGGACACATTTGCAGATTCAGAAGAACTTCAGAAGTTGAATTGTGTCCATGGACACATTTGAAGATTCAGAAGAACTTTAGAAGTTGAATTGTGTCCATGGACACATTTGAAGATTCAGAAGAACTTCAAAAGTTGAATTGTGTCCATGGACACATTTGAAGATTCAGAAGAACTTCAGAAGTTGAATTGTGTTCATGGACACATTTGAAGATTCAGAAGAACTTCAAAAGTTGAATTGTGTCCATGGACACATTTGAAGATTCAGAAGAACTTCAGAAGTTGAATTGTGTCCATGGACACATTTGAAGATTCAGACGAACTTCAGAAGTTGAATTGTGTCTATGGACACATTTGAAGATTCAGAAGAACTTTAGAAGTTGAATTGTGTCCATGGACACATTTGAAGATTCAGAAGAACTTCAGAAGTTGAATTGTGTCCATGGACACATTTGAATATTCAGAAGAGCTTCAGAAGTTGAATTGTGTCCTTGGACACGTTTGAAGATTTAGAAGAGCTTCAGAAGTTGAATTGTGTCCATGGACACATTTGAAGATTCAGACGAACTTCAGAAGTTGAATTGTGTCCATGGACACATTTGAAGATTCAGACGAACTTCAGAAGTTGAATTGTGTCCATGGACACATTTGAAGATTCAGACGAACTTCAGAAGTTGAATAATGTCCATGGACACATTTGAAGATTCAGACGAACTTCAGAAGTTGAATTATGTCCATGGACACATTTGAAGATTCAGACGAACTTCAGAAGTTGAATTATGTCCATGGACACATTTGAAGATTCAGACGAACTTCAGAAGTTGAATTGTGTCCTTGGACACATTTGAAGATTCAGACGAACTTCAGAAGTTGAATTGTGTTCATGTACACATTTGAAGATTCAAAAGAACTTCTGAAGCTGAATTCTGTCCATAGACACATTTGAAGATTCAGACAAACTTCAGAAGTTGAATTGTGTCCATGGACACATTTGAAGATTCAGAAGAACTTCAGAAGTTGAATTGTGTCCATGGACACATTTGAAGATTCAGAAGAACTTCAGAAGTTGAATTGTGTCCATGTTCACATTTGAAAATTCAAAAGAACTTCTGAAGCTGAATTCTGTCCATGTACACATTTGAAGGTTCAGACAAACTTCAGAAGTTGAGTTGTGTCCATAGACACATTTGAAGATTCAGAAGAACTTCACAAGTTGAATTGTGTCCATGGACACATTTGAAGATTCAGACGAACTTCAGAAGTTGAATTGTGTCCATGGACACATTTGAAGATTCAGACGAACTTCAGAAGTTGAATTGTGTCCATGGACACATTTGAAGATTCAGACGAACTTCAGAAGTTGAATTGTGTCCATGTACACATTTGAAGATTCAAAAGAACTTCTGAAGCTGAATTCTGTCCATGGACACATTTGAAGATTCAGAAGAACTTCAGAAGTTGAATTGTGTCCATGGACACATTTGAAGATTCAGAAGAACTTCACAAGTTGAATTGTGTCCATGGACACATTTGAAGATTCAGAAGCACTTCAGAAGTTGAATTGTGTCCATGGACACATTTGCAGATTCAGAAGAACTTCAGAAGTTGAATTGTGTCCATGGACACATTTGAAAATTCAGAAGAACTTAAGAAGTTGAATTGTGTCCATGGACACATTTGAAGATTCAGAAGAACATCAGAAGTTGAATTGTGTCCATGGACACATTTGAAGATTCAGAAGAACATCAGAAGTTGAATTGTGTCCATGGACACATTTGAAGATTCAGAAGAACTTTAGAAGTTGAATTGTGTCCATGGACACATTTGCAGATTCAGAAGAACATCAGAAGTTGAATTGTGTCCATGGGCACATTTGAAGATTCAGAAGAACTTTAGAAGTTGAATTGTGTCCATGGACACATTTGAAGATTCAGACGAACTTCAGAAGTTGAATTGTGTTCATGTTCACATTTGAAAATTCAAAAGAACTTCTGAAGCTGAATTCTGTCCATGGACACATTTGAAGATTCAGACGAACTTCAGAAGTTGAATTGTGTCCATGGACACATTTGAAGATTCAGAAGAACTTCACAAGTTGAATTGTGTCCATGGACACATTTGAAGATTCAGAAGAACTTCAGAAGTTGAATTGTGTCCATGGACACATTTGCAGATTCAGAAGAACTTCAGAAGTTGAATTGTGTCCATGGACACATTTGAAAAATCAGAAGAACTTAAGAAGTTGAATTGTGTCCATGGACACATTTGAAGATTCAGAAGAACATCAGAAGTTGAATTGTGTCCATGGACACATTTGCAGATTCAGAAGAACATCAGAAGTTGAATTGTGTCCATGGGCACATTTGAAGATTCAGAAGAACTTTAGAAGTTGAATTGTGTCCATGGACACATTTGAAGATTCAAAAGAACTTCTGAAGCTGAATTCTGTCCATGGACACATTTGAAGATTCAGACGAACTTCAGAAGTTGAATTGTGTCCATGGACACATTTGAAGATTCAGAAGAACTTTAGAAGTTGAATTGTGTCCATGGACACATTTGAAGATTCAGAAGAACTTCAAAAGTTGAGTTGTGTCCATGGACACATTTGAAGATTCAGAAGAACTTCAGCAGTTGAATTGTGTCCATGGACACATTTGAAGATTCAGAAGAACTTCACAAGTTGAATTGTGTCCATGGACACATTTGAAGATTCAGAAGAACTTCAGAAGTTGAATTGTGTCCATGGACACATTTGCAGATTCAGAAGAACTTCAGAAGTTGAATTGTGTCCATGGACACATTTGAAGATTCAGAAGAACTTTAGAAGTTGAATTGTGTCCATGGACACATTTGCAGATTCAGAAGAACATCAGAAGTTGAATTGTGTCCATGGGCACATTTGAAGATTCAGAAGAACTTTAGAAGTTGAATTGTGTCCATGGACACATTTGAAGATTCAGACGAACTTCAGAAGTTGAATTGTGTCCATGGACACATTTGAAGATTCAAAAGAACTTCAGAAGTTGAATTGTGTCCATGGACACATTTGAAGATTCAGAAGAACTTTAGAAGTTGAATTGTGTCCATGGACACATTTGCAGATTCAGAAGAACTTCAGAAGTTGAATTGTGTCCATGGACACATTTGAAGATTCAGAAGAACTTTAGAAGTTGAATTGTGTCCATGGACACATTTGAAGATTCAGAAGAACTTCAAAAGTTGAATTGTGTCCATGGACACATTTGAAGATTCAGAAGAACTTCAGAAGTTGAATTGTGTTCATGGACACATTTGAAGATTCAGAAAAACTTCAGAAGTTGAATTGTGTCCATGGACACATTTGAAGATTCAGAAGAACTTCAGAAGTTGAATTGTGTCCATGGACACATTTGAAGATTCAGACAAACTTCAGAAATTGAATTGTGTCCATGGACACACTTGCAGATTCAGAAGAACTTCACAAGTTGAATTGTGTCCATGGACACATTTGAAGATTCAGAAGAACTTCAGAAGTTGAATTGTGTCCATGGACACATTTGAAGATTCAGAAGAACTTCAAAAGTTGAATTGTGTCCATGGACACATTTGAAGATTCAGAAGAACTTCAAAAGTTGAATTGTGTGCATGGACACATTTGAAGATTCAGACAAACTTCAGAAATTGAATTGTGTCCATGGACACACTTGCAGATTCAGAAGAACTTCACAAGTTGAATTGTGTCCATGGACACATTTGAAGATTCAGAAGAACTTCAGAAGTTGAATTGTGTCCATGGACACATTTGCAGATTCAGAAAAACTTCAGAAGTTGAATTGTGTCCATGGACACATTTGAAAATTCAGAAGAACTTAAGAAGTTGAATTGTGTCCATGGACACATTTGAAGATTCAGAAGAACATCAGAAGTTGAATTGTGTCCATGGACACATTTGAAGATTCAGAAGAACATCAGAAGTTGAATTGTGTACATGGACACATTTGAAGATTCAGAAGAACTTTAGAAGTTGAATTGTGTCCATGGACACATTTGCAGATTCAGAAGAACATCAGAAGTTGAATTGTGTCCATGGACACATTTGAAGATTCAGAAGAACTTTAGAAGTTGAATTGTGTCCATGGACACATTTGCAGATTCAGAAGAACATCAGAAGTTGAATTGTGTCCATGGGCACATTTGAAGATTCAGAAGAACTTTAGAAGTTGAATTGTGTCCATGGACACATTTGAAGATTCAGACGAACTTCAGAAGTTGAATTGTGTCCATGGACACATTTGAAGATTCAAAAGAACTTCAGAAGTTGAATTGTGTCCATGGACACATTTGAAGATTCAGAAGAACTTTAGAAGTTGAATTGTGTCCATGGACACATTTGCAGATTCAGAAGAACTTCAGAAGTTGAATTGTGTCCATGGACACATTTGAAGATTCAGAAGAACTTTAGAAGTTGAATTGTGTCCATGGACACATTTGAAGATTCAGAAGAACTTCAAAAGTTGAATTGTGTCCATGGACACATTTGAAGATTCAGAAGAACTTCAGAAGTTGAATTGTGTTCATGGACACATTTGAAGATTCAGAAGAACTTCAAAAGTTGAATTGTGTCCATGGACACATTTGAAGATTCAGAAGAACTTCAGAAGTTGAATTGTGTCCATGGACACATTTGAAGATTCAGACGAACTTCAGAAGTTGAATTGTGTCTATGGACACATTTGAAGATTCAGAAGAACTTTAGAAGTTGAATTGTGTCCATGGACACATTTGAAGATTCAGAAGAACTTCAGAAGTTGAATTGTGTCCATGGACACATTTGAATATTCAGAAGAGCTTCAGAAGTTGAATTGTGTCCTTGGACACGTTTGAAGATTTAGAAGAGCTTCAGAAGTTGAATTGTGTCCATGGACACATTTGAAGATTCAGACGAACTTCAGAAGTTGAATTGTGTCCATGGACACATTTGAAGATTCAGACGAACTTCAGAAGTTGAATTGTGTCCATGGACACATTTGAAGATTCAGACGAACTTCAGAAGTTGAATAATGTCCATGGACACATTTGAAGATTCAGACGAACTTCAGAAGTTGAATTATGTCCATGGACACATTTGAAGATTCAGACGAACTTCAGAAGTTGAATTATGTCCATGGACACATTTGAAGATTCAGACGAACTTCAGAAGTTGAATAATGTCCATGGACACATTTGAAGATTCAGACGAACTTCAGAAGTTGAATTGTGTCCATGGACACATTTGAAGATTCAGACGAACTTCAGAAGTTGAATTGTGTCTATGGACACATTTGAAGATTCAGAAGAACTTTAGAAGTTGAATTGTGTCCATGGACACATTTGAAGATTCAGAAGAACTTCAGAAGTTGAATTGTGTCCATGGACACATTTGAATATTCAGAAGAGCTTCAGAAGTTGAATTGTGTCCTTGGACACGTTTGAAGATTTAGAAGAGCTTCAGAAGTTGAATTGTGTCCATGGACACATTTGAAGATTCAGACGAACTTCAGAAGTTGAATTGTGTCCATGGACACATTTGAAGATTCAGACGAACTTCAGAAGTTGAATTGTGTCCATGGACACATTTGAAGATTCAGACGAACTTCAGAAGTTGAATAATGTCCATGGACACATTTGAAGATTCAGACGAACTTCAGAAGTTGAATTATGTCCATGGACACATTTGAAGATTCAGACGAACTTCAGAAGTTGAATTATGTCCATGGACACATTTGAAGATTCAGACGAACTTCAGAAGTTGAATAATGTCCATGGACACATTTGAAGATTCAGACGAACTTCAGAAGTTGAATTATGTCCATGGACACATTTGAAGATTCAGACGAACTTCAGAAGTTGAATTATGTCCATGGACACATTTGAAGATTCAGACGAACTTCAGAAGTTGAATTGTGTCCTTGGACACATTTGAAGATTCAGACGAACTTCAGAAGTTGAATTGTGTTCATGTACACATTTGAAGATTCAAAAGAACTTCTGAAGCTGAATTCTGTCCATAGACACATTTGAAGATTCAGACAAACTTCAGAAGTTGAATTGTGTCCATGGACACATTTGAAGATTCAGAAGAACTTCAGAAGTTGAATTGTGTCCATGGACACATTTGAAGATTCAGAAGAACTTCAGAAGTTGAATTGTGTCCATGTTCACATTTGAAAATTCAAAAGAACTTCTGAAGCTGAATTCTGTCCATGTACACATTTGAAGGTTCAGACAAACTTCAGAAGTTGAGTTGTGTCCATAGACACATTTGAAGATTCAGAAGAACTTCACAAGTTGAATTGTGTCCATGGACACATTTGAAGATTCAGACGAACTTCAGAAGTTGAATTGTGTCCATGGACACATTTGAAGATTCAGACGAACTTCAGAAGTTGAATTGTGTCCATGGACACATTTGAAGATTCAGACGAACTTCAGAAGTTGAATTGTGTCCATGTACACATTTGAAGATTCAAAAGAACTTCTGAAGCTGAATTCTGTCCATGGACACATTTGAAGATTCAGAAGAACTTCAGAAGTTGAATTGTGTCCATGGACACATTTGAAGATTCAGAAGAACTTCACAAGTTGAATTGTGTCCATGGACACATTTGAAGATTCAGAAGCACTTCAGAAGTTGAATTGTGTCCATGGACACATTTGCAGATTCAGAAGAACTTCAGAAGTTGAATTGTGTCCATGGACACATTTGAAAATTCAGAAGAACTTAAGAAGTTGAATTGTGTCCATGGACACATTTGAAGATTCAGAAGAACATCAGAAGTTGAATTGTGTCCATGGACACATTTGAAGATTCAGAAGAACATCAGAAGTTGAATTGTGTCCATGGACACATTTGAAGATTCAGAAGAACTTTAGAAGTTGAATTGTGTCCATGGACACATTTGCAGATTCAGAAGAACATCAGAAGTTGAATTGTGTCCATGGGCACATTTGAAGATTCAGAAGAACTTTAGAAGTTGAATTGTGTCCATGGACACATTTGAAGATTCAGACGAACTTCAGAAGTTGAATTGTGTTCATGTTCACATTTGAAAATTCAAAAGAACTTCTGAAGCTGAATTCTGTCCATGGACACATTTGAAGATTCAGACGAACTTCAGAAGTTGAATTGTGTCCATGGACACATTTGAAGATTCAGAAGAACTTCACAAGTTGAATTGTGTCCATGGACACATTTGAAGATTCAGAAGAACTTCAGAAGTTGAATTGTGTCCATGGACACATTTGCAGATTCAGAAGAACTTCAGAAGTTGAATTGTGTCCATGGACACATTTGAAAAATCAGAAGAACTTAAGAAGTTGAATTGTGTCCATGGACACATTTGAAGATTCAGAAGAACATCAGAAGTTGAATTGTGTCCATGGACACATTTGCAGATTCAGAAGAACATCAGAAGTTGAATTGTGTCCATGGGCACATTTGAAGATTCAGAAGAACTTTAGAAGTTGAATTGTGTCCATGGACACATTTGAAGATTCAAAAGAACTTCTGAAGCTGAATTCTGTCCATGGACACATTTGAAGATTCAGACGAACTTCAGAAGTTGAATTGTGTCCATGGACACATTTGAAGATTCAGAAGAACTTTAGAAGTTGAATTGTGTCCATGGACACATTTGAAGATTCAGAAGAACTTCAAAAGTTGAGTTGTGTCCATGGACACATTTGAAGATTCAGAAGAACTTCAGCAGTTGAATTGTGTCCATGGACACATTTGAAGATTCAGAAGAACTTCACAAGTTGAATTGTGTCCATGGACACATTTGAAGATTCAGAAGAACTTCAGAAGTTGAATTGTGTCCATGGACACATTTGCAGATTCAGAAGAACTTCAGAAGTTGAATTGTGTCCATGGACACATTTGAAAATTCAGAAGAACTTAAGAAGTTGAATTGTGTCCATGGACACATTTGAAGATTCAGAAGAACATCAGAAGTTGAATTGTGTCCATGGACACATTTGCAGATTCAGAAGAACATCAGAAGTTGAATTGTGTCCATGGGCACATTTGAAGATTCAGAAGAACTTTAGAAGTTGAATTGTGTCCATGGACACATTTGAAGATTCAAAAGAACTTCTGAAGCTGAATTCTGTCCATGGACACATTTGAAGATTCAGAAGAACTTCACAAGTTGAATTGTGTCCATGGACACATTTGAAGATTCAGAAGAACTTCAGAAGTTGAATTGTGTCCATGGACACATTTGCAGATTCAGAAGAACTTCAGAAGTTGAATTGTGTCCATGAACACATTTGCAGATTCAGAAGAACTTCAGAAGTTGAATTGTGTCCATGGACACATTTGAAGATTCAGAAGAACTTTAGAAGTTGAATTGTGTCCATGGACACATTTGAAGATTCAGAAGAGCTTCAGAAGTTGAATTGTGTCCATGGACACATTTGAAGATTCAGACGAACTTCAGAAGTTGAATTGTGTCCATGGACACATTTGCAGATTCAGAAGAACTTCAGAAGTTGAATTGTGTCCATGGACACATTTGAAGATTCAGAAGAACATCAGAATTTGAATTGTGTCCACGGACACATTTGAACATTCGGAAGAACTTTAGAAGTTGAATTGTGTCCATGGACACATTTGAAGATTCAGACGAACTTCAGAAGTTGAATTGTGACCATGGACACATTTGAAGATTCAGAAGAGCTTCAGAAGTTGAATTGTGTCCATAGACACATTTGAAGATTCAGACGAACTTCAGAAGTTGAATTGTGTCCATGGACACATTTGAAGATTCAGACGAACTTCAGAAGTTGAATTGTGTCCATGGACACATTTGAAGATTCAAAAGAACTTCTGAAGCTAAATTCTGTCCATGTACACATTTGAAGATTCAGACGAACTTCAGAAGTTGAATTGTGTCCATGGACACATTTGAAGATTCAGAAGAACTTCACAAGTTGAATTGTGTCCATGGACACATTTGAAGATTCAGACGAACTTCAGAAGTTGAATTGTGTCCATGGACACATTTGAAGGTTCAAAAGAACTTCTGAAGCTGAATTCTGTCCATGTACACATTTGAAGATTCAGACGAACTTCAGAAGTTGAATTGTGTCCATGGACACATTTGAAGATTCAGAAGAACTTCACAAGTTGAATTGTGTCCATGGACACATTTGAAGATTCAGACGAACTTCAGAAGTTGAATTGTGTCCATGGACACATTTGCAGATCCAGACAAACTTCAGAAGTTGAATTGTGTCCATGGACACATTTGAAGATTCAGACGAATTTCAGAAGTTGAATTGTGTCCATGGACACATTTGAAGATTCAGAAGAACATCAGAAGTTGAATTGTGTCCACGGACACATTTGAACATTCAGAAGAACTTTAGAAGTTGAATTGTGTCCATGGACACATTTGAAGATTCAGACGAACTTTAGAAGTTGAATTGTGTCCACGGACACATTTGAACATTCAGAAGAACTTCACAAGTTGAATTGTGTCCATGGACACATTTGAAGATTCAGAAGAACTTCAGAAGTTGAATTGTGTCCATGGACACATTTGCAGATTCAGAAGAACTTCAGAAGTTGAATTGTGTCCATGAACACATTTGCAGATTCAGAAGAACTTCAGAAGTTGAATTGTGTCCATGGACACATTTGAAGATTCAGAAGAACTTTAGAAGTTGAATTGTGTCCATGGACACATTTGAAGATTCAGAAGAGCTTCAGAAGTTGAATTGTGTCCATGGACACATTTGAAGATTCAGACGAACTTCAGAAGTTGAATTGTGTCCATGGACACATTTGCAGATTCAGAAGAACTTCAGAAGTTGAATTGTGTCCATGGACACATTTGAAGATTCAGAAGAACATCAGAATTTGAATTGTGTCCACGGACACATTTGAACATTCGGAAGAACTTTAGAAGTTGAATTGTGTCCATGGACACATTTGAAGATTCAGACGAACTTCAGAAGTTGAATTGTGACCATGGACACATTTGAAGATTCAGAAGAGCTTCAGAAGTTGAATTGTGTCCATAGACACATTTGAAGATTCAGACGAACTTCAGAAGTTGAATTGTGTCCATGGACACATTTGAAGATTCAGACGAACTTCAGAAGTTGAATTGTGTCCATGGACACATTTGAAGATTCAAAAGAACTTCTGAAGCTAAATTCTGTCCATGTACACATTTGAAGATTCAGACGAACTTCAGAAGTTGAATTGTGTCCATGGACACATTTGAAGATTCAGAAGAACTTCACAAGTTGAATTGTGTCCATGGACACATTTGAAGATTCAGACGAACTTCAGAAGTTGAATTGTGTCCATGGACACATTTGAAGGTTCAAAAGAACTTCTGAAGCTGAATTCTGTCCATGTACACATTTGAAGATTCAGACGAACTTCAGAAGTTGAATTGTGTCCATGGACACATTTGAAGATTCAGAAGAACTTCACAAGTTGAATTGTGTCCATGGACACATTTGAAGATTCAGACGAACTTCAGAAGTTGAATTGTGTCCATGGACACATTTGCAGATCCAGACAAACTTCAGAAGTTGAATTGTGTCCATGGACACATTTGAAGATTCAGACGAATTTCAGAAGTTGAATTGTGTCCATGGACACATTTGAAGATTCAGAAGAACATCAGAAGTTGAATTGTGTCCACGGACACATTTGAACATTCAGAAGAACTTTAGAAGTTGAATTGTGTCCATGGACACATTTGAAGATTCAGACGAACTTTAGAAGTTGAATTGTGTCCACGGACACATTTGAACATTCAGAAGAACTTTAGAAGTTGAATTGTGTCCATGGACACATTTGAAGATTCAGACGAACTTCAGAAGTTGAATTGTGACCATGGACACATTTGAAGATTCAGAAGAACTTCAGAAGTTGAATTGTGTCCATGGACACATTTGCAGATTCAGAAGAACTTCAGAAGTTGAATTGTGTCCATGGACACATTTGAAGTTTCAGAAGAACATCAGAAGTTGAATTGTGTCCATGGACACATTTGAAGATTCAGAAGAACTTCAGAAGTTGAATTGTGTCCATGGACACATTTGAAGATTCAGAAGAACTTCAGAAGTTGAATTGTGTCCATGGACACATTTGAAGATTCAGACGAACTTCAGAAGTTGAATTGTGTCCATGGACACATTTGCAGATTCAGAAGAACTTCAGAAGTTGAATTGTGTCCATGGACACATTTGAAGTTTCAGAAGAACATCAGAAGTTGAATTGTGTCCATGGACACATTTGAAGATTCAGAAGAACTTTAGAAGTTGAATTGTGTCCATGAACACATTTGCAGATTCAGAAGAACTTCAGAAGTTGAATTGTGTCCATGGACACATTTGCAGATTCAGAAGAACTTCAGAAGTTGAATTGTGTCCATGGACACATTTGAAGATTCAGAAGAACATCAGAATTTGAATTGTGTCCACGGACACATTTGAACTTTCAGAAGAACTTTAGAAGTTGAATTGTGTCCATGGACACATTTGAAGATTCAGAAGAGCTTCAGAAGTTGAATTGTGTCCATGGACACATTTGAAGATTCAGACGAACTTCAGAAGTTGAATTGTGTCCATGGACACATTTGAAGATTCAGAAGAGCTTCAGAAGTTGAATTGTGTCCATAGACACATTTGAAGATTCAGACGAACTTCAGAAGTTGAATTGTGTCCATGGACACATTTGAAGATTCAGACGAACTTCAGAAGTTGAATTGTGTCCATGGACACATTTGAAGATTCAAAAGAACTTCTGAAGCTAAATTCTGTCCATGTACACATTTGAAGATTCAGACGAACTTCAGAAGTTGAATTGTGTCCATGGACACATTTGAAGATTCAGAAGAACTTCACAAGTTGAATTGTGTCCATGGACACATTTGAAGATTCAGACGAACTTCAGAAGTTGAATTGTGTCCATGGACACATTTGAAGGTTCAAAAGAACTTCTGAAGCTGAATTCTGTCCATGTACACATTTGAAGATTCAGACGAACTTCAGAAGTTGAATTGTGTCCATGGACACATTTGAAGATTCAGAAGAACTTCACAAGTTGAATTGTGTCCATGGACACATTTGAAGATTCAGACGAACTTCAGAAGTTGAATTGTGTCCATGGACACATTTGCAGATCCAGACAAACTTCAGAAGTTGAATTGTGTCCATGGACACATTTGAAGATTCAGACGAATTTCAGAAGTTGAATTGTGTCCATGGACACATTTGAAGATTCAGAAGAACATCAGAAGTTGAATTGTGTCCACGGACACATTTGAACATTCAGAAGAACTTTAGAAGTTGAATTGTGTCCATGGACACATTTGAAGATTCAGACGAACTTTAGAAGTTGAATTGTGTCCACGGACACATTTGAACATTCAGAAGAACTTTAGAAGTTGAATTGTGTCCATGGACACATTTGAAGATTCAGACGAACTTCAGAAGTTGAATTGTGACCATGGACACATTTGAAGATTCAGAAGAACTTCAGAAGTTGAATTGTGTCCATGGACACATTTGCAGATTCAGAAGAACTTCAGAAGTTGAATTGTGTCCATGGACACATTTGAAGTTTCAGAAGAACATCAGAAGTTGAATTGTGTCCATGGACACATTTGAAGATTCAGAAGAACTTCAGAAGTTGAATTGTGTCCATGGACACATTTGAAGATTCAGACGAACTTCAGAAGTTGAATTGTGTCCATGGACACATTTGAAGGTTCAAAAGAACTTCTGAAGCTGAATTCTGTCCATGTACACATTTGAAGATTCAGACGAACTTCAGAAGTTGAATTGTGTCCATGGACACATTTGAAGATTCAGAAGAACTTCACAAGTTGAATTGTGTCCATGGACACATTTGAAGATTCAGACGAACTTCAGAAGTTGAATTGTGTCCATGGACACATTTGCAGATCCAGACAAACTTCAGAAGTTGAATTGTGTCCATGGACACATTTGAAGATTCAGACGAATTTCAGAAGTTGAATTGTGTCCATGGACACATTTGAAGATTCAGAAGAACATCAGAAGTTGAATTGTGTCCACGGACACATTTGAACATTCAGAAGAACTTTAGAAGTTGAATTGTGTCCATGGACACATTTGAAGATTCAGACGAACTTTAGAAGTTGAATTGTGTCCACGGACACATTTGAACATTCAGAAGAACTTTAGAAGTTGAATTGTGTCCATGGACACATTTGAAGATTCAGACGAACTTCAGAAGTTGAATTGTGACCATGGACACATTTGAAGATTCAGAAGAACTTCAGAAGTTGAATTGTGTCCATGGACACATTTGCAGATTCAGAAGAACTTCAGAAGTTGAATTGTGTCCATGGACACATTTGAAGTTTCAGAAGAACATCAGAAGTTGAATTGTGTCCATGGACACATTTGAAGATTCAGAAGAACTTCAGAAGTTGAATTGTGTCCATGGACACATTTGAAGATTCAGAAGAACTTCAGAAGTTGAATTGTGTCCATGGACACATTTGAAGATTCAGACGAACTTCAGAAGTTGAATTGTGTCCATGGACACATTTGCAGATTCAGAAGAACTTCAGAAGTTGAATTGTGTCCATGGACACATTTGAAGTTTCAGAAGAACATCAGAAGTTGAATTGTGTCCATGGACACATTTGAAGATTCAGAAGAACTTTAGAAGTTGAATTGTGTCCATGAACACATTTGCAGATTCAGAAGAACTTCAGAAGTTGAATTGTGTCCATGGACACATTTGCAGATTCAGAAGAACTTCAGAAGTTGAATTGTGTCCATGGACACATTTGAAGATTCAGAAGAACATCAGAATTTGAATTGTGTCCACGGACACATTTGAACTTTCAGAAGAACTTTAGAAGTTGAATTGTGTCCATGGACACATTTGAAGATTCAGAAGAGCTTCAGAAGTTGAATTGTGTCCATGGACACATTTGAAGATTCAGACGAACTTCAGAAGTTGAATTGTGTCCACGGACACATTTGAAGATTCAGAAGAACTTTAGAAGTTGAATTGTGTCCATGGACACATTTGAAGATTCGGACGAACTTCAGAAGTTGAATTGTGACCATGGACACATTTGAAGATTCAGAAGAGCTTCAGAAGTTGAATTGTGTCCATGGACACATTTGAAGATTCAGACGAACTTCAGAAGTTGAATTGTGTCCATGGACACATTTGAAGATTCAGAAGAACATCAGAAGTTGAATTGTGTCCACGGACACATTTGAAGATTCAGAAGAACTTCAGAAGTTGAATTGTGTCCATGGACACATTTGAAGATTCAGAAGAACTTCAGAAGTTGAATTGTGTCCATGGACACATTTGAAGATTCAGACGAACTTCAGAAGTTGAATTGTGTCCATGGACACATTTGCAGATTCAGAAGAACTTCAGAAGTTGAATTGTGTCCATGGACACATTTGAAGTTTCAGAAGAACATCAGAAGTTGAATTGTGTCCATGGACACATTTGAAGATTCAGAAGAACTTTAGAAGTTGAATTGTGTCCATGAACACATTTGCAGATTCAGAAGAACTTCAGAAGTTGAATTGTGTCCATGGACACATTTGCAGATTCAGAAGAACTTCAGAAGTTGAATTGTGTCCATGGACACATTTGAAGATTCAGAAGAACATCAGAATTTGAATTGTGTCCACGGACACATTTGAACTTTCAGAAGAACTTTAGAAGTTGAATTGTGTCCATGGACACATTTGAAGATTCAGAAGAGCTTCAGAAGTTGAATTGTGTCCATGGACACATTTGAAGATTCAGACGAACTTCAGAAGTTGAATTGTGTCCACGGACACATTTGAAGATTCAGAAGAACTTTAGAAGTTGAATTGTGTCCATGGACACATTTGAAGATTCGGACGAACTTCAGAAGTTGAATTGTGACCATGGACACATTTGAAGATTCAGAAGAGCTTCAGAAGTTGAATTGTGTCCATGGACACATTTGAAGATTCAGACGAACTTCAGAAGTTGAATTGTGTCCATGGACACATTTGAAGATTCAGAAGAACATCAGAAGTTGAATTGTGTCCACGGACACATTTGAAGATTCAGAAGAACTTCAGAAGTTGAATTGTGTCCATGGACACATTTGAAGATTCAGAAGAACTTCAGAAGTTGAATTGTGTCCATGGACACATTTGAAGATTCAGACGAACTTCAGAAGTTGAATTGTGTCCATGGACACATTTGCAGATTCAGAAGAACTTCAGAAGTTGAATTGTGTCCATGGACACATTTGCAGATTCAGAAGAACTTCAGAAGTTGAATTGTGTCCATGAACACATTTGCAGATTCAGAAGAACTTCAGAAGTTGAATTGTGTCCATGGACACATTTGAAGATTCAGAAGAACTTTAGAAGTTGAATTGTGTCCATGGACACATTTGAAGATTCAGAAGAGCTTCAGAAGTTGAATTGTGTCCATGGACACATTTGAAGATTCAGACGAACTTCAGAAGTTGAATTGTGTCCATGGACACATTTGCAGATTCAGAAGAACTTCAGAAGTTGAATTGTGTCCATGGACACATTTGAAGATTCAGAAGAACATCAGAATTTGAATTGTGTCCACGGACACATTTGAACATTCGGAAGAACTTTAGAAGTTGAATTGTGTCCATGGACACATTTGAAGATTCAGACGAACTTCAGAAGTTGAATTGTGACCATGGACACATTTGAAGATTCAGAAGAGCTTCAGAAGTTGAATTGTGTCCATAGACACATTTGAAGATTCAGACGAACTTCAGAAGTTGAATTGTGTCCATGGACACATTTGAAGATTCAGACGAACTTCAGAAGTTGAATTGTGTCCATGGACACATTTGAAGATTCAAAAGAACTTCTGAAGCTAAATTCTGTCCATGTACACATTTGAAGATTCAGACGAACTTCAGAAGTTGAATTGTGTCCATGGACACATTTGAAGATTCAGAAGAACTTCACAAGTTGAATTGTGTCCATGGACACATTTGAAGATTCAGACGAACTTCAGAAGTTGAATTGTGTCCATGGACACATTTGAAGGTTCAAAAGAACTTCTGAAGCTGAATTCTGTCCATGTACACATTTGAAGATTCAGACGAACTTCAGAAGTTGAATTGTGTCCATGGACACATTTGAAGATTCAGAAGAACTTCACAAGTTGAATTGTGTCCATGGACACATTTGAAGATTCAGACGAACTTCAGAAGTTGAATTGTGTCCATGGACACATTTGCAGATCCAGACAAACTTCAGAAGTTGAATTGTGTCCATGGACACATTTGAAGATTCAGACGAATTTCAGAAGTTGAATTGTGTCCATGGACACATTTGAAGATTCAGAAGAACATCAGAAGTTGAATTGTGTCCACGGACACATTTGAACATTCAGAAGAACTTTAGAAGTTGAATTGTGTCCATGGACACATTTGAAGATTCAGACGAACTTTAGAAGTTGAATTGTGTCCACGGACACATTTGAACATTCAGAAGAACTTTAGAAGTTGAATTGTGTCCATGGACACATTTGAAGATTCAGACGAACTTCAGAAGTTGAATTGTGACCATGGACACATTTGAAGATTCAGAAGAACTTCAGAAGTTGAATTGTGTCCATGGACACATTTGAAGATTCAGAAGAACTTTAGAAGTTGAATTGTGTTCATGAACACATTTGCAGATTCAGAAGAACTTCAGAAGTTGAATTGTGTCCATGGACACATTTGAAGATTCAGAAGAACTTCAGAAGTTGAATTGTGTCCATGGACACATTTGAAGATTCAGAAGAACTTCAGAAGTTGAATTGTGTCCATGGACACATTTGAAGATTCAGACGAACTTCAGAAGTTGAATTGTGTCCATGGACACATTTGCAGATTCAGAAGAACTTCAGAAGTTGAATTGTGTCCATGGACACATTTGAAGTTTCAGAAGAACATCAGAAGTTGAATTGTGTCCATGGACACATTTGAAGATTCAGAAGAACTTTAGAAGTTGAATTGTGTCCATGAACACATTTGCAGATTCAGAAGAACTTCAGAAGTTGAATTGTGTCCATGGACACATTTGCAGATTCAGAAGAACTTCAGAAGTTGAATTGTGTCCATGGACACATTTGAAGATTCAGAAGAACATCAGAATTTGAATTGTGTCCACGGACACATTTGAACTTTCAGAAGAACTTTAGAAGTTGAATTGTGTCCATGGACACATTTGAAGATTCAGAAGAGCTTCAGAAGTTGAATTGTGTCCATGGACACATTTGAAGATTCAGACGAACTTCAGAAGTTGAATTGTGTCCACGGACACATTTGAAGATTCAGAAGAACTTTAGAAGTTGAATTGTGTCCATGGACACATTTGAAGATTCGGACGAACTTCAGAAGTTGAATTGTGACCATGGACACATTTGAAGATTCAGAAGAGCTTCAGAAGTTGAATTGTGTCCATGGACACATTTGAAGATTCAGACGAACTTCAGAAGTTGAATTGTGTCCATGGACACATTTGAAGATTCAGAAGAACATCAGAAGTTGAATTGTGTCCACGGACACATTTGAAGATTCAGAAGAACTTCAGAAGTTGAATTGTGTCCATGGACACATTTGAAGATTCAGAAGAACTTCAGAAGTTGAATTGTGTCCATGGACACATTTGAAGTTTCAGAAGAACATCAGAAGTTGAATTGTGTCCATGGACACATTTGAAGATTCAGACGAACTTCAGAAGTTGAATTGTGTCCATGGACACATTTGCAGATTCAGAAGAACTTCAGAAGTTGAATTGTGTCCATGGACACATTTGAAGTTTCAGAAGAACATCAGAAGTTGAATTGTGTCCATGGACACATTTGAAGATTCAGAAGAACTTTAGAAGTTGAATTGTGTCCATGAACACATTTGCAGATTCAGAAGAACTTCAGAAGTTGAATTGTGTCCATGGACACATTTGCAGATTCAGAAGAACTTCAGAAGTTGAATTGTGTCCATGGACACATTTGAAGATTCAGAAGAACATCAGAATTTGAATTGTGTCCACGGACACATTTGAACTTTCAGAAGAACTTTAGAAGTTGAATTGTGTCCATGGACACATTTGAAGATTCAGAAGAGCTTCAGAAGTTGAATTGTGTCCATGGACACATTTGAAGATTCAGACGAACTTCAGAAGTTGAATTGTGTCCACGGACACATTTGAACATTCAGAAGAACTTTAGAAGTTGAATTGTGTCCATGGACACATTTGAAGATTCAGACGAACTTCAGAAGTTGAATTGTGACCATGGACACATTTGAAGATTCAGAAGAGCTTCAGAAGTTGAATTGTGTCCATGGACACATTTGAAGATTCAGACGAACTTCAGAAGTTGAATTGTGTCCATGGACACATTTGAAGATTCAGACGAACTTCAGAAGTTGAATTGTGTCCATGGACACATTTGAAGATTCAAAAGAACTTCTGAAGCTAAATTCTGTCCATGTACACATTTGAAGATTCAGACGAACTTCAGAAGTTGAATTGTGTCCATGGACACATTTGAAGATTCAGACAAACTTCAGAAGTTGAATTGTGTCCATGGACACATTTGCAGATTCAGAAGAACTTCAGAAGTTGAATTGTGTCCATGAACACATTTGCAGATTCAGAAGAACTTCAGAAGTTGAATTGTGTCCATGGACACATTTGAAGATTCAGAAGAACTTTAGAAGTTGAATTGTGTCCATGGACACATTTGAAGATTCAGAAGAGCTTCAGAAGTTGAATTGTGTCCATGGACACATTTGAAGATTCAGACGAACTTCAGAAGTTGAATTGTGTCCATGGACACATTTGCAGATTCAGAAGAACTTCAGAAGTTGAATTGTGTCCATGGACACATTTGAAGATTCAGAAGAACATCAGAATTTGAATTGTGTCCACGGACACATTTGAACATTCAGAAGAACTTTAGAAGTTGAATTGTGTCCATGGACACATTTGAAGATTCAGACGAACTTCAGAAGTTGAATTGTGACCATGGACACATTTGAAGATTCAGAAGAGCTTCAGAAGTTGAATTGTGTCCATGGACACATTTGAAGATTCAGACGAACTTCAGAAGTTGAATTGTGTCCATGGACACATTTGAAGATTCAGACGAACTTCAGAAGTTGAATTGTGTCCATGGACACATTTGAAGATTCAAAAGAACTTCTGAAGCTAAATTCTGTCCATGTACACATTTGAAGATTCAGACGAACTTCAGAAGTTGAATTGTGTCCATGGACACATTTGAAGATTCAGACGAACTTCAGAAGTTGAATTGTGTCCATGGACACATTTGCAGATTCAGAAGAACTTCAGAAGTTGAATTGTGTCCATGAACACATTTGCAGATTCAGAAGAACTTCAGAAGTTGAATTGTGTCCATGGACACATTTGAAGATTCAGAAGAACTTTAGAAGTTGAATTGTGTCCATGGACACATTTGAAGATTCAGAAGAGCTTCAGAAGTTGAATTGTGTCCATGGACACATTTGAAGATTCAGACGAACTTCAGAAGTTGAATTGTGTCCATGGACACATTTGCAGATTCAGAAGAACTTCAGAAGTTGAATTGTGTCCATGGACACATTTGAAGATTCAGAAGAACATCAGAATTTGAATTGTGTCCACGGACACATTTGAACTTTCAGAAGAACTTTAGAAGTTGAATTGTGTCCATGGACACATTTGAAGATTCAGAAGAGCTTCAGAAGTTGAATTGTGTCCATGGACACATTTGAAGATTCAGACGAACTTCAGAAGTTGAATTGTGTCCATGGACACATTTGCAGATTCAGAAGAACTTCAGAAGTTGAATTGTGTCCATGGACACATTTGAAGATTCAGAAGAACATCAGAAATTGAATTGTGTCCACGGACACATTTGAACATTCAGAAGAACTTTAGAAGTTGAATTGTGTCCATGGACACATTTGAAGATTCAGACGAACTTCAGAAGTTGAATTGTGACCATGGACACATTTGAAGATTCAGACAAACTTCAGAAGTTGAATTATGTCCATGGACACATTTGAAGATTCAGACGAACTTCAGAAGTTGAATTGTGTCCATGGACACATTTGAAGATTCAGAAGAACTTCACAAGTTGAATTGTGTCCATGGACACATTTGAAGATTCAGACGAACTTCAGAAGTTGAATTGTGTCCATGGACACATTTGCAGATCCAGACAAACTTCAGAAGTTGAATTGTGTCCATGGACACATTTGAAGATTCAGACGAACTTCAGAAGTTGAATTGTGTCCATGGACACATTTGCAGATTCAGAAGAACTTCAGAAGTTGAATTGTGTCCATGGACACATTTGAAGTTTCAGAAGAACATCAGAAGTTGAATTGTGTCCATGGACACATTTGAACATTCAGAAGAACTTTAGAAGTTGAATTGTGTCCATGGACACATTTGAAGATTCAGACGAACTTCAGAAGTTGAATTGTGACCATGGACACATTTGAAGATTCAGAAGAACTTCAGAAGTTGAATTGTGTCCATGAACACATTTGCAGATTCAGAAGAACTTCAGAAGTTGAATTGTGTTCATGGACACATTTGAAGATTCAGAAGAACTTTAGAAGTTGAATTGTGTCCATGGACACATTTGAAGATTCAGAAGAGCTTCAGAAGTTGAATTGTGTCCATGGACACATTTGAAAATTCAGAAGAGCTTCAGAAGTTGAATTGTGTCCATGGACACATTTGAAGATTCAGACGAACTTCAGAAGTTGAATTGTGTCCATGGACACATTTGAAGATTCAGAAGAACTTCAGAAGTTGAATTGTGTCAATGGACACATTTGAAGATTCAGAAGAACTTCAGAAGTTGAATTGTGTCCATGGACACATTTGAAGATTCAGACGAACTTCAGAAGTTGAATTGTGTCCATGAACACATTTGCAGATTCAGAAGAACTTCAGAAGTTGAATTGTGTCCATGGACACATTTGAAGATTCAGAAGAACTTTAGAAGTTGAATTGTGTCCATGGACACATTTGAAGATTCAGAAGAGCTTCAGAAGTTGAATTGTGTCCATGGACACATTTGAAGATTCAGACGAACTTCAGAAGTTGAATTGTGTCCATGGACACATTTGCAGATTCAGAAGAACTTCAGAAGTTGAATTGTGTCCATGGACACATTTGAAGATTCAAAAGAACATCAGAATTTGAATTGTGTCCACGGACACATTTGAACATTCAGAAGAACTTTAGAAGTTGAATTGTGTCCATGGACACATTTGAAGATTCAGACGAACTTCAGAAGTTGAATTGTGACCATGGACACATTTGAAGATTCAGAAGAACTTCAGAAGTTGAATTGTGTCCATGGACACATTTGAAGATTCAGAAGAACTTTAGAAGTTGAATTGTGTCCATGGACACATTTGAAGATTCAGACGAACTTCAGAAGTTGAATTGTGTCCATGAACACATTTGCAGATTCAGAAGAACTTCAGAAGTTGAATTGTGTCCATGGACACATTTGAAGATTCAGAAGAACTTTAGAAGTTGAATTGTGTCCATGGACACATTTGAAGATTCAGAAGAGCTTCAGAAGTTGAATTGTGTCCATGGACACATTTGAAGATTCAGACGAACTTCAGAAGTTGAATTGTGTCCATGGACACATTTGCAGATTCAGAAGAACTTCAGAAGTTGAATTGTGTCCATGGACACATTTGAAGATTCAGAAGAACATCAGAATTTGAATTGTGTCCACGGACACATTTGAACATTCAGAAGAACTTTAGAAGTTGAATTGTGTCCATGGACACATTTGAAGATTCAGACGAACTTCAGAAGTTGAATTGTGACCATGGACACATTTGAAGATTCAGAAGAACTTCAGAAGTTGAATTGTGTCCATGGACACATTTGAAGATTCAGAAGAACTTTAGAAGTTGAATTGTGTCCATGAACACATTTGCAGATTCAGAAGAACTTCAGAAGTTGAATTGTGTCTATGGACACATTTGAAGATTCAGAAGAACTTTAGAAGTTGAATTGTGTCCATGGACACATTTGAAGATTCAGAAGAGCTTCAGAAGTTGAATTGTGTCCATGGACACATTTGAAGATTCAGAAGAGCTTCAGAAGTTGAATTGTGTCCATGGACACATTTGAAGATTCAGACGAACTTCAGAAGTTGAATTGTGTCCTTGGACACATTTGAAGATTCAGACGAACTTCAGAAGTTGAATTGTGTTCATGGACACATTTGAAGATTCAAAAGAACTTCTGAAGCTGAATTGTGTCCATGGACACATTTGAAGATTCAGGAGAACTTCAGAAGTTGAATTGTGTCCATGGACACATTTGAAGATTCAGAAGAACTTTAGAAGTTGAATTGTGTCCATGGACACATTTGAAGATTCAGACGAACTTTAGAAGTTGAATTGTGTCCACGGACACATTTGAATATTCAGAAGAACTTTAGAAGTTGAATTGTGTCCATGGACACATTTGAAGATTCAGACGAACTTCAGAAGTTGAATTGTGACCATGGACACATTTGAAGATTCAGAAGAACTTCAGAAGTTGAATTGTGTCCATGGACACATTTGAAGATTCAGAAGAACTTTAGAAGTTGAATTGTGTCCATGAACACATTTGCAGATTCAGAAGAACTTCAGAAGTTGAATTGTGTCCATGGACACATTTGAAGATTCAGAAGAACTTCAGAAGTTGAATTGTGTCCATGGACACATTTGAAGATTCAGAAGAACTTCAGAAGTTGAATTGTGTCCATGGACACATTTGAAGATTCAGACGAACTTCAGAAGTTGAATTGTGTCCATGGACACATTTGCAGATTCAGAAGAACTTCAGAAGTTGAATTGTGTCCATGGACACATTTGAAGTTTCAGAAGAACATCAGAAGTTGAATTGTGTCCATGGACACATTTGAACATTCAGAAGAACTTTAGAAGTTGAATTGTGTCCATGGACACATTTGAAGATTCAGACGAACTTCAGAAGTTGAATTGTGACCATGGACACATTTGAAGATTCAGAAGAACTTCAGAAGTTGAATTGTGACCATGGACACATTTGAAGATTCAGAAGAACTTCAGAAGTTGAATTGTGTCCAAGAACACATTTGCAGATTCAGAAGAACTTCAGAAGTTGAATTGTGTTCATGGACACATTTGAAGATTCAGAAGAACTTTAGAAGTTGAATTGTGTCCATGGACACATTTGAAGATTCAGAAGAGCTTCAGAAGTTGAATTGTGTCCATGGACACATTTGAAAATTCAGAAGAGCTTCAGAAGTTGAATTGTGTCCATGGACACATTTGAAGATTCAGACGAACTTCAGAAGTTGAATTGTGTCCATGGACACATTTGAAGATTCAGAAGAACTTCAGAAGTTGAATTGTGTCCATGGACACATTTGAAGATTCAGAAGAACTTCAGAAGTTGAATTGTGTCCATGGACTCATTTGAACATTCAGACAAACTTCAGAAGTTGAATTGTGTCCATGGACACATTTGAAGATTCAGAAGAACTTTAGAAGTTGAATTGTGTCCATGAACACATTTGCAGATTCAGAAGAACTTCAGAAGTTGAATTGTGTCCATGGACACATTTGAAGATTCAGAAGAACTTTAGAAGTTGAATTGTGTCCATGGACACATTTGAAGATTCAGAAGAGCTTCAGAAGTTGAATTGTGTCCATGGACACATTTGAAGATTCAGACGAACTTCAGAAGTTGAATTGTGTCCATGGACACATTTGAAGATTCAGACGAACTTCAGAAGTTGAATTGTGTTCATGGACACATTTGAAGATTCAAAAGAACTTCTGAAGCTGAATTGTGTCCATGGACACATTTGAAGATTCAGGAGAACTTCAGAAGTTAAATTGTGTCCGTGGACACATTTGAAGATTCAGACGAACTTCAGAAGTTGAATTGTGTCATGGACACATTTGAAGATTCAGAAGAACTTCAGAAGTTGAAGTGTGTCCATGGACACATTTGAAGATTCAGAAGAACTTCAGAAGTTGAATTGTGTCCATGGACACATTTGAAGATTCAGAAAAACTTCAGAAGTTGAATTGTGTCCATGGACACATTTGAAGATTCAGACGAACTTCAGAAGTTGAATTGTGACCATGGACACATTTGAAGATTCAGAAGAGCTTCAGAAGTTGAATTGTGTCCATGGACACATTTGAAGATTCAGACGAACTTCAGAAGTTGAATTGTGTCCATGGACACATTTGAAGATTCAGACGAACTTCAGAAGTTGAATTGTGTCCATGGACACATTTGCAGATTCAGAAGAACTTCAAAAGTTGAATTGTGTCCATGGACACATTTGAAGTTTCAGAAGAACATCAGAAGTTGAATTGTGTCCATGGACACATTTGAACATTCAGAAGAACTTTAGAAGTTGAATTGTGTCCATGGACACATTTGAAGATTCAGACGAACTTCAGAAGTTGAATTGTGACCATGGACACATTTGAAGATTCAGAAGAACTTCAGAAGTTGAATTGTGTCCATGAACACATTTGCAGATTCAGAAGAACTTCAGAAGTTGAATTGTGTTCATGGACACATTTGAAGATTCAGAAGAACTTTAGAAGTTGAATTGTGTCCATGGACACATTTGAAGATTCAGAAGAACTTCAGAAGTTGAATTGTGTCCATGGACACATTTGAAGATTCAGAAGAACTTTAGAAGTTGAATTGTGTCCATGAAGACATTTGCAGATTCAGAAGAACTTCAGAAGTTGATTTGTGTCCATGGACACATTTGAAGATTCAGAAGAACTTCAGAAGTTGAATTGTGTCCATGGACACATTTGAAGATTCAGAAGAACTTCAGAAGTTGAATTGTGTCCATGGACACATTTGAAGATTCAGACGAACTTCAGAAGTTGAATTGTGTCCATGGACACATTTGCAGATTCAGAAGAACTTCAGAAGTTGAATTGTGTCCATGGACACATTTGAAGTTTCAGAAGAACATCAGAAGTTGAATTGTGTCCATGGACACATTTGAACATTCAGAAGAACTTTAGAAGTTGAATTGTGTCCATGGACACATTTGAAGATTCAGACGAACTTCAGAAGTTGAATTGTGACCTCGGACACATTTGAAGATCCAGAAGAACTTCAGAAGTTGAATTGTGTCCATGAACACATTTGCAGATTCAGAAGAACTTCAGAAGTTGAATTGTGTTCATGGACACATTTGAAGATTCAGAAGAACTTTAGAAGTTGAATTGTGTCCATGGACACATTTGAAGATTCAGAAGAACTTCAGAAGTTGAATTGTGTCCATGAACACATTTGCAGATTCAGAAGAGCTTCAGAAGTTGAATTGTGTCCATGGACACATTTGAAGATTCAGAAGAACTTTAGAAGTTGAATTGTGTCCATGGACACATTTGAAGATTCAGAAGAGCTTCAGAAGTTGAATTGTGTCCATGGACACATTTGAAAATTCAGAAGAGCTTCAGAAGTTGAATTGTGTCCATGGACACATTTGAAGATTCAGACGAACTTCAGAAGTTGAATTGTGTCCATGGACACATTTGAAGATTCAGAAGAACTTCAGAAGTTGAATTGTGTCCATGGACACATTTGAAGATTCAGACGAACTTCAGAAGTTGAATTGTGACCATGGACACATTTGAAGATTCAGAAGAACTTCAGAAGTTGAATTGTGTCCATGGACACATTTGAAGATTCAGAAGAACTTCAGAAGTTGAATTGTGTCCATGGACACATTTGAAGATTCAGAAGAACTTCAGAAGTTGAATTGTGTCCATGGACACATTTGAAGATTCAGACGAACTTCAGAAGTTGAATTGTGTCCATGGACACATTTGCAGATTCAGAAGAACTTCAGAAGTTGAATTGTGTCCATTGACACATTTGAAGTTTCAGAAGAACATCAGAAGTTGAATTGTGTCCATGGACACATTTGAACATTCAGAAGAACTTTAGAAGTTGAATTGTGTCCATGGACACATTTGAAGATTCAGACGAACTTCAGAAGTTGAATTGTGACCATGGACACATTTGAAGATTCAGAAGAACTTCAGAAGTTGAATTGTGTCCAAGAACACATTTGCAGATTCAGAAGAACTTCAGAAGTTGAATTGTGTTCATGGACACATTTGAAGATTCAGAAGAACTTTAGAAGTTGAATTGTGTCCATGGACACATTTGAAGATTCAGAAGAGCTTCAGAAGTTGAATTGTGTCCATGGACACATTTGAAAATTCAGAAGAGCTTCAGAAGTTGAATTGTGTCCATGGACACATTTGAAGATTCAGACGAACTTCAGAAGTTGAATTGTGTCCATGGACACATTTGAAGATTCAGAAGAACTTCAGAAGTTGAATTGTGTCCATGGACACATTTGAAGATTCAGAAGAACTTCAGAAGTTGAATTGTGTCCATGGACTCATTTGAACATTCAGACGAACTTCAGAAGTTGAATTGTGTCCATGGACACATTTGAAGATTCAGAAGAACTTTAGAAGTTGAATTGTGTCCATGAACACATTTGCAGATTCAGAAGAACTTCAGAAGTTGAATTGTGTCCATGGACACATTTGAAGATTCAGAAGAACTTTAGAAGTTGAATTGTGTCCATGGACACATTTGAAGATTCAGAAGAGCTTCAGAAGTTGAATTGTGTCCATGGACACATTTGAAGATTCAGAAGAACTTTAGAAGTTGAATTGTGTCCATGGACACATTTGAAGATTCAGAAAAACTTCAGAAGTTGAATTGTGTCCATGGACACATTTGAAGATTCAGAAAAACTTCAGAAGTTGAATTCTGTCCATGGACACATTTGAAGATTCAGAAGAACTTCAGAAGTTGAACAGACCAGATTCACAGCTACTCTAAAGCAACTACCTTGAACTATTCGTCTGCAAAACAGGTTGATCCTGGTATAGAACATTTACTACAAAGCTTGTATCACAGCGTACTCGTAACCAGAATCACACAAATCGAGATCATATTCAGACCATATCTAAGTATTGTGATCAGACGACAGTTGTCGTCCTCGTCGGTCTTCGGGGACTGTGGACGTACTCCTCCAGCCCGGAGATCGTACTTTCTAAAGTGCTAGTCTGGCTCCGGACATTTTCCGGCAGACGAGGTGGAGCCAAAGCGGGAGGCACACGCCGAGGGCGCCTAAAAATAACCATCTTCAGTCAAAAACCGGAAAACCTCTTACTTTTGGAAGCAATGAACATTCGGATGATAGATAATGGTTGTAAGTGGAAATGAGATAAAGTAGAGGATCACAACGGCGTCGAACACGTAAAGGAGTACGGTGCTTACGGTATCACCCAGGGAGTCCTGGATTCCAACCATGTAGAAAATGATACTGCAGTTGATGAAAGAACAAATACCGTAGCATACTGTAAAAAAGGATTTCTGTAGAAAATAAAAGACTTACAAAAGACGCGATACATCGTTTGGCTGATTAGGGAACGGATTCGAGAGGCGATCTGTTCTCGTTTTTGGTTAGGAGCATCGTCCGTGCATTTTGTCCAATTTTCGGAAATGGTGAGGCCGAAGAAGCACTAAAACAGGAATATGTGAGGGAGTGTGAGAGAAACAGAGAGACAGAGAGACAGAGAGACAGAGAGACAGAGAGACAGAGAGACAGAGAGACAGAGAGACAGAGAGACAGAGAGACAGAGAGACAGAGAGACAGAGAGACAGAGAGACAGAGAGACAGAGAGACAGAGAGACAGAAAGACAGAGAGACAGAGAGACAGAGAGACAGAGAGACAGAGAGATAGAGAGACAGAGAGACAGAGAGACAGAGAGACATAGAGACAGAGAGACAGAGAGACAGAGAGACAGAGAGACAGAGAGACAGAGAGATAGAGAGACAGAGAGACAGAGAGACAGAGAGACAGAGCGACAGAGAGAAAGAGAGACAGAGAGACAGAGAGACAGAGAGATAGAGAGACAGAGAGACAGAGCGACAGAGACAGAGAGACAGAGAGACAGAGAGACAGAGAGATAGAGAGACAGAGAGATAGAGAGACAGAGAGACAGAGCGACAGAGCGACAGAGCGACAGAGAGACAGAGAGACAGAGAGACAGAGAGACAGAGAGACAGAGCGACAGAGAGAAAGAGAGACAGAGAGACAGAGAGACAGAGAGATAGAGAGACAGAGAGACAGAGCGACAGAGACAGAGAGACAGAGAGACAGAGAGACAGAGAGACAGAGAGATAGAGAGACAGAGAGATAGAGAGACAGAGCGACAGAGAGACAGAGAGACAGAGAGACAGAGAGACAGAGAGACACAACTCACAATAAGTTGAAACAGGGCAATGGCTATAAATGCTCCAATGCTGACTCCATAGTGAAATCCATCTTTGCCGACCCTCCTGCTCTCTTTTTGCGCACAAGTGGGGTGGTGATGCGTGTGATCTGGCACCAAAAGGGATACAAGGCGAAGGTATAGATACTCAGTGAAGCCGATCAAGTACTTAAAGCAGTATTGCTACTCGGTTAGTCCATTTAACAAACCGCAACAATGC
Organism: Oscheius myriophilus; assembly: GCA_964057215.1. Lineage (NCBI taxonomy): Eukaryota > Metazoa > Nematoda > Chromadorea > Rhabditida > Rhabditidae > Oscheius > Oscheius myriophilus. The sequence continues at coordinate 7,920,568 of OZ059903.1, read as the reverse complement.
AGATAGTGTAAGCGATCACGTAGTAGTTGTGGTGTAGAGCATCTTCAATCCTCTCCACTACACTTCTCTCCGAGTGTTCACTGGTGGGGGAACCGAGTTCTCGATCAACGATTGAGCCGGCACGTGACAGGTGATGGGACATGCGGCTAGGGCGGGGAGGGGCTGTAGGCTGCAACGAAAACCATTCTTTTACTAAAAGGTTGTGTTTTGCTATGAAATTTTTTGGGACAAAGTTAGAAAAGTTGAATATGTGGAAAGTTCAGTTACAAACTACGTTTCCTGCGACACAGGCGCGCCGCGCTCCCATGGAAAACCTTCACTTTCACAAACCTTGTCGTCAATTTCAATCGTAGATACAAAATCTTCGCTGATTCTTTCCAATCCTGCTGGTTTTGTTCTAAATTTATAAATTTGTTAAGATCATTTTTTTATTTACCTGTGTACAAGAGGTTTTAATCTTTTTCCTATTCCGGTTTCATTTAAGGACCGGCGACTGGCTGCAGCGCGTCTGGCGGCTGAGGATGCCAAGCTGAAATTCATGCCTCACGGTTTCTCTCTTTTCATCTTTTTATTTTACACACACGCACACACACTCACATACACATTCACACACGCACACACACACACGCACGCACACACACAAACACACACACACACACGCGCACGCACAGACCTTCCGGGACAACTTCTGGTCGAAGGCGGTCGTTGCAGTCGCTCGTCGTCTAAATCGCAATTCTCCATATCAGGCAGCATTGGTTGAGACGTTTCAGACGTAATTTCTATAAAGAGAATTATGCAATCTACTCAATAAATGGGGTTTATATATGGCTTTTTTGGGTTTGAAATAAAGACAAGGAAACAAGGGGGTGCAGAACAAGGGACAATATACAAAGCATGTGTCTTCAGAAGCCACTTTCGTAACACAAAGTGGTTCTAGTGAAAATGTATGTGTCGCAATGCGGGCAGGCTGGGAACCTCTGTTATGGCAACGGTTGCCCAGCGGAAAAAGGAACACGGCGTGAGGAAATGAAATCGACAAAGGCTGTGATCGGAAGGGATTAAAGGACTGACCAGCGAAGGGTGCACAAACACGGAGGGCAATGCACTTCCGGATGAGGTAGATAAAACAAAAAAACGTTGTGTGATCATTGTGTGCCACAAAAGAATAAATGATTCGCGGCAAAATATTTTGGCAACACATTATTATTATTATTATTATTATTATTATTTTTTTTTTTTGAAAAATATTGCCTAGTTTTTCGTTACTTTGAAATTCGAAGTTAAGTTGAAAGCTTTGGAATCAGGGGTTATTTTTACGATTTTCAAATGACTATCATTTTGAAATGATATAAAAATAACAAAACAAATGCGTGAATTTTCTGAAATTAACGAAAGCATTTCCCCCACACAAGCATATTTGCATGCTTGCAAAACCCATCTCAGCAATCAATACCAGAAAATCCCACATTATAGTTTCTTTTCATGGATGAAGTGGATTTTTAGAAAGGAGTCGCAGAAATTTGTCATTTTTAAGACCTTTTCCAACGCCAAACTAAGCGTAGATTTCGTCGGTTTAAAATTCTTATTTTGTTGAGGGTTTACTTTTTGCTGGATAAGGACTTTTTTATTTCCCTAGTTTTTTTAGAAGTGAAATTTGCTACAAGAGGCATTTTTCAAATTAAAGATTTCAAAGTAAATATGGTTAACGTAATCAAAATAACAAAATCAAAATGAAAGTTTGAAATCCCCTATCCTGAAGGGCACAACTTTTTTCAAACAAAAGGTCGCATTGATAAAAATAGTACGTTTACCCAAACTTGAAAAAAAAATTGAGTAAACGCACGATTAGTTATTGATTCATTCAAAAGGTTGAAAAATTAAAAATCACATGCAAAACTCTTTGATTTGGGTTGTTTCCTTTGAAGAACCATTTGTAAAAAAAAATCCGAAATGTTTTTTTTAGTTGAATCGAGTTGCTTTCTTAAGTAAAAACGCCGCAAAATGGAACGCACGGACTTTTTTATTCTTTTTATTGTCCCAGAAGTACAATAGGCTTATAGATATTTCGCTCCGCTGCATAAACTACACCCAAACTACAGTTTTTTTTTTGTAAACGAAAGTGTACATATACAAATGTTTATTAAACTAAATTAGCCTTCAATCAATTACACCAGTCTATTAAAAAAAAGAAGCAGCACTCTACTTTAGCAGCATGTAAATGTAAAAAATATTTTTTTATGACTCAGTGCACGATGGCCTTTTGCCTTGGAATTGTCATAATTCCAGTTTTCCAATAGTAAAAAACGGTTTTCAAAACAAAAAAACTCTGATTCAGGGTTAATTTTGCTCAAATTTCTGACCCTATCAAAATCTGATTTTCGAGGGTCAGTGTTTTTTTTTGTAATTTAAAAAATGAGTCTTAAAAAGCGCCATTTCAATAGAAACCATTTTTCCCAATAGCGACGGCATTTTCCGAACTAAAAACGATATAAAAATAAAACAAAGGTTTTTTATGGAGCAGGAAAATGGTTAAATTTGACAAATTGTCGAATTGCAAGCAACTGTGTGAACAGGCTGCCTGAATAATCGAAATCCAAATGGATTTCGGGGAGCGCGCCGGTGAATCACGCTTTTGTTATTTCAACAATGCCGCCACAAATGGACACAAATGATATGATTCACGTTCTGAAAATGCAAGCTCTAGTAAATTTTTAGAATTAAATTGAAATATATAGTCTAAAGATTCGCAAAATCGATGAAAACTAGAAAATACTTGTATTTTGTGAGGCAAAGTCCGGTTTTTGCTTTGAAAGCGGCCGCAATTTCGAGGCGGCGTCGGCCGCATAAACTCCGGGCGAATACCAGTTGTGAGTGGCCTCTTTTCGATGAGCGCATTGTCGATTTTGACTTTTCCTCTTTCAAGTTCAGATGTCTGGGTTATACAAAAGAGGTAAAGGGTGTTTGGTCAATAGAGGGAAGGGAGGCGATTTGGGTGAGTGAGGGCGAAAACACTATGACGACGCGTGGCAGCAAACAGTTTCAGGTGCAAAACAGACTGTTTGCGAGGGGAGGACTTGGATTTCCAGCTGTACGGAGAGACAACAGGTTGGAGAGAGAGAGAGAGAGAGAGAGAGAGAGAGAGAGAGAGAGAAACAAAAGGAGAGACAGGGAGTGACAGAGGGGATGGAAAGGCAGTGGGAGAGACGGAGGTTGCGACAGAAAAAGAAGCAGAGGGTGAGACAGAAGAATATAAATAGGAAGAGGCAAAGGGAGAGAGACAGAGTGAGATACAGAGGGAGAGATAGAGTGAGAGACAAAATACGAGACAGAAAAATTCAAAAGTAGAAGGAGAGTTAGGGACAGAGGGACGGAGAGGGGAAGGAAGAGACCGAGGCAGAAATCAAGCGAGAGACATCAGGAGGAGCAGAGGAAAAGACAACGTAAGACATAGGGAGGGTGAAAAGAAAACAGACAAAAAGAGAAAGAGACAGAGGGAGACAGAGAGAGAGAGAGGGACAGACCGAGGGAGAGACACAGAAAAATACATAGGAAGGTTCAGAGAAAAATACAAAGGGTGGGACAGAGGAGAAATAGAGGTAAAGAATGAGGAAGAGACAGAGGAAAATCCAGAGGGAGATAAATAGGGAGAGACAAAAAGAGAGGCAGCGAAAGAGACAGAAGGTAAAACAGCGGGAAAGACAAAATAAGGGACAAGGCAAAATACAGAGGGAGAGACAAAGAAAGACAGAGTGAGGTAGAGGCAGAGGCAAAGACAGAGGGAGTAACAGAGGGAGAGACAGAATAAGGGGCAGAAGAAGAGACAAAGGGGAGACCAAGCGAGGGATAGAGGGAGAAACATAGGGAAATACGAATGGGTGAGACAGAGTCCCTGGATAAATGCTCTTTGACGTCGCGCGAGAAGATTATAAACCAAAGTCCTTGGATTTCCAGAAGATCATAGACTAAGTGCCCCCCTAATAACGTACATAACATGACATTTCCTTTTCTATAATGCCCAAAACTGCCCCCCATCCCCTTTGCTAACCTAACTGTTGAAGAACTCGCCCAAACATGACATCGTAGAAATCGTGGGAATAGAAAGTTTTGAATGGGGACGGCAATCGATGCCCGATTAGCAGGAATACGAAGGGCGTCAACGGAGACCACACAAACCGAAGTGCTGTTGACACAGACAGACACAATCATATGCGCCGGTCGGCGATTGACCACAAACTTATAAGAGAAGGCACACTTTACGGAGAAAACGTTTGTTTTCGACAAATGGCCAAAGTGTTTTTATTAGTTGGATGACATATATACTCGCCAAAACAGTTGTAGGGTAAACAAAGAGTGTTTGGAAAATGAGTCAACTTATGGGCGAGAGGAATGCAATTCCAGACAAGGGATAGTCAGGGGCTTTTGCAGCGTTGGCTAATATGAAAGCAAAAAAATAAGCTGATAATGCACCATTATTCCCAAAATTCGTCGTTTTAGAGATATTCGGCATCAAAGTGTCCAAAACGGTTGGCACCCGTAGATATTACGTTCTACGTGTCCGACGTTTGCGGCATTTGAATTGCAAAGTTTTTTTTTCAAATCGGATGGAAAGAAGTAAAAAATGAAGCCCTTTGATTTTAACTGTAATTGGCGAATGGACATGACACAACAGTGCTTTTAACTCTTTTCAAAATCAGTAACATTGCGTTCTTTCCTTCAAAAACTTTGCTCTATTGTGTATAAAAAGCTATTTTTACGTCGTACTTCCACATAATTTTCATGTTAACATGACCCAGTGGCAACGTTTTCGCAAACAAAACTGATGATCAGGGTTCGATTCCGCTTAGGGTAATTTTGTTTTCCTACTCCATTTCCAACATTATATACAAGCTAATATTAAAACATCGAATAGTGGCTTTTCGGCAATTAGACGTCAAATTATGTAGTTCGTTTGAGAAAAACAGTCGATGAAAACGGGATTTTCTTAAAGGATAGGTACCTTTGGTCCCGCCGCGATGCGTTTATTGTCTGCGCACTCCTCTTTTACAGTGATATTTCGCGTATTCAAATTATTTTCACTTCAGTGTTGAACGCATCGCCAAAAATGTTATTGTGGTTATATAAAGTAAAACTGTGAAACAGAAGAGCGTATTTGAAAAGTACAATTAATTCAAAATGTACAAGTATACAAATTAAAACGCAAAGAAACAACAATTTAAATGAAAGCGAAACTTTTGAGACATCGCTGATGCAAAAAAACGCGTCCCAGAAAAAGCACAATTCCGAAAAATTTCTGCTTTTCCGTTCAATTCTGAAATGTTAGGTCAAATTCTTACGCACACATATTCTTTTTATTAATTAATAGTTCCTTAATTGTTTTGCAATTTAAAAAAATAATGTTTAATTTCAAATTGTCTGACAGGTGCTACAATTTCTGAGAAAAGTATAAAGTGCAACAGCCGAGTGAGAGCAATTTCGTCGTCATATGCGTACGTACACGGTCAATTAGGCGCCGTGGCCATGTGAGTCAGGTGGGCCTATTCTTAGCTCGGAATGGAAACGTCAAAGGCCACCAAATATTTTAAATAGGTGTATAATGAAACAGAGTTTAGAAAAAGTGCACAACTGTATAAACTCCTGCATAGATTGAAATGCGATGAGTGCGGGTGGTTTGTGGTGTAGCGCCGAGGGCGGAAACGGGGTCGGGCCGCTGGTTTTTCAGCAGAAAGTCGTCCTTGAGACGGTCATTCGGGGACACACGCCCTCGGCGGAGAGAAAGGAACCCACCTCTGGACATGAGCCGACTGTTCCCAATGAGCGCCGCTGATTTGCACTCATTCTCCATGGATACCGGCATTAATTTGCCGGAATCAATGCACTTCTATCGTTTGAATTTTGAACGAGGGAACAATTTCAACATAATGGTCATTTGTTGAACGGTTTTCCTCGTTCACCTGCAATGACGTGATTTTAAGAGACTTGATAGACAAAGACCCAGAGAGAGATGCACAGATAATTTTGAAAAAATTCAGTTTTATTCCCCTACCCGTAGTGTGGCCCCCACGCTCACTTTCGCCCCGAATAAATGCGAATTTATAAACGTCGAAAGGTGAGGTAACTGAATTACGTATCCTAGGAGAAGAACTATCTGAATTTAGTTTAACCCCCCCCCCACACACACACACACACTCACTCACACACACACACTCACTCACTCACACACACACACACACTCACACGTACACACACACCACACACACACACACACACACACACACACACACACACACACACACACACACACACACACACACACACACACACACACACACACACTATAAATTTGTAAATTCCCAGGTAAAACAAAAATCCTAAACAGACTTATCATCGGTAAATTCCATAGCTATTTGTCATGAAAATTAAAAGAAAATAATTCATAATTCATCGAATTTTGCACCTAAAATTGCGAATTTAGCTACTTAAAATAAAAACTGTCAACATTGGGTATTCAGTGGGCTTAATCAAATTTGATGGGGGTGTTTATCTGAATTACCTATTAAGTTTCTTATGTGGGGTTCTCAACTGAGTTGTCTGGGGTACCAAACCGATAAGGTATGTTGGAGAGGGGGGTACAACTGAATTGAATGGGGGGGGGGTTAACAGAATTTGGTTAGCCGAATTTTAGAATTTTCAAAAAGCAAAGGCCAAATTAGCCTGCAAAATTTGAATGCGACTTTGTCTTCCATTAGAATATCACCAAAACTCCTCCATTATCATTTCCCCTCATGCCTTCGCAGCCTGCGGTTAGCTTCTTCATTTTGTTGAATAAAAGAGTAGAAAAGAGTCGGTTCTCCTACATTTTCGGTTAAATGTGAGTTTCCCTTCGATTCCATTTCATTTCTATTCACTGCCGCATCCTCTTGTAGAGGCCTGAGGCCTCTATGTCTGAGGTTTAACCGCGTTCTCTGGGCAGCCCGCGGCTGCTCGGGCACATTTCGCATTCGACGGGCATTCTTCCCAGCCGTCGTCTGAGAGGACAGGACTTAGGGTGTTACAGTAGCTACTTATAAGTAGAGCGGTCACTGCAAAATTATCGCGTCCATTGGGCCACAGATAGTGGGAACGCCTGGAGCGAGTGACTTTGTTGTCCTGTCTTCGCCCACTTAAAATGAGCGCAAACTTTCACATTTTTGTTATATTGTTTTTAAACTTAACCCACTAATATCTCTTTTTTTATCTTGGCAACAAACACGACAACATCTGGACCTGAGGAATTCACTAAAGCTGATCCGGCCTGTACATCCAGCCACGTGACAATCCCCTCAACTTCGACAGCTGTGTACAGAAGAGTTTTACTAATTTATTATGTTGTTTATTTATATGTTTAGCGTCTAAAAAGTGAGCCACTGCGGCCTGAAGACGATCGACTACGCGTCAGGAGTCCTGCCAGCTGCCTGGTCGTTTGCTGAACAAGAAATGACGTAGATTAGAGTGAAGCTACAGATGAAGAACTGTTGCTTCTTCAAGAAAAGGTACTTCCCTTTATTACTGTTCTTATTGTGTTACTTCAGCTCGATTTGCCAAAAATATTGCAGTTCAACAGCCACATCAAACAACGGATGCAATTCGTCAACTGTATAAAACGTCCTGTGAAAAAAACGCAGATTTCCCTGCTTTTTCTTGCGCCGTTTATGCCACATATAGAGCTTTATGGGGGGGGGGAGGCAAAAGGTATCTAAATTGGTTATACAGTTATGTGCTTTTAGTTGCCAACAATGCCGATCACTGTGATACCTTCAGGAGCTGCTCGCCTACAGCCACGTGGCCGCCAAATCGACTTCGAATACACCGGCGGCAACGTTGAACAGAGTTAGATTCTTCTATTATTCTGTTTGATTTTATTTTCAGTTTAAAAAAGGAGTCGGCAACTCTAACACAATTGACTGATCCTCCTGACAGCCGCCTGCTACAGCCACTTGGTTTGCGACGTGGATAGGAGTAAATCTGCAGATGAGACAGCTGCAACAAAGTGGGAGGTATCTTTCGCTCACAATTATTTGTATTATGTTAGTTTAGCTCGAGTGGTTAGGCAAGCAGTGACGTTGGCCTCGTAAGATGCAGCAAATGAGGAAGAAACGTCAAGATGGTTCATGTGAGCATGGAAACACCGTATTGTCTGTCGATCGATGGTTTGTTTTAGCCTTTAACTTGCAAACTATTCTTTATTTGTAACCATTCTTTATTGCTCTAAAAGCTTCTAAGAAAAATAGTTTTAACTTGAAAACATTTTTTTCTTCATTTCTTCAGAAAATAGTGGGAAAGATGGTCGTCACAGCCGTTCAATTCCTACACCGCGTACTTTGTTTTTCTTTGAGAAAAGACAACGTCGACGTCGTGTTTTTTGACTTGTTGTGTACTACAGTACTGGTTCAGTGTGGTTACGGTAGTTCCTCCCGTAAAAGCGGAGTTTACTGTACATGTTTGTGTTTTATTGTATTTAACCATTGGGGTTACGGTAGTTACTCCCATAGAAGCGGAGGGTACTGTACACTGTTGTTTTCCACTGTTTTTGCTTACTGCGACTACGGTAGTTCCTACCGTAAAACCGAGGTACATTTTTGTTGCCTACTGTATTTGCTGGGTGATGTTATGTTGCCCTCCCTCGTAAAAGCGAAGGTGTCATTTCCCACCGTACTTACTGTATTCACAAGCAACAGTACTCAACAAATGTTTTAGCTAAAATTTATTCCCAGCCTTCAAATTTTCTCCACAGACATAGACAATATAAAATGTAGCCTCGGATCTCAAAAACCTGCGTAACCAGACATGAACTTGAATTCGCTTACCTCTTTGTCCATGTTGCTTCTCTCTCTCTCTCTCTCTCTCTCTCTCTCTCTCTCTCTCTCTCTCTCTCTCTCTCTCTCTCTCTCTCTCTAAACATCTCTTTCTCAACATCTCTCATAACATAACACATATTTCAAAAGCCCAATTAGGATCGATTGAGTTGGAAACCGTGCCAAGGTAATCAACATAACATTGTTCTTGTTTTTATATCTCCAATTTGCATGTGCACTTGTAAAAACTATATAGTTCAAAACAATTGTTAATGTTCTTTTTCTATCGGAAACAGTGTGTATGTCATCAAAAGACCCTTCCTCAAAACATTATATGTACGTGCCTATTGGATGTTCATGTTGTTTTCCCTTTCGTGAAATCCATTCTACTCACCAGAAAATCAAAACATTCCCCTCATTTTACTCATTAGGGCACATGTCACAACCCTGTTTGCATATTTCGTCTGCCTCTTCGCAGCTGAAAACGTTTACGCAGCGCACGTAACTTGGCTAAAATCACGTGCGCTCAGACAGGTACAAGCCCCGCCCCCCAAATGAACTCATTGCGCTTGGGAACTCCCCTTTTTTCGGGGTTCGTTAAAACACAATTTCAGATGTCGCTTTCCCGTGCTGCTCTCCGTCCTACCACCCAGTCTATTCTCTTCTTCAGAAGACGGACGGTTGGATTTACTAACAAGGCAAAAGTGCAGCTGGAAAAACCAAAGGAAGAAGAGGTAGGGGATCAGTAAAGGGAATATCCCTCTCTATCTATCGTTCTCACACTCTCTCTCTGTGTCTCTGTGTCTCTGTGTCTGTGTCATATCTACTCTTTTATTCATCCTCAAATTAGCTTTTGTTTTGTCTCTTGGGTACAAATACTTCCTTTTCTTTTGCACTCGTCGTCCCAAACACATTGTGAACCCGCGTAAAAATAGATCCGCGTGCAACTGCTGGAGAAAAAGGCGTAAACAGGGAACCAGTAAACGTCAAGTACAAAATCAGACTTGCAAAAGTTCAAAAAACCGAAACATCGAACACCATGAATTACCATTCCCTTGCTTTTAGGGTTTCTTTTCCTATGCGAGGAACTTTTCGCGTGACCCGAAGAAGGCGAGGGGTGGCAGCGTGCCCCAGATGGGAGATCTTCCATCTACGTGAGCGTTGCTTAACTTTTTGACATCGTAGTAGTTTAGATTCATGTTTCGTCGCCTGGGGCATGCCTATGAAATTTACCCCCTGCTTTTTTTGGGAGGCTTCTGGATCTGCTTGTTCATCGGAGCGGTGTACATGAGTTTTGATAAGCTGGAGATTTGGTTGGACAGAAGTGAGTAAACTCATTCTACATTCACATACACACATACACACACGCACGCACATACACACGCACTCGCACACGCACACACATACACACACATACACCTCAAATAAAATTTGACGTTCTAGGTTCCACAGTCGCTCCCTGGGATTGGGAGAGAATCCGCAGTAACTACTGGAAAAAGTCGACTTTAGCCTTCGACAAGGAAGGCGTTAGCAGAAAGCGATGTGAGCTGATGGAGATGTTGCAGGACGAAATGGTAGAGGCAGCCAAAAAGAGAGGAACTCGTTGATCACGGTGAATTGCAATGTATATTTGGTGTATATACATCTTTTGAAGGAAAAGTGTTTATTAAAACGCCCTATACGGCAAATGACGCGTAATCCCTCTTGAGTAAAGGCGTAGTTTCGCTGTCCTTGGTATGCTCACAGATCGAATCCATAACTTCAATTGTCTTTGAATGGCCAAGATCTTAAAATCAGTTTTAAAAATTTTCTTATAGAGAAGCTTACATTGCTTGTGGAATTCCAGCTTGTCCGTTTTCACAAACAAAGCGCGGGAAAGAGGAGACCTTTGGCCATCTTTGAAAACAGCAGTGGCACTGAACATGTAGAACCAGTCGTAGCGGAGGTCGGGGAAAACGACCTAAAATATGGCTCAATTGACCTTTGACCCCCGACTAAGTATCTAATGCACATACATACACACATCAGCAAACGCACACGCACACGCACACGCACACGCACACGCACACGCACACGCACACGCACACGCACACGCACACGCACACGCACACGCACACGCACACGCACACGCACACGCACACGCACACGCACACGCACACGCACACGCACACGCACACGCACACGCACACGCACACGCACACGCACACGCACACGCACACGCACACGCACACGCACACGCACACGCACACGCACACGCACACGCACACGCACACGCACACGCACACGCACACGCACACGCACACGCACACGCACACGCACACGCACACGCACACGCACACGCACACGCACACGCACACGCACACGCACACGCACACGCACACGCACACGCACACGCACACGCACACGCACACGCACACGCACACGCACACGCACACGCACACGCACACGCACACGCACACGCACACGCACACGCACACGCACACGCACACGCACACGCACACGCACACGCACACGCACACGCACACGCACACGCACACGCACACGCACACGCACACGCACACGCACACGCACACGCACACGCACACGCAGTGTTTTCAAACTAACTTTTCTTCCATTTACAGGTATTTTCTCCCATTCAGATAGGTTTGCACTGGGATTTTCCGTAAAATAAACGATGTAATTCTGAAAATAATATTCTTGTATGTTTTTTTTTAAATGTATATTACCTTGACATCATGTGTTCTCTTAAAAGGTGGTTCCCATGTGAGTTCAATGGTATTTGCATTCAGTTTGGTTGCCAGAATGTGTTGAGGACTGAGTTGAGGCTCTAAAAATTAATACCTTTTTGATCAAATTTTAAGGGTACCTGTATACTGTACTAGATACACTGGTTTGCTCTCGCCGTGTTTGCTAACAGCAGTGATTCTAAATTCGTAAAGGGAACAAGAGTCCACACTCATAATTTCCACGTGGTTGGCCTTGATTCCTTTCAGCTCTCTTCTTTTTCCATCTTCTTGGTGCCTGAAAATACAGTATTTTTGTGTACATTGACAATCTGTTTGGTCCAATTTTAATGAGCGTTTTACGATCTACTCTTTTCGCGATAGGACCATATGCCTAAAATCTTTTATCCCACTAAATCAGTGGCTCGAAAACGCCCTATAACTAATCTCAAGGTTCTTAAAGGCCCACGTAAAACTAATAGGAGGACCTGTCCATGTTAAAGGGATTGTCAGGGGCCTTTTCATGCTACAGTACCCCCACGGTAATAAAAACCAACGCGGCGCTACCTGCGATTACGATTGCCCGCGACTACTCCTTTGGGATTTATTCAATTGATTTGGCTGCGAGGATCAAACCTCTCGCTAAGAGACGCAGACAGAACGAGAAACGCCGCTGAGAGCCTTTTTCCACAGCCCACTCGGCTACCAGCTATATTTTTATGCATTTTCATATATTTTACGGCAGTTATTTAGCGTGTGTTTATTTTAAATAGCGTAAAAACCGAAAAACTATTAAAATACACATTTTAGAGCAAATATTAAAACCGGGCTTGAAATTCCGCAAAGAAAAATTGGCAAAGTGCCAGCTTGCCGATTTGCGCACACTTTTCTGTAAAAACCGCGACGTCGCCTCTGCGCATGGCCGTTGGCTGAAAGCCGTTGGAACAAAATTTTTCACTTATATATCATTAAAATACTTTTTTATCGGATACGTGCATAAAAAATGGTTATGGTATCCTGAAATAATAAATTATGAATAATCAAATAACATAAACTTGCAAAAGGCCCCTGACGGTCCCTTTAATCGTAAACTCTCTGCATTTGATCATTGAAAATGGCACTCTCTCTTACGCTGCGCCATGGACAGGTCCATTTTCATTTTCGTGGGACTTATTTGTCAATAAAGCGATGTAAATTATTTATAGCCGTCGCCAAACGAGCGCATTTGGCAAAAATCAGCTTTTTCTCTGCGTATCGGCTGTTGCACACTATTTCCGCCGGCGCATCACACGAATGCTGCATTAAGGACATTTTGGCAGGGTGCCGCATTGGCGTCAGCTATAATAAAAGCCCTACAAAAATTGGCCTATCAAAATTGAAATTGTTCCTGACTAAGTCGATATAGAAACTCACTTTCACATGCAAATTTTGTCCAAATTTCGTCTTGAAAAACTCATTTTCACATGCAAATTTCGTCTTGAAAACTGCATTTTCAATCTCAAATTTTCTTTTTTTTTTGTGAGGTTTTCTACATTTTGCGTGGATGTACACAATCGTGGAACTGTTTAAAGACAGACACCCACAAAAATTAAAATGGTCCTGCCCATGATGTAACGTAGGGGAGAGTCCCATTTTCAGACTTTCAGATCAAACGAAAAGTTAGGCTAAAAGGAAGGGGGTAAAAGGGGGATGTTTTCTTTTTTTTTATTTGAGCCTCTGCCTTTAAGGGTTATACTCTAAGGGTTAATACTAATCGTAGAAAAAATGCTTCTAAAAAATCCCATTTCCAATCATATTGTCTAATTTTACCAAATTACAGAACCCTAACGTAACCCAGACACAAAATCGATATACAAACACGAATTGCTCATTCAACGAAAAACTACTTTCCAATCGGCATTTCGATAGGAAGGATATTGACCAAATTTGAGCTGATTCTGAGGGCCTCATTGAGGCCGCTCGCTTCATCCAGAGAGGTCTTAAAATTTCGTCTCAAAATCGTTACCACCAACTTGAGTCTGTAAGACACATTGTAGGTCAAATCAGTGTCAGTAGAGAAGGCGGGTGCCCAGGCCAGACGAACAGAATAAGCCGATGTACTCACAACCTAATCGATAATTCTATGCTATTTTTAAAAACCACCCAACCTGACAATCCGAAGGTGGATCTGGTGGCAGCCTGGCAAACATGAATTGCTCGTTTGGTACTAAAATGTTAAACAGTTGCTCAAACAGGTGAAAAACTTACAAACACGACTCCCCCTCCTCTTGTCCTTCTTCTTCTTCGACTTTTTCCTGGACAATTCATTGTAGTCCCTGTGGGCAAAAATCATTCCTTTCGCCAACTGGGCCAGTAACGAAGCCATGGCTGCCCGTCTCCGACGAGCTTTAGCTTCTCGGATGAGGTAGAAGGGATTGTTGCTTTTCAGTTTACGACCGAGGTAGTGGATCTCCTTCAGGTACATTCTGCCCACAACATCCATACACATAGTTGTTAGAACCACCCCTCCTAAAATTCGACAATCTTTTGAATTCTGGGGAAAACTGACCGACAACAAAAACCAGGGTGATCCAAATGTTGTTAGCAGATGGGCGGAAGTCACCGAAACCTAAGATTTAGAAAGTTTGAAGAAAATGAGGGGGATAGGCATACCTACGGTTAGGATGCTGATGAAGGTGAAGTAAGTAGCTTCTACGTAGCTCCAAGTTTCTCTTTGCTGGATGAAATAGGAAGCCATCAACCCGTAGAGAAAAACGAAGCAGAAGACAAAAACTGGTGGAAAGCGAATGAGACGAACGCGGTCGAGAATTTCCTGAAACATTTATTTTGTCGATAACTAGGACAAAAATATATCTATTTTTCACCAAACTTTGCAATCTCAGAAGATACTGATCGTTTCCAACGTAAAATTTAACTTATAAGGTATTTTGAGATGGTCCTGCCGCGATAACGCGTGAACCTCGTCTCCCCACTCCGATTTGTGCACGACACAGACAGGTGCCGTTTGACAAAATTAACGAAATTACGATCCACAGTGAAATTTTCGGGGCAGCGCCAGAGACACCATTTAAGAGCCCTTAAAAAGTTGTCTTGTAAATGTTTTTTGTCAAGATTCTTTGTGTTGGTACAGTATCGATAGAAATTTTGCCACATTCACAACGGTATTCAAATGAAAAATAAGACAATTTTCATTTTGGTAGCATAAAAAATAGATTTTTTGCTTTTTTAAAGCTTGTCTGTTCGAATAAGAAATTTTTCTGAATCTGAACAAAATCTATTTTCAAGACAAATTTTTAAGGACTTTCCAATGGTGTCCGTGGCGGTGTCCCAAAAAATTCTTGGCGGGTCGTTATTTCGCGCATTTTGGCAAACGGCGCCTGACTTCGTATCGTATTCTAATGAATGTCTGGTTTCAAGGTTGTTCACAATGGCAAGATTAGCATGTGATTCGTCTTATATTAAAGGGACCGTCAGGGGCCTTTTCAAATTGGAAATGGGATGTATGCAAAACGACTTTTTCCAATTGAAATGATTTTCCCGAACACCGCTTCAGTCAACGGTTGTGCGCAAAATGCTTGCCAAGTCTTCATTAGCATGCGATTCTGAAAAGGCCATTGACGAGCCCTTTAAGAAAGGACTTTCTTGGTGCTTTTAGATAAGCCCAAACGGCAAACCTACCCAGCTGTACTGATAAAGCTTGCCACTGTTTTTTTTTGTTTAAAAGTTCCTCTAATACTTACCTGTTCATCTTCATCGTCATTGAAAATGGGTTCATTGGCTTCTTCAGTATCTCCCTTTCTCCTAGCCTTCCACCGCATCCAAGCCTTCCAAGCTTCGTAGTGCAGAAGGAAAATACTCTCCGATAGGAATTTGGCCACATTCGCAACTGTGACAAGGGTAAGTGGGATTCCAATAAGACAGTAGATGACTCCAAAAAGGCGGCCGCCAAATGTGCTTGGAGCCACGTAGCCATACCCGATCGAAGTGAGCATGGTTGTTGTGAAAAAGACGGAATTGGCAAAATCCCAGGTGGGGGCGTCCTAAAAAAGCTTCATACAAATTTTGAAATCAACAAAAATTGCTTTACCACCGTTTTTTCTCCATGGAATCTAAGGAAAGGTATTAGTCGATTTGTAAAAAAAAAAGCCACAAATAACGACTCTAGAACCTTTCTGTCGCCAAATTGGAAACATGCCAAAAATGGCTTTTTGCCTGCAGATATGAGATATTTAAGTGCGAAAGAGTGCAAATGGCGCAGATGCATAAAAACGCTTTTTTTTCTGCGTTTTGGGCTCCTGCAACCAAATTTCAACCCTTTTTTCAGTTCTTTTCCCACTACATTTTCTCGAAAGGAAATCGAGTCTTTGGGAAACTCGAGTGGGTCACTGTCTTTGGAAAAAGTTCGTAGCCTCAGAAACGATTCAAAAACTATCAATGACCAATATATAGCATTTGGAAAGTTTTTCGATTTTTGACCTTCACGGTAGGGTACTGTAGTTTAGGATACTGTAATTTGGCAAATTGGGCCGAAATCCTAGGAATTGGTGTTTTCCCAATCTTTAGTCGCTTTAGTCGAATATACCTCTAATCTAACCCTTATTTGGCGATAAGTTGATGTACTTCCGCAAAAACCTCAAAACCTCAAAAATGATTTTCCGTTTGAAAAGCAAGTTTTTGCAATGTCAAAACTTTAAAAAATGGAATCTTTTTGTTTTGTTTTTTTTGGTTATAACTTTTCTCTCATTTGTAAATCAAGGTTTTACAACGATCAGATATTCCTCCTAATTCTTTTTCAAAAGATGAAGTTTCTCCTCTAAAAACTTTGAAAAATTTGATACAAGAGCCCAAAAACAACCAATTGTGAGAATTACATAGGAAGATTAAATACAATTTTTTTGTTGCCAAATTTCATATTCATAAAAACGTTCTCTGATTGTACCACTATTTCAGTTTTTACAGTTTTGGGTTTTTTTGTAGTTTCAGATGATACTCAATCAAATTTAGCAGCCAAGTGACACGCAGTAGTTTTAGCAAGAAATCCACCTACCTCATCATATCCATGCCTAGCTGCCCTATGAGCAGTGAATACCGTATCCACATAATCATCAAACTCTTCTTTTGAGGCAGCTTTCACCATAGCTGTCAGTTCTTCTATGCTCTTGAAAATCGCTTTTAAAATATCTTAAAACTGAAATAAACCGTGAATTTGTCCTTATTTTTCTCCGTCAATTCCCAGATGCGGTCCATATAAACACGGCCGCTGTTATCGATGTTTGCCGTTTGTTCCCGTTTCACTTCCTAAATAAACAAAGTTAAAATCCAAAATGTGAATTAACCTTAAAGTGTTCTCCTTCTAGTTTTTGAAAGAGAAGTGCTCCTCCTATGATGTAGCAAGCGGTGGTGACCACCAACATGAGGTGGGGAGAGAAAAACCTCGCCATGATGATGCGGTAGGCAACCCTGAAATTTCAGTTTTTCATTAAGAAAATGGAATATTTTCTCAATTTTGATGAAATTGTGTGTAGTTTTGTTGTATTTACTGCGTTTAAAAAAGTGTGGAGCCTGTTGTTGCCAAAATTCGATGGGCGTCCGCGATTAGACTTTTGAAATCCCCCAGGATGAAAGTACTATTGGCGAAGGCGTTGATATTACTCGCAAAGAAATGAAAAACTAAGAAAAGTTAATTTTTGGCGCGACAGACAGAAATAATGACACAGAGAGAAGGACGTAAAGACGAAAGACGGAGAAGCAAAGGACATCACAGAAAAAGAAGAGAAATAGAGAGAGAGAGAGAGAGAGAGAGAGAGAGAGAGAGAGAGATAGACGAAGAAACAGCAGAGATAGAGAAAAAGATAGAGAACTACAAATACAGAAACAGATATATAGTGTGTTTCCGAAAAACGAACCGGTTTTGGCCAAAAACCTGAAAGGATGGTCCATTAGGTCCCGCCGCGATATCTTAATTGTCTGGGCACCCCTCTTTTATAGTGCTATTTCGCGTATTTTATTTGTATTTACTTCACTGTTTCAAAACTTTAATGGTTAAAAAGGATCAAAGCATCAAGGCCCCTCAAAAATCGACCTTCTTTGGAAACAGACAATAGGGAGGAGACAGGAGAGAGAAAAAGAGAAACGGACGGGAAAAAAGCGACAGAGATACATGTGAAACATAGAGAGAGACGCCAGGGATATAAAAACTCGGAGAGATATAGACACAGAAATAAAGATTGGCAGAGAGAGATATAGATAGATAGAGAGGGAGAGAAGGAGTGAGCAGTAGAGAGATCGTAGAGACACAGAAAATTTAAATAGCGCTCTGCCTCTTTGTAATTTCTTACACCTAGACGTTTTTGAAATTGAGAAAAAGTACTTTAGTTTATTTTACTTTTAGCATTTTGTATGGAAACGAACCTCATGGTCGCTGTAGCTAAAGTGCGCGTAACCTGACCCCCTTTGCCTCATTTGCTGATTGAACTCACCTGTGCAGGGACCTCCACTACGGCTGTCTGGCGCTCCAAACACCAAGATGAGACGAGTAATTGAGTTCCGCTAAAAACAACGCAGCGATTGTTCGCTTGGCCTCATCTCATTACTTTTTGGGGAGTAAGGGTCGAAAAGAGAGGGGGCCACGCGATTCTTGCTATAAATGCAAGCGATGGGCCGAACGGCCGCGGGGTCGAAAAGTCTTCGATACCCCCGGGACAGCTAGGCGCCGGCTATTCATAATGCTGTCGGGAATCGCCTGCCAAACACCCGAAGAAGAGGATTTGAGTTTGTTTTTTTTGAGTAATTAGGGCAAATAAACACAAATAAATACAGTTAGCGAAAAGAAAAACCAAACCAAGTAGACACACCGTTGCAGCGGCAAGGGCGCCACGGCTAATCGCAGACAGGTGTGAGGGTGCGCCGGTGGCTCAATGGAAGATTGTCCGACTGTAGTTGTTGAAGTCGCAGGTTCGAACCCCGCATTGTTCATTGTGTTTCGCGTGTAGCTCTTTCATCAATCGCGTTAAGAGCAATATGATTCAGAATTTATTTCTTTGCAGAATATTTTTTATTCGGGCTTACCAGGGGTTCCAGTTGTTTTGCACCAGTTTCATTTTCAGCTACGGCATATTGATTCTTCAGATCGGATTTTTTCACAATAACAGGGAAGTGGGGCATCGATTTACGCAGTGTTTTTTTTTACACCATACACCAGCGATGTTTCCAAAATCTAAAGTTGTTAAAAACCATATGGAACGTCAAATCTGAAGTGTAAATATTACCCCCTGGTTTCCAATCAAACGCGTCAAATTTGAAGTTACATAAAAAAATAAGATTTTCACGCGACGATGAAAACCTACCGGGTAAAACCTACCGGGTGATCGAAAAAACATGATCTATTCAATAAGCAAATAAAAAGACATGGTCATCGCGCAACTTGACGAGAAAAGTTCGTTTGAACGAATAAGTAAAACTTACCAACTTTGAAAGGATGGAGTGAGCGATCGGCAATATGAAATTTTGATTTTATCATCTCAAAATGTTGCAAATTACTTCAAAAATTATATTTAATCGGTAACTACAGTGTTCTCTACCTGCAGCTAGGTTTTATGCTCGAAAAACCGTTTTTTGCAACTTTGAGACATTTTTAGCGGACATTTCTTAAATAGAACGTATTGTTACTGTTTTCAAAAGCCGAAAAAGTTAACTTTGAAAGATTTTAGAAGGGTAGGCCCAGAAAACGTGACATTTTTAAAAAAAAAATTTAAAAAATCGAAACATATCAAGACAATTTTCGGTAACTTTTGGAAATTTTGCTGCACAAATGGGCGTGCAATGTTTTTTAATGACTCCTATGAAAATTTTTGGGACATCGCCATATACCGCATTGGAAAGCCCTTTTAAAGTTGTCTTAGGAAATGTATTTGGTGAGATTTAAAAAATTATCTGTTTATACTACAGTCTTTGAAAAATGAAAAAGCACCCTTGATTTTAGCAGAAAAAGAAAACCACAGTTTTTGCTTATAGTCTCTTCGGGTAGTAAATTTTTCCGAATCCGATAAAAAATATTTCCAAGACAACATTCTAAGCGATTTCGAATGGCAAATGCCACGATTCTCCAAAAACATTCTTTTTGTGGCGGCAATTGGTGCTTTTTGGCAAATGACGCCTGTCTGTATCGTATGCTAATGAATTTATGGTTTCAAATGCTGAACTTGTTTCTAAGAAGATTCTCACTTATAGCTGCCGCCAGGCGGACATCATGCCAATTTCGTACCTTTATTCTCTGTTGATGCTGTTTCATATTACGATTGTATGCTAATCTAATATTAACAGAGAATAACGGCACGAAATTGGCATGGTGCCCGCTTGGCGATAGCTATAATATTCTCATATCATTGCTGAATTCAAAAATGACTTTAAAACCAGAAACATGAACTTTTTTCCAAGGTTGTAGAATTCGAAAAGCTCTATTTTATCTGACGATGAGTTGCTCGCTTCGTTTGCTAGCAGCACAGTTGTAATAAATGATACATGAATTCTTTATTCTATGTACATAATACTATGCTTTGTAACTGAACACAACCTTCACCTAACCAATAAGCTTTTTGTAAGGCAGTTTACCCGTTCTTGTCAATCACACTAAGAAATCACCGATACCTAAAGAAGCTCAAATCCGTGCTCCTGGGCAATATCTTTTTCTTCCTGGGTGGCCGTGTCATCTGAGTCCCAGGAGGTCCTCCTTTCTTCTCCAAAAACTACAGCAAACAGGGGATCTTTGGTCCGTTTTTCACCTTCTCCTTCGCCTAAGTCTACGTCTATCACTTGGCACTGAAACCGACTTTTTACAAATTTCTTTTTAAAAAATTACCAAATTAAGTTCTTTAACTGTCTCCTCGAGTTCAATTGCATTATGAACTAGGAAACCAACGGCGCAGCTGGGGTCCATCTCGGATAACGGCATTTTTGAGAGGGTTTTGCAGTGGTAGGAGGAGAGAGGGTGCTTCTGATCTGGTTGGAAGCTCTCTATGTTTTCCTCTAAGGGAACGTAGTCGTGAGCTACGTGGGGATCTAGGTAGATTACCTCCTGAAAATGGAAGGTGTGAGCGAGAGAGAAAAAAGAGAGCGAGACACAGAGACGCAGAGACACAGTGACACAGAGACACTGAGACACTGAGACACAGAGACAGAGACACAGAGACACAGAGACACAGAGACACAGAGACACAGAGACACAGAGACACAGAGACAAGTAGAGATGGGGGAAACTCCCACCTGTCGATAGAATCCAACGAAGTAGAGTGAATGGTCAGGCCGGCCCCCCAAAATACCCATACACGTTTTAACAGCAAACAGTTGCCTAATATGCGGATAATACACCTAAAAGCGTAAAAATTGAAATGTATACCTAAAAATACTTACTTTATTTACATTTGTTGTGCCAAGACGAATTGTCACAACGATAAGAAGTTTCTTGGTCCAATTCCTACTGACCCTCTCGGCCTCCGCCATGCTTAGGTGACCATTGACGCAAAGGAGCACGGCGAGGTCGCTTGTGAGAGGGGAGGCAGAGGAACTTACGGCTCTTCTGAAGAATTAAGGTTATAAAAGAGTTTAATACCCTACCTCATGAGGGAAACAGCTTCTGAAGCTGAGTACCAGCTACCCACGGCTGAATCTCCTCTTTCGCTTTTAGCCAATTCCACGAGGCGGTGGATTCCAAGGGGTGAGTCTGGGTTATCCTAAGACGTTCAAATTTGGATAAATTCACGAAACGATTTACCTCAAAGAGTTTAACAATCGATAAATGTTCTTGTTCCAAAAATTTCCAGCGTTCTGGGAAGAATTCGTCAGAATCACTCTCAGTCATCCTTTTCCTCAAAACTGAAGCCTTTCGACCACGAAATCTCCAGCCTAAATGTAATAATAATTAAAATTCAAACAGCTGTTTCTTACTTCTTTTTAATCGTCCTGTAGAAATAGCGTGGGCCACCATCATCTGAGCTGAACGAAGCATACATCCCCAACCGCAGTCTGAAGACACCTGAAAATGTGAATTGCACCAAACGTCGATTGCACAAATAAATAAATAATAAATCATAATGTTTAATTTGTAAAATGTGTACCTGTGTCTGTGGAAAGGGAGAAAACTCAGTTCTGTAGGTAATCCAAATCCGAGAATAATAATCATGGATGAAGTCGACAAAACCAGATCCGACTAGGCCATCTAAAGGATTGGAAAATTTATTTGGTTTGAAATTTCACAATTTGATCTTCACATTGTGAACACTTTTTCAAGAAATTATCTCAGCTAAACTTTTCAGGTGAACACGAAACGCGCCCTATTGCCAAAATGCCTTACTCGATGGAAATAACAGCCAGTTACAAAGAGTTTTTAATAATTTTCGAAAGTGCACTAGTTTCGATCAAAAACTAGAAAATATGTAATGTAAATGTTTTTATTCGAAGGAAAATTAGCTGTTTAGGGGCTACGCTAAACAGTTGTATACAGTATACAGTATACTCCTCCCCGAAACAACTTCGGCTAATTTGGCTGCGTACACGGAGTATCCTATATTGCAGGCGTTACCATAGGCACAGCATCAAAACATTTGCACATGCTCCGAAGCAGTTTTGGCACGAACTATTGCAAATATCCACGTCTACAGTGGGAAAATATAGAAAAAAGTTCATTTTTCCATTTTCCTAGAGCAATTTAAATGCTACAAATAAAATTATAAAAGGTTAAATGAAAAAACACCTTCAATTTTTCGTCTGTATTTCTCTAGTTTGACTTTTCACACAAGATTTGACAAGGAAGATGAAGATTATTATTATTTGTGTGTTTTTGTTGAATACAGAAATCTTTTAAAAACTGCCTAGAAATGTAAACCAAAGTAAAAATACCATATTTAAACAGTATGGAAATTTTGTAATTTGAAGGGGAACTACTCTAAATTTCCTAATATTTTTTCTTCTACCAACCTGACCCTTCCGGAGCGTAGAACCTTCCAAGCAAAAGAATCTGTCCCTGTTGATCGTATTCCTTCGACTGGTCGGAAATCCATTTATCTGAAAGTTCAAAAACTTAAATTTCTAAGAGACAAAACTTACCGGAATACTTTAGTGAATTCCACGTCGCCCACATTTTGTTCTTGATGCCGGTTTTGGATCTTCCACTCTTTTCAGAAATTATGTTTCCCGCTCTGAAAAACTTTATAAATTTACAAAACTTGTTACTTTCCTTCTAAAACATAATAAACAAAATTCATAAATAAAAAGCCCAACCTTTTCAATTTTTCTGAAGCCATTCCAAACCATGAAGCCTTCGCCGGCTGACTGGTCGAAGGGACTTCTTGTTGTGGTGATTCCTCATCGGAATCGGTGATGAAGGAGTTCAAACTATCCTCCATTTCTAAAACACTTACAATTTTGTTACAAATACATGATTAATTAAGTGTAAAAACGATACATAGCATCACAATTATCAGTACAAACTGTTAAAACAGCTTTCAACGACAAAAAAAATGAAAAAAAGGCACAAAACTTCATTTCAAGGCCTTGCAAAAGCTGTAAAGCACATTTTGTATCACAGTTCAAACATTACTCGTACTCGTTGAACAAAACGTTTTCATATCTTTGGCCCCCAGTTGACGCATTATTTCAGGAAGGAATTTTTCAAAGTATTCCGCTGGGCAGAGGCCATCCACTAGTTTTTCGCAGATTTGTACTTTGGTGGTCACATCCACGCCGTTGTAAAGTACTCTCACGAAGAGATTGTTCACTTGGGAAGCTTCTTCGAAGATCTGAAAAGTGCAAGTTTTACTCAGTTTAACAACCTTTAAAAACTTGTTTTTTTGTGTAAATTATTGCTTGCAATAAATTAAACAAATTATCATTATGCACCTTTTCGGAAGTTATGCAAAACTCAACATTTTTAAATAAATTTATGTTTCCTGCACCGCTTCAGGAAACGGTTTTTTTTAATTACATTTTTTGACTTTAAATGTTTTACGGAAGATTTTCAAAGTTAAATATTTATTGACTTGTGTTTTCGGTCCTATAACCAAAGAATTCTGGTTCTAAAAATGTTCTAAAATGTCAACCTTTTGTAAAAATTGCAAAAACGTAAAAAAAAATTGAACACAATACTACGTCTTCTTTTGTATTGTAATTGTAGCTTAATTTTTTTTTTGAATTATATACCCTACTAAGTAAGGGTCGTTGAATATGTCGCTAAATTACAAAATATTGTTTTGGGGGATTCTCGAAATAGTTTGAAAATTAGAAGGACTGCTTGAAATGGTATTGGAAAACAATTAAAATCACGGAAATTGAATAATCTCATTGTTTTGGCAAACAAAGAAAAAAGCTAACAGTCTAGGAAAATCAAAAACAAACACAGCAATTAAGCGAAAAACGATATCAGAACGAGTTTATGGAACAATTGAATAAAGATTTCTATCTATTGTAACCAGAATGAAAATGATTCACGCGTGTGTCACAGCATTTCCGCGCAAACATCGGACAAAGGAAAACAGTGACATTTCGAGCGACTTCAAAAGTCGGGCGCGAAAGCGAAAGGTCACAAAATCAATTTCCCAAAAAGCTTTCTTTCTCATATTTGCAACGGAATTTTGCTTTTAAATGATAAGAAAAACAATTGTGAAGTTCAAAACTAGCAAATTTATGTTGTGCGCTTATAGTTATGAAACGCTCATATAATTGGACAACCTTGTTCTAAAATTAAGAAAGTCAATTTCCGAAACAGCGCTAAACAAAATTAATTTCAAAGTCAGCATTTCAATTAACTTCTTGATTTTCGTTTTCCGAACCTACCTCAAAATTAACCCTTGAGGCGTATCTTGGAAAGTCTACAAACGGAACTTGAAGCACTCGGAGAAGCGGGCCAACGGTAACATCATGTCCAGAGAAAATCTTAATTAGTATTATTAAAAAAAGTTTAATTAGTATAATTACCTTAATAGAATTAGTATGTGGAAATCTGCGCATAAGACGAATTCCTTCCAATAAATGATACAGAACGCCGTAGGCTTCGACGAGTTGTAGTTTCCTAGCGACGAATTTACGGCCTTCGTTGTACATGAAAGTGCCTCTGGCGGTGGTGTAGTTTAGTAGCTAAAGTAATGCAATTAAAGGTATTAAGGTATAAATATTGCTTAAAGTATGCAGTTAAGGACGTTAAAATACAACAAAAACACACCTCAGAAAGGAAATTGAAAGAAACACATTTGTCATCGTGGCAGGGAAGGGAACGACGGCGACACACATATCTACAAAGAAGAAATGTAAAAGATTGTAAGCTTTAGAACCTTCCCAAAGAGGTGTCCATGATTTGAAACGGGTCATGGCTGTGTTTATAGGAGGAGATTGATTTCACTCCGTAGGCCTCTTGTCTCAATTGGGCGGGAGCGTTTTCGTAAAATAAGGAGGCGTGTTCCTGCAAATGCAAATAGAGAAAGAGATAATGGGGAGAGATACAGTGAGGTACAGAGAGGTCCAAGTGAGAGAAGCGACAAGTAAGGTAAGTACCATGATAGAAAGGAAACAAAGTGGAACAAAGAGACACTGAGAACAAGAGGAAAGACTTATCGTTAGAGAAATAGAGATACGGGGTGAAAAAGTATGTGAGGGATAGAAGAGAAAAAATAGAAGGCCGAGAAATAGAGAAAAAGAGAGATAAACAAAGAAAAACACAGAAAGAGAGCAAACAAGGAGACCAAGAGACATAGAGAGAGGGAGGAAGGGAGAGAGGAACAGTGAAACAGTGAGAGAGGGAGAGAGAGAGAGAGAGAGAGAGATACAGAGACAGACAGAGAGAGGTATGCCAAGTCGAAAAAGATAACTAACCTTTTCATATTTCTTCCTCCTCCAATCACGCGCCTCAGGGCATTTGCACTGCTCAGCCGTGCACAGGAACGAGAAATTACTAGCATAAAACAAAAGGAAATACCAAATCTTAAAACTTTACTACCTTGATGTACATTTGAGGAAAAAACGTCTTGAGAGGATAGAGAAATCCAGAAGTAAAAGCAATAGCCGATTGAAGAGTTCTGTTGTACTTGGAGCTGGTTACAGTCACATTCAACTCAGAATCTAAATTGTTATTTTTAAGCAGAAAAATG
The DNA here is from genome assembly GCA_964057215.1 of Oscheius myriophilus. Taxonomy (NCBI): domain Eukaryota; kingdom Metazoa; phylum Nematoda; class Chromadorea; order Rhabditida; family Rhabditidae; genus Oscheius; species Oscheius myriophilus. Next base: position 7,894,882 of record OZ059903.1, on the reverse strand, counting down.
TATTATCTACCAGGATTGAAAATAGTGGATCCACCGTACTTGGATCGCATGTAATTTCCCAAAGCCACATGGGTTAGGGCTCCTTCGGCTGTGAGTTGCCCTGCTTGGCATAGCGATCTGAAACCGTTTTGTTTGCAATTTCTTATCAGGGCTGGAGATATTGTTGAGTGGTTGTTGTTTGAAAAACTGATTGTTTGAACAAACAGGAATGATTCAATGCTACTTTTCAAACACAAAACACGAAGGCATGACAACAGAAACTATAGCTTTTTTTGTGAGCTAGAAAAGCTGTTTTCACTAAAAAAAAAAATTTATCAGTTTTAGTAAAAATTGAATTGTAGCTAATTCGAAGAACACGTCTGGTATATGAAGAACCAGAGAATGGTGAAACTTCATTCTGCTGCGTTTTTTTACCAATGCCGAATGCGTCACGCTTGGTGATTTGAAATTCAATGGGCGATCTTCGTTTCTGGTTCCAAAAGGTTGGACGCACGGAATAATCTGATCCAAAGCGAATAGTACGCTAAGTTTCGGAGGATAAACGCGCTCAAATGCTGAAAACAAATATCATAACCAAAGTATTGAATTGTACATGTCGCGTAACTTTTTTCAACAAAATCGTAGACATGAAAACAATTTTTGCCCAAAAATTTTGTCATTGTTTTAGCTGTTTCTTTAAATGGGGCGGTCCTCACAAAAATGGGTTGTCAAATGTTTTCCATACCAATTTTATTTAATAAATATCATTTCCACGGAAATCTTTTTTTTAAACCTTTTATTTGTTTATATTTGCATAAAAGGCGAGAGAGTGCGAGAAATGGAGACACTCCAGAGTATCTCACCGTACAATCGATATTTTCGCAAAAATTTCTAGCGCTCAAATTGCGGTTTAAGAAATCAAAAGGGGTACTTTTCAGAATGAGTATTGATAATGAATTTAAAGTTTATTTATAACGAAATTTACTGTTTCTAAAAAAAAAGTTCAACATATCTTCGAAATGAAAATATCTGTGGCCACGAAATGTTTCATTGCCGTAGAACCTAATAAAAAGGCTTTTTCAAAAGTTTTCAATACCAACGTCATTGAAAAGCTATTTCTCCAACAAAAAAAAATTTTAAAAACCTTTTATCTGATTGCATAATGCAAAGGGTGCACGGTTACACGGCAGAGAAAGACAAGAGAGCGCGGGAAATGGAGAGATACCAGAGTGGTGCTCTATTCAAACGACAATTTTAAAAAAAAATCAAGTGCTTCTATTTCAATTCAACTTGCTCTAAAAAATTCAAAGAGAAAAATTTTCTAAATGAGGAGAATGTCATTTACTCCACTTTTAGAAAACTTGAAAATTATCCATTTCTCTTTCAACCAACCTTTCCGGCAATTCACTGAGATGGTCGAACTGCTTATCTTTCCTCAAAAAGTACTGAAATTCATCCGATTTGATAAGAGTGGAGAAATTTGCAAAAGCTCGTCGATCTTGTTCCCGAAACGGCACACAACCAGGTTCGTCGTTTTGAATTATAGATGATCTAAATTTACAATTTTTCAAACAAATTTTATTTTTTACCTTTCTCCATGTCTGAAGACAATGGCCAACCCTCTAAGCTTGTAATTGGGGTTATTGAATTCTCCTTCGACTCCACTTGGCTTGATCTCCAGAAACTGGCATATTTCTTGCCATTGAGTGGGAATAAAATTGGGCAAACTGTCGACCAGAGAGGAATTGGCAGAAGAAATGGAAACTAAAGCGAAGAATAGTAATAAAGTTGAAGAAGCAGCCTTCATGGCGGTCATGCTCTGCACTTTCTTCAAAAGCTGACAGCTGTCGCTTTTTGCTGGGTGTAAGAAGTGGCTAAAGACTGCCGGCAAAAGCGCTTATTCGACGTTTTTTTTTTAGATTTCAGAAGACACTCACACAATTTGAAACGTGACAGGGTGTAACTTTGATATGCGGTTTCATTTTCCATGAGATTTGGTCGCAACAAATTTACAAAACATTTGCGAAATTGTCTAGCGCAATCCTAATGTTTGTATCTTTTCATAATTTGAACATTGGGTCCTGCAACGATTGTATAACTGTCTGCGCACTCTTTATTTTACAGTGCTATTTTGCTTGTTATACCTCACTATACGGATCATTAAGCCTAGGCCTAAGCTAGGGACCGCAGAGGAATATTTAAAAATTATTTTTCGCACTTTTAATAGCAATATAAAGCTAGATAATGTCATAACTTAAACTTTTCTTTTTTACAGTTTGAAATTTCATCCACAACGAAGCGAGATATTCCGTTTTGAATGAACAGAAATGAACCCGATTTTTGCATTGCAGCCGTGGTTGGGCGGGTCATGTTCGGCAAGGTGCGCTAACGTGCGCAGGCCCTGCTAAACAACAGACAGAGTTTTGCTTGAATGCGAAATCGCTCTTTTTGAAAAAATACACGTGTATAGTTGTCGCCAAATTGAAATAATGCCAATAAAATTAGAATGTTCTAGTGATCCTCTGTTGACATTGAACTTCGTAGTCTAATCACTAGACGAAAGAGCATGCTTTGCACATTTCCGCAATTAGCATATGATTTCATTTTGGCAACAGCTATATATATGTTTTTAAATGGTTTTTCATAATTTTCTCGTATTTTTAATACCAAATTTATCTCAAAAACAATCAAAATACAGGTTTAAATTGCCTTTTTCAAAAAGGCTTTGGTTACGGTAGTTAGCATTGGAGCGCGGAAAGTCCCGAATTTGTATTAAAATGTATTTTTAAAATATAATTGTGAACGAGGGCGCGAATGAAAATGAGATTTTTTAGTCTTAAATGAAAAATTAACATTTTATTTGGGTAAGTAATCAAATCTCCCAAGTGTTACAGCTTTCATTTCCTTGTATTTTGAAGGAAACTGAAAACATGCTCAAAGTGATGGTTAGAAAATCGTTTGGTTTTGGGTTTTTTTTAGTTTTCCGCTTGTTTTATTGTTTTACTTATTACGAAAGAAAACAATTTTTGAAACCCATTTACAGACATTTGGAGTACTGGAATGCCATACCAGTCGAAATCAAGGCTGCCAAAGTAGAAAAATTGCCTTAACTTTTTTCGGCGCGAATGGATTTTTTATTGTTATGTTTAATTCAAAGTAGCTTTTACTAGCGGTTCCGGAAATATAAAAGACAAACGTGTTATCCATTTGGCTCGAATATTATAGCCAAAAAACTGAAAAATTTGTCTTTTTCGCCCACTTGTTGTTGAAATTTCGTGATTTAACTTATTCCATCGTTTTTCGCGTGTGATTTTACGTAGGATTCCATTTTTAAAATAAACAATTTCTTAATAATGGGCGCGTTGTCCGCCAAAACCATATTTTCTTACTGCCCGCGCTTTCGGACTGCCCGCGCGGAGGCCGCCTCTGCGGTCTCTAGCCTAAGCCTAAATTGTTCAGTTTTCGGACCAAGGTCGCGAAAACTGAACGTAATTCCAAAGTAAAAATGTTATGATCATAAAATTTCAGTTTTTCACCTAATCTTTTTCTTATAACCTTTTTAAATTAGTTTTTGCGTGTTCTCTCGAAAATTTTCCATTTTGTAGCATTAAATGACTGAATGGAAAAATGTTGTTGAAACCGTAGTTTACGAAAAAAAAACTTTGCTGGAATTATTACTTAACGTTTTAAGATATTCAAACTAAGTTCACTGTAATGAGACAACATCAAAATTACAGTGCCGAAAGCAAAATGTGTCTAGTCCAAAATGACACATTGTGAAATGGTAATGAAGTTTTTCGAAACGTGAACCCCCATTTTTGTGTTAATAAAAATACTTTGAATTACACTCACCACTGTTATAAACAAAAACTAAAAAGAAGAAAGTGATGAGAAGAGCTCCGAATTTCACACAAAAGCCAAGTGCATACTCAACCCGCATGATGTCACCGGTGCATTCCTGAACACCCACAAGTTTTAAAATTTCTCTGGAATCATCAGACAGTAAAGGAAATCCAATAAAAATTCGAAAACACTAATCAAGAGATCAAAAAGTTTATAGAGATCAATTGAATACCGTAGTAACGACTAGAATGATATGACTTGGTCCGGCCAAAATATGTACATAATTTTAACAAAACGAGTTTTAGATCACCAATCAATCTCGTCGTCGTAGGCAGGAGTCTGGTCAAATTGGACGTCATCGAAAGTTGGCTCAACTTGGGGCTTTGAAGTCGACGCAGAAGGCTGAGAAATATAATGTTCGATTTTGAAACAATTTAAGGATCTGTTTGTATAAAAAATCGCGTGTTGCACGTGCCCAGTGTGCTCGTTTGAACGATAAATCGCATATTTTCCTATATCTATTTCAAATCAGTGATAGGAGAAGGTCGCTTAAACAATGTGTTGTTTTGTAAGACTGACCATTCTACTGATTCAGGAAAGCATTCATTTTCTATTTTTTGAGCAAAATATGAGCTCTTGAAGTTTTGTAGAAATTTTTAATTGAATCCCCTTTACAGTCGTGTAACTGTGCACCCGTTGCATTGCTCGGCCACGTAACCGCGTACGCTACAGGTTGCAGTCCAAATCATAAAAAAGGAGTACGTTTCAGAACCGTTCAGAACCGTTCAGAACACAATTTATTCAGAATTGTTTGAAAAACCGGAAAATCAATTTTACGAGATTCTTCGAAAATCTCTCGCGCTTATAAAAATGGATATGGTGAAAAAAGAGACACAGCAATTCAAATTGACCAAACTATTCTGTGAATTCCGTAAACGTTAATTAATTCGAAACAAAAATGTCAAAAAGTGACTATTTGTTGGACCACGAGTCAAATTTCTATATCTATCTTAGATGCAAATTTTGGGCGACCCCCTCTCTATACAGACAAGTTTTGCGAATTTCTCCGCATTTTCACAATATCTATATTGTATCACAACTCACATCTTGAGGTTTAGAAAACATGCTCATGTAGTCCAGAAGCGCCGACGGTTGGGCAGATGATGTTTGCGTTTGAGGAGCAGTAACTGATTGTACAAAAGGTGCCTGAAACATTATGAATAGATTTTTTAAAATTATGATCTGCATATATACTCTTCGCCCGGCGAGCATTCCGAAGCGGCTGACAATTTTTCTCTGCGTCTTTCAATTACGTGACCTATTTCGCTAATTAGATGCGCAGGTGATTCAAAAAATGACCATTTTTGTAGCCATGCTCGGTGGGCAGCGACTATAGAACAGAACGTCAAACTTTTGAACTCGATACAACTTTCCCTGCCTCATTTCATAAAACCGCATTTCTAAGAAAGAAGGGATGAGGTCAGAAGGCAAGGTGAGCACAACCCAAGTGCGGCCGGGAACGGCTCTGGCGCAAAGCCCAAGAATGCGCGGCCGTGCTTTGGTAATCGAAGCAAGCGTACGCCTCTTACCGCAGTAAGGCCGCAAAGCGGCGTCAGGGATCAAAATACCGCCTCATTACACGGCCATAAGTATAGAGCGTCAAAGGTGATTAGCTTCAGATAATGTACTCACCGTGTCTTCCTCCTTTGTCAACGAAGCCTTTCGCGTGAGCTGTTCATTCCTCATCTTCATCCTAGCAGCAAAGTCACTTTCCACCGGAGCCGTAGCTATTTGTGGCTCCTGAAGGCTCTCACTGGTTGTTGTAGTCACCAAATGAGAATTTGAAGCCCTCCGTTCTTCTTTATGGCTAGACTGTCGTCGTTGCCTCGAAATCGGAATTTCAGTTGTCTGAACAATCAGGTTCGGAGGTTTCACAGGGGAACTGTGTGAACCCCCATTTTTCGGCAAGTTCCGGCAGAAATCGTCGTACCCGTGGGACTGAAAAGTAATTGTCAAATGTAACATTGATTAAAGCTCTCACATCTTCCTCGTGGTAGGAGTCATAAGCTTCGTGGCGAGACTTGTTGACATAGGAGAACATGTCTACAGAAGCATCGAGTTCCTGAAGATTCAGATGCAAAAAGATTTTCAAAAATTATCTTACCTTTGCAATTTGATCAAGATTGGAGATCCTCTTTTTGATGTTTGCAATCTCAATCGAGCCATTTGACATGGTTGAGTCACTAGAAGTTTCCTCTTCGCTCCATTTCGGCAGTTTTTCTCTGAAATTGAATTGCATTTTATATCCTGTTTGGATTCTAGCGTTAACTGAGTACATTCACATGCGATTTCTTTTCTACTAACTTCAGTGTAACATAGCATGCCAAGGCCCTGTTTTAGCGCCCTTTTCTCTGCACCTCTTCCTTTCGAGTATTCTTTCTCTGTTTCGCGCGCTTCGGTAAATCACGACAATTTGCGACGGAACCCACTACAACAAATCCTTACAGACCTCCGTTGAAAACAAGCCAAATCAACTTACTTTTTAGAATGTCGCCCGGTCTTAGGTTCCCTTTCCTTCCTCGATTCGTACAACTGGTCTCGTTGGAGGTCTTTCACACGTTTTTGTAAATAGGTTCGGTCTGAGGAAAGGTTTCGGATTTTATCGTGCTAAATAAATTTCACTTAATACTTTAAAAAATTGTTATTCTTACCATCATGTCAATGATGTGTTTCTGTTCTCGAATCTTCAACAGGTTGGCTTGTTCTTTGTGATCCCACTCTCGCCTCAGACGGGATAACTCGTTCGACGCGGTGGAACTAGACCTCACCTGAAAAGTAGACATTTCATGGGACAATCGGGGTTTCTTTTTTTTTTAAATGAAGACCCGGGTGCTCCAACAAAATACCACGCTGAAAGAAATGCGGAGAAAACGCGCAAAAACCACATCCTCTCGAATCACGAAGAAAGATTGTCTTTAAAAAACGAACTCTAATTGACGATTTTGACGTTATTCAGAAAAAGTGGTATTGGGAACATTGAAATGTTGACTTTTCAAACATTTGAAAGTGTCTTGGAAAACTTTTCGAAAGGTTTCAAACGTTTGCAAATCAGAAGCTGGAAAAATCGTGACGTATGCCGATAGCTTTTCCATTTTATTGCTTTTCCCACGTGGCTCATAAAGTGGCAACGAAAACTAAATGTGCCATCAAAGAAAGAATTTATGTTTTGAGAGAATACTATTTCAAAACTAATCCAAGGGACCATTAGGGTAATTTTGGATTTGAAAATGAGCCGTATACTTTTCCCAACAGCACACAGGAAACCGCAACTACGAAACGACTGTCAAATCTTCATAGCATCTGTTTTAGTGAGCGTGGAAAACGCCCGGATGGTACTCTTAAGCTAAACGAACGCTAACCTGTGCTTTAATCAAATCCTCCTTCAGTCGGCTGTTTTCAGTCATTAGTTCACTGATCATGAATGATTCTCCAGCTGGCCGACTGTCTTTAAGTCGAAACATTACAAGACGCAGTTCTTCCTGGAAACAAAACAGTGAAAATGGAAATATTTAAAAGTTACCTCTAAATGGTTGTTTTTCTCTTTGATTGTGGCATTTTCCCTATCGAGATCTGTTATCTTCAACCGTTGTTTTTCTAGCTGCCGTTCGTAGTCAGATATTTTTTTGGTGGTTTCCTTTAATTCTCGTGATTGGGTGGTGTAAGCACTGAATTTTAAAAAAAAATGTATGAAAATTTAACAATTTACCTAGCTGTCATGACTTCGGATTCCTTGAGAGCCAACTTTTCTCTTTCGAGACGAACTGTTTCGAGATCGGCTTTTACTCGTCTGAAATTGGGAAAATGAGGTTATTCGTCAATGTCCATATATCTCTGCCTCTGCCTCTCTCTCTCTATCTCTATCTCTCTCTCTCTCTCTCTCTCTCTCTCTCTCTCTCTCTCTCTCTCTCTCTCTCTCTCTAAAAAAACCTCACTTTTTAAATTCTTCTCCAGCCTTGTCCAGCCTATCCTGTGCCAATTTCAGCTCACTGTATCTATTTTCCAACAAAGTCCGCTGAACCGAAATGGCACTTTGCTTATCCTAAAATTGAAAAACTTTATGTAAAAATTAAATCAAAAAAATACCAATTCTCTCAAATCCATCATATGTTGCAGAGTCCTTTCCTTCTCCTTCACTCTTTCTTCCATGATTTGTTTTTCATTTTGTAACTAAAATTTACAAAATATATACCAAATTTTAATTTTTTTTCACCTCCTTTCTTTTCAAATCCAAGTCTTCCCTGTATTCAATGCGGATTTGGGCCAATTTTCTCTCCGTTTGGTGCCTTTCTCTCGCTAATTCGTCAGCCAATCGTTTTTCATATCTAAAATTATTATTATTTTAATTTTAAAACAGATTTTTGAAAAATTTTCTTCAAAAATCACTAACCTTTTCTCTATCCTCCTGCATAATTGATCAGCTACAAGTCGGATTTGGCTTTGACTAACATTATTTTGAAAATGCTGAAATAATGAGAAATTTTAATTTAAATGTAATGTTAATTTAAAAATAAAAATATTATACTTACAACTTTTGGTTGTTTTTCCACGCTATTCTGTGAATAGTCGTACATATTATTGTTGAGAACGCGATGGACTGCCCTCGTGAGCACATTTTCCATGTCAAATGTACTGGAACTCTATAAAAAATATGAATAAATAAAATAATACATTAAAAATAAACTTACCAATTCAAATGACATGATTTCTAGCGTTGCTAGGTGAAATAAGCAGTATATTTATTATTAGAAGGCTTATTATCGATTAATCATTGCACTAAAAAGTCTGAAAATTAATATTTTATCTGGGGAAAAATAATTTGTATAATGGAAATTGAAAATCCGTCTTTCCGGTTTGAAACGGCTTTGCACAGCTGATTGTGTACACTCTGCGTCCCTGCCACTCTCGTTGTCTGTTATGGGTCAGAGCGCACACGGCCTCCTCCGTATAATTGCAGTGCGTTGAAAGACGTAAGTAGGCGAGCGGAAGGCGAAGCGTCGGTTTTAACCCAGTATCTCAAGGTACTAAGGGATTCTGACCGCGGCAACGTGTGTCACAAACCATAGTTTTTGGAAAGCCACTTCGGGGTATCCGAACTGGCAAAAATACGGTAGCCATGAAAGATGAGCGAAGAATGTATCAGTTTTTCATTCAAATTTGTCTCTTGAAATGTCATTGCGGGTAAATCAAACATTCTTTTTTGAATTGTGACGTTTGGTCTTTTCTTGGAAATTAAATGATAAGCAAACAAATTTGCCAAGAAAATTTAGGAATTAGTTAATATAGAAAATATCGAAAAGCGACATTTTAAAGGGATCATCAGGGGTCATTTCTAAATCATATATGCTATTTGGCAAACGTTTTGCGCATGACCGTTTGCTCGAGCGGTGTTCGAGAAAATAATCTCTTTATACTCCTCGCCAATCCTACTTCGGCCAAAATGGGGCCACGCCCCTTTTGTAGCCGAATATTATGATATAGTAATGGTAAAATTGAATTTCAACATCAGAATAATCTCCCTCATTTCCAAAAGTCGCCGAAGTAGGATTGGCGGGCACTATATATATGGTCTTCGCCAAGTTTACTTCTTGGCCGATTCGCAAATGTAACCCTGACGCAGTATTGCGTACGAATTCTAAAAACAGGATTTGTGTGTGTGTGTGTGTGTGTGTGTGTGTGTGTGTGTGTGTGTGAGTGTGTGTGTGTGTGTGTGTGTGTGTGTGTGTTCTTATCAGCCAACTTCTGAGAAAGTTTGATTGTGAATTCTCCAAATGCTTTTTTACTTTCAATCCCGCGTTCTTCCTCGGGGGTTTTCCAGGATTATGTGAATGAAGTCTTGGCAGGGTTTCTGTGAGCAGGTATGATTTCGGTAGTAATGATGCTATTTGCATGCGCATGTAACTCACGTTGGCTAACGGACGCGACGGACGGAGAGCGCTGCGTACGTGAGTTCCTTTATATACCTCTCTTTTCCCTCATTTCTCATTCCACTAGCCATGGCTCCTCGTCGTTCCCGCTCCGCCTCCTCCTCCCGCCGCCCCGTCGTCCGCCACGCCCCTCGCCGTGAGCCCAAGGCCCCCAAGGCCACCAAAGGCACCAAGGTCCAGGTGGTCGTCCCCCTGGCCAAGCAGAGGTTGCTATCTTGCATCAAGTGCCCCCCCCCCAGTGCCAGCATCCACAGCGCCAAGTCGCTTTCTGGACCCGTTGGCTCTGTGGTTCTGAACTCGCCCAAGACGTCCAAGAGGTCCAGGAGCGCCTCTCGCCCCTCTCGCCTCAGCGCCCTCAGGAGCAGCTCCTCTCGCCGTGCCAGCAGGACTTCCCGTGGGAGCAGGAAGTGCCGCTGCGCTTTGGTCGACAAGAAGGACAGGAACAACAAGAAGATCTTCATCAACGGAGAGGGCAAGAGGATCTACCAGGATGCCAAGGGAGGCCTCCATGAGCTGGACTATGAGCTGAATAAAATGTACTAACCGAAATACTTTTGTTTTTTAATGTACTCTTTTGCTTTTTTTCAATTAAAATGACTTGATTTGCATACCGTCCTTTTCCAATTCGAATTGGCCCCTGACGGTCCCGTTAAACATTGAACACTTTTGCAATAGCATATTCAACTTTTTTCAATGTGATTTTTCTAAAGCTCGAGCGACCTGTGGAAATATAAACTTTTCTTCGGATTTACCTTATTCTAAAATAATATCATTAAGACAGAGTCTCTGGAAGAATCGAACGGCTCCTGTAAGAAATTTAGAAATTAAAATTCTTAGAAATTAGAAATGTCTTAGAAATTTTTTTTCGATTTAGCGGATGCAAATGTTTATTTGGGTGATAAAAACAAAAACAAAGTAAACTGAACTTTTTTTGGAGCAAATATAGAGCAAAAAAAATATGGAAAACTTTGGATTCAAAGTCGATTTTCGTCAGGATGGTCACGAAGTTTTTGGACTTTTTGAAAAAAATGCAGAAAAAGTTTGCGCATCTTTCTGTTATAGAGGCATTTTGCGACGCTTTTATGTCTAGGGTCGAAAAATGCGAAAAACTGCAGTTTCAAACGTAAATTTTCACTTCTTCGAGGTTTTCGGACTCTGTTGCCGAAGTACATTTCAGATTCGTTATTTCAGTGATGTATTTTAAGTATAAATTCCAAAATCTTTCAGCATAACCCTACATTTTCAGATTTCGACCACTTTTGTAAAACTATAGTACTCTACCGTAACCCAGGTCAAAAAACGATAATGAGCTGAAACTCTCAAAATGTCGTATATCGGTCCTAGGAAAGTGATTAACCAAATTTGAGCCGATGCACTCGTAAACCTCAACATTCTCATCGTCAGCTTCTAGAAGCGACCAAGTTTTCATGGTTACTGCTATTTTTTGCTACATTCAATTCACATATTAAAAAAATTAGGACATACTTTGTAATTTTTGGAAAAATGGACTGAATAAAACGCGCATTCGTTCTTCTGAACTTAATGTTCTGGTCCACATTAGGAGATTAAGACGTCGTCTCTGTAATATTCGAGCCGGGCCCTTATTACATAGAACATTTTTTTAAAAAGTGTCTTAGAATCGGCTGAGTTTTTGTTTATAACGTTCCTATGGCCTAAAAACCTTATACTGAAGCGCTTGGCTCGATATCGATTGTTTGACCCGGGTTACGGTAGGCCCAAATGGTACTGTAAAAATTTCAAAGTTAACGAAATTTTAATCTAAAAAAAAGCATTTTGTAGCAAATTCGATTTCCAGACACTTTAACTTTTGGACTTAATGTGATTTCTCAATGAATAAAAAGCGAGCCTCAAAAAACTGTTTGAAAAACAGGTTTTTTGGGGTTTTCGACCTTTCACTATAAAAGTCGGGAAAAAATGTATTTCATATTTGAAATCTACGTCAAATTTCGCATCGGATAAAATTTTGAAAACTGAAAATATCGACGACTATTTTTGTTAAAAATCCACTTGACTGTGTAAAAATGGCCAAATTAAGCAAAAAAAAAAAAGCATAAAATTTGTATTTTTGTGGTCCCTGGGTTTCAATGTTTCAGAGCCGGTTTATCAATTAAATGTGGTGGGAGATTTCTAAGCCAATTTTTCATGTAGAATTCAAAAATAACACTTAAAAAGGTTCAATATTAAGGACTAACGCGCAGCGATACGTATTAGGGCCAAATGGAGTGAATATAGTCGATTTGGAAATTGTGCATGTTTTAAGGTAATTTAAGAAGTTGCACCTGGTTAGTATAGAATGTTGAATTTTTAAGTGTTATTTTTGAATTCTACATGAAAAACTGACCTAGAAATCTCCCACCACAGGAAATGAACCTTTAATTGATAAATCGGCTCTGAAACATTGAAACACAGGGACCACAAAAATACAAATTTTATGCTTTTTTTTTTTTGCTTAATTTGGCCATTTTTGCACATTCAAGTGGATTTTTAACAAAAACTGTCGTCGATATTTTCTGTTCTCAAAATCTTACGCGAAGCGAAATTTGACGTAGATTTGAAATATGGAATTCATTTTTTCCTGACTTTTATAGTGAAAGGTCGAAAACCCCAAAAAACCTGTTTTTCAAACAGTTTTTTGAGGGTCGCTTTTTATGCATTGAGAAATCACATTAGGTCCAAGAGTTGAAGTTTCTGGAAATCGAATTTGCTACAAAATGTTTTTTTTAGATTAAAATTTCGTTAACGTTGAAATTTTTACAGTACCATTTAGGCATCTACCGTAACCCGGGTCAAACAATCGATATCGAGCCAAGCGCTTCAGTATAAGGTTTTTAGGCCATAGGAACGGTATAAACAAAAATTCAGCCGATTCTAAGACACTTTTTAAAAAAAATGTCCTTAACAAACTCGACTTTTACAGAGACGACGTCTTAAACCCTAAAGCAATGCTACAAGGCGTCGTAGGTAAAACTTTTAAGGCGATGCCTAGTTTAAGAGCTGAAACATTGAAAAAGCGTTTCGTCGCGGCGGCGGCGTTGTCAGCCGCTTTCTTGGTAAAATACGCGCGCTTTTCGAAAAACTTCCGTAATAAATTGGTTCTAAATGCTAAAATTATGCAACAATGACATTCTGGATCGAAAAACGTAAAGAAATTTTTGGTGGGCTCAGAACTGAAAAAATCTTATTTTCGTCCCCTTTACAATACATTTTGCTATAAAATCCGAAAAGTACGTATAAAAATTCTTTTCGACTGCAAAAGGTGTTTAAAACACATTTTATTGTTAAAGGGATAGTCAGGCGGGTTTCACAACATTGGCTCAGTAAAACTTTTAAGGTGACACCTACTCAGATTTTTATGCTGCTTAGGGCCAGACAAAAGTTACATTTTACAAAAAAGATTACATTTTATTTAAACTTGAAACTCGAAAGGTTATATTTTTCCAGTTCAACACGGAAACCCCCCCCCCCCCCCTCCCCCACTCATTCGGGTAAAATAACAGATGTTCCAAATAGCAGAATACGATAGGAAAAACAGAAATGCAGAAATTGAACGATTCTTTAACACAATATAAACAGTTTATTCCATCTTCCCAGGTTTCGGCAGATCCTTCACTTTCTGTCCCTTGCCTCCCGGATAGGCCATCGTCTGTCCCCCCTTGGCAATGATCGTCTCACTCGTTTTCGACATAAACTGCGCCTGAACTTCATTATGTCTTTAATTACTGAGATGATTACCTCGACGCAAATTTGAGATCCAATTCGGTTAATAATTTCAGCATCGACCCGCAAAGTTTCGCCAACTTTCGCCGGAGCAAAATAACTGAATTATCCTCATAATTAGGATAAATAAAGTAAATGAACTCACTGAATTTGAGCAGCTACACTGGCAGGCACAGAGTGATATTTGGCGAAAACGGCGGATGTGGAAATATTGTCGAAAAGAGCGAAAATACAGCCAGAGTGGAGTTCATTCGAATCTCCGACCATATCGGGGAGGACTTCCAGTTCAACTCGCACTTTTCCAGAACTGGCGGAAATCAATTTAGCCTGAATTCGATTTCGAACAGAGAGAGAGAGAGAGAGAGAGAGAGAGAGAGACAGACAGACAGAGAGACAGAGAGACAGAGACAGAGACAGAGACAGAGACAGAGACAGAGACAGAGAGAGAGACAGAGACAGAGACAGAGACAGAGACAGAGACAGAGACAGAGACAGAGACAGAGACAGAGACAGAGACAGAGACAGAGACAGAGACAGAGACAGAGACAGAGACAGAGACAGAGACAGAGACAGAGACAGAGACAGAGACAGAGACAGAGACAGAGACAGAGACAGAGACAGAGACAGAGACAGAGACAGAGACAGAGACAGAGACAGAGACAGAGACAGAGACAGAGACAGAGACAGAAGTCAAAGAGAAACTCACATGTTGACTGTATTTCATAAAATCCGTTGTCTTGGCGGCGAATTCAAAGTACTGCCGGGCAGCTGATGTAAACTTGCAATTTGCCATCTAAAAATATGTTTTCTTCTGAAAATTGGTTTTTATGCACATTTAATTGCTTAAAACTCCAAAAAAAAATTAAAAGGAAAACAGTTTGTGGGAAAGTAATTGGCTGTGGGGCCAGCCGCTGGCAAAGACACCAGGTGGTCGCAGACAAACTATCAAAGAAACTGCCACGTGGACTTTGACCCCTAGAGTGTGCTTTGCGCGGACACAAAAGTATTCACAATTTTTGCTACTGCCACAGGAACATCTCTTTTTGTTGTGAGACTACTTAAATACTCAGTATTGATCCATTTTAATTAACGATTGTTTGCGGAAAAGTGTTTTGAATAAAGAAAAATGCATTGGAATTGGTACAAAAGATGCGAAATTGAATCGGGAGGGAGAAAACGTAGGGATAGATAAGAAACGGAAGGAGTGGAGATAAAATCATACAACCAGAGACAAATATAGCGAAGGGTGATTACAAAGAACTAGAATTTGTAACATTTTACAATGTAACTAACTTTTCAAAACAACATCCGACCGGAGTAGAGGATGACAAAATACAATTTCGATTAGAATAACCACCCGTGTGTGTTTATTCTACAACTTTCGGCCAAACGAAAGCAGCTACCGATAGTTTTGTCTGACAGTCCCTTCAAAAGAAAAATCCTTTTCACGCATTGTCTGAAGATGTTCCCCGTTCAGACTCGTTGTTTGATCTTGAGTGTTTGTTAAACCTAGATCGTGAACGTCAACGAGCTTGTCTTCTATTATGTGAGAGGTTTCGGGATACTTTAGTCTGGTTTCAATGGCAAGATAGTATTTGTACTGCAAAACGTAATGACTAAAGCCACGTAGGAATGAAAACTAACTCTAAGGACGACCTCAGTTAATGACAAGGTATCTTTCTCTCTTTGCCTGGCTATCCGTGGCACACACTCTCACTGTATGGAGGCACCTGTTAGCAATTTTCATCATCCTGAACGAGACTGCTTCGTTTCTGTTTGGACTTTTCTGTGTTACTGTGAAAATTCACCGGGTTTTTGGTTAAGCGCACTACTATTAGTATACTAGCTGTCGGCGATATTTTCTGTGCCACCACTCGTTTTTTACAAGTATATTCTCTTACAGACAATCAATCCTAAACGGCACGGAAGACTGACAGAAGGTTTCTAAGGATTTAGAAAAGCTGCGCGAATCGAAAAAAAACAGACGCACTTGCAGCCTTTCTTGTCATGTGTAATAGAAAGTGTTTTCTATCTGGATCGAAAGTTCTAATAGTGCATACCTCTTGGGAGAATCTTTGTTCTTATCACTGATATGGCTATGGATTTAGTCCATTGCCGATTGAATAAACTGTGTTTCTTTCGTGGGATCATAATAAAAGTTCTCCAAAGTTTATGAATCTCTAAAGAAAGATCTTCGTTCGTTCGTTTCACATTTGTGACTGTGAATTTGGGTTGTTTTAGGACTATATTTCAGTTCTGGGGTCTTTTAACATAAAATGAGAACCTGTGAATTGTGGGGTTCAGCTTCAGCAGGCAAAAATCCGTTAATTGTTATAATTTTTGCTGCATTAGGGTTAATGTATGTGCTCCAGTTTTTTGAAAATAGACTCCACAATCGTCTGTGATTTGCTGAAACCCCTCAGGCAATCCAAAGCTGAATCGAACTGGGTTCATTCCGGAATGTTTTGTGCAACAAGAATGCCACTTAAATCTAAATAATAATTTCAGCTGAAACCCCCACTTTGAAATACAATTTTCCCCCGTCACCTCACGTCCAACTATGGCCTGAGCCAGTGTTCCCCTAAGTCACCCCATTCTATACAGAAGAACCCCCGTATTCTTCTCAAGGGTACCTTCGCCAGCTGGCGTTCCATCCCACCCTTGTGTTTGCGGCAACGCGATTGACACGAAAATTGGCGTGGGACCGCTCGGCGACATTTGCCCCCTCTATTAACCGGTTTCGCACGAACAACACCCCTCTGCCGACACGATAACATAACAGAATAATAGCTCAAACTGTATTCCTCAGATACGCCTAAAACTGACAAAAGCTCATTAAACAGACACACACTGTCTACAATGCACATAGAACGTGCGTAAAACATAATACAGTCCCGCAAGGAAAGGCCGGGTGCTACCACAATAAAACGACCCATTTATAGGAGGAGAAGATAGGAGGAGATGATGTCGAGACTAGGTGTGGGGTGTGAATGCACTAGAATCGGACTAGACCGAACTGTGAGAGAAGGGAGGGGAGAGGGGGTCGGTCGGACGGCCCACGAGGGACGTGAGCAACGGGCGGCACGGCCGAGCACCTCTCCGCACAACTCTTCGGCGGCTCACAGAACAGTTGAGGATCACCGTTAAAACGACCAGGGATAAAACTGGGGAGAATAGAGTGGAGATGGTGCTCCACTTGAGGTAAACGCAGAGGGGAGAGATCGGGAGACACGACCAGCGTGGTGTGGAGAGAGCCCAGGGCTCACAGACGGCGCATCGCGCCCACTTCTTCGATGACGTTGTTCACGTGGTTCTTGTAGGCCTTCGAGAGACCCTGCTGCCAGAAGCTCAGCACCGGGCGGTCCTGCAAACACAAAATTAATTTCTTTCAAATAAATAAACTGTGATTTTCATCCAAACATGGGGATCAATACGATACGGTGGCGGTTACGCCAGGAAGAATTTTGTACAAAAGTGGGTTTGCTATTTTACAAAAACTTGTTGCCGAAATTTCTGATAGTGCCCATATATGATTTCATTCTAGAGATGTCATCAAATATTAGTTGTAAAGTATAGTTAGTGGCAAAACTACTTGGTCACAAAGTGCCAATGATGTTTTGATTTTGTGTCTAAAGTAGTGCGTCCAATCAGGGGTGGACAGGGCGCAAATAGGGCCTGAGGTTTTTCGAGCATAAATATTTTCAGTCAATATTGTTTTGTTCTGCAAACAGAAAATGAGAGAGAATTCAAATAGCTATTCACCTATGTATATGCATTATTTGTGGTTCTTGTAGTTTTCTATCGGAATAACGTTTAGGCCTTATAAGGCCGGCCCTATTTGAACTTTAGACGGGTGTAGTACAAAAACAAGAACAGAAACAAATATAAATAGAAGTATATACATCTGTTAATAGCAACTCGAATGCTGTCTCATTTTATTTTTTCAGAACTGAAACATATTGAGTTTAAAAAAGTATAGCTCGAAAAACCTGAGGCCCCAACGTCCAGCCCTGCGTACAATATAGGATACTCAGGCAGTTTACGCAGCCAAATCTGTCCAACGTGAAAATGACACCTGTGCCATATCGGAGAACAAAGATTTGATGAACCCCAAAACAAAGTCTCTGTATGGCCGTGATACCCGGGAATATCACAAAAATGGGTAAATCAATTAAGAAACATTAAGAATTCTCCCCTGCGGCGGAAATATGAATATATTACTGGGAAAAGGAAGGTGAGAGAAATGGGTTAAACCCAAATTTCGGAATATACTACACCTCACATGCCTTTTAAATCCGGAAAAGTAAAAAAAAAAGGAGCTTGTATAAAGAATAATTGCAACAAAAAACCTCGGTAATGTATCTACCCACTACCCACGCATTTAGTGCGGAACAACAATTCCTTCTATTTTGCTGCCTCGGGATGAGCAAAAAGTAGTGAAAAGCAAACAATACACAGTTATTGTGCCGATTTCCTCACCTGGGGAGTGCAGTTCTTCACCAGGCGGATGAGATCGCCGCGGGGCATTTTGGGGTCCCTCTCGCGCTGCTCCTCCAACTGGTACAACAGCTTCGCCTTCGACATCCACTCCTCGCGCGCCGACTGCAGAGTGGCGCGGAGCAGGTTGCTGTGCACCTCGTCGTCTGAATCACCTATTTTGAAACAGAAAGAAAATTGAACAAATAAAAGAAAAAAACAAAACTAACCCATCAGGAGCTGTTTGTAGCGCTGGAGCAGCTTCGGGTTCTCCACCCTCGGCTCGGGACGACGAACCCATTCGAGACGGCAGTTGAGGATCGACTCTTCGTCTTCCTTCTCAGGAACCACGTAGATCCAAATGGCGTTGCTCGAGGGAGGGACCGCCAGGGGCTCCACACAGACCAACATGTTGTGTCTGGAAAAAAATTATAAGTTCAATGGTCCCATAAGGGTTTTTTTTTAAGCTTCTTTCAATATTTGTCAACTCCAGTTCCCCCGAAAAGATGTAACTCCATTTTGACAACAAACCTATTTTTGCCAACGGGTGTACGGTCCGTTGTTTACAAAACTCATACAGCCCAGTGCCGCGTGAAAGCGTACTGTTGTATTTTCGTTTGTTTTAAATTTGAAAAGTAGGCCTTCTTGGTCCCTTTAAACAACCATTCCCCTTTTCACCATCCGTTTCTCATCTAATGGCCGTCCTTATGTATGCAGAGTGCACTTGCCGGCTGCTCCTTTAAACTAGTCACAAACGCAGGGTTTATGAGTCAATTGGGGCCCGTCGAACGACATAATCTCCCCCTGCTCTGAATAAAGAGACAAGGCCCTCCCTGGAATGAATGAATGTTCGGCGTTCGCCTTCCGACCAATCAGCCTTTTTTTCAGAATTCGAATTACCCGAAACGCCCCCGATGACATTTCAGTTTCCTGTAGGAAGCAATAAGGAAAGGGGGAATGAGATAGCAAAGACAGACAGGAAATTATAAGGGCTACCCATTCTCACACAATGGGTCAACTGGAAAATTTTGGTAGACTCGCTACGGCCATTCTGCCCTTGACTACCCAGTAAAAATGCCCTTATTGACGTTTTTTCAGTGAATTTGGCAAAAAAGTTGAAATCCGTAAGGGGAATCCAACACATCCACAGAATACAGGCGCCGAAAGTTTGCTCTATATCCCGAACACACCCTTTTGTAATAAAAGCGGTATTTCGAATTCTTACCGGCCGGGTGTCAAAAGTGACAATGCACGCTTTCAAAAAGCGAGGTATATATATATACCTAGGTACCTCGGGAGACCCTGCCAATTGACGAACGCACCCTTAACTTTTGGGGCCAGAAATGGTGTTGCCCTCTTAACTCTTGGGATTCCTAGCTGAGTTTTACGACAATAGTGCCTAACCCTCCTTAACCTGGGTAAGCTATACCCACCACATGGCGAGGTATATGCAAACGTGGTCGCGAGGTTCTTTTGGCACCTACGACCTTCGGCGTTTGGCAGAAAATCGTAACAAAAGGGGGCTTACGTTTTCTCCGAGACACCATTTTGGGGGGTGGGGGCTCACGCATCGAGTTTTAAAAGGGGAAATCCAACCATATTATATCCTCACTTTTATCAAATTGTGAAAGCGCTTTCAGCCGTTCTCTAGACTCTAAATGTCCACCAATGGTCCCACAATTTGGGAAGGCGAGACAGGCGGCGGTGGAACCACCTTGTAATCACTCTGCCTATCAAATCAACCGGAAAACGATCTGTCAGATCTCATCAGACTCAGTCGAGCGCGCGCCGATCGCGACCGACGCGCGTGAGATAACGGATCCCGAACAGCGTGACGCCATTTCGAGAACGAAGGCGGAAAATACCACTCCTACAGTATATTTTCGTGAAAAATAGAATTTCAGTCAGTATCCGGGCAGAAAATCAGCTGTAGAACCGATATTTTCCAGGCTTTTCGTGAATCTTCTGAACTCTACTGGCATGATTATCCTCCAGAAGAACCCATCCTCGCCCCTTCATCGTGTGGAATGAAATGTGTTTTCCGACGACAATCTCGTGTTGACGTTCCGGAGCTACTGTAACCCAATCCCGGCGGATGTTTTCCCCGGAAATCGATACTTCCTTTGAACTGGAAATCTTGAAAACTCTTTCCTTCCTTTACCCAACAACCAGTCTTTGTCGTCATTGTTGCCGTGCTCCCCATAATGGACCGCCACACCTCATTAGCATGCACGAAAACGCGCGTGCCCACAAATCTTCGCCGTCATCCATAAAATTGAGCGCGCGAAGGAAATTAATTGGCTCGGTAGGATCTTTGATCGTTCAGAGAGAGAGAGAGAGAGAGAGAGAGAGAGAGAGAGAGAGAGAGAGAGAGAGAGAGAGAGAGAGAGAGAGATAGAGAGAGTGAGAGAGACAGAGAAATATAGATAGATAGAGAAACTCACTGTTCAGGGGAAAAGTACTGCTCCGCCTGCGAGTTGATGCGAAGGCAGCCGATGGGCAGAAGGTTCGAAATGGCCAGGATGAACTGCTTCGCCAGCTGGCGCTTTCCACCTTGGACGATGATCTGAATGTCAAACATTCAGTAAAAAAATATACAGGCTGTTTAAGTGAAAACCTTGCGGAAGACGTGGGTACGGGGTTATGGTAATTCTAGGGCGCTCTTTTTGAACAAACATTTGAAGTTCGTTAACCTATTCTACCAACGGTGAAAAGTTCAAATTTTCTAATTTTCATGTACTTTTTCCAAAATAGAGACGTAAAATTTAAAAACTCGGCACCACAAAAACCCCACCACCTTATCCTAGAAAAAAATTTCTGATCGAAAAGTTTACATCACAATATTCGTCCAATCACTGAGTTTTTAAAAGTATTTTTGAATGAGTGAATCTTCAGTAAACACGCTTCATTGCTAATAACCTTTGCCATCCTTCAGTTTGTCCTTTTCACACATAAATTAACAAAAATACATATTGATGGGGCCCGTGTTTCGCAGCCCCCACTTTTTACATGAACGTGTAGCGCAACCCCCTAAATGAGAGATACAGCTCGGCGCAACCCCAACAACCAAAAATGGGGGGGGGGGGGGGTTCCTATAGTATCATTAAAGAAAAACGGAAGCCCTCCAAAAAGCTGAAAAAAATTTATTTACTGTGATATGGTTAAATTTTCGGTTTTTCGAAAATTTTCGCTTTTGTTATAGTTTCCCCAATATTTCTCGACCCGGCCCGCAGACCCCACCTCCACCCTTTTCCTCTTTCCCACCACGGCGGTCCAGAAAAAAAATAGTAGTAACAGACAGCCGGGTTGTTTGCGTGTCGGCGCGAAACGACGATATTTTGGCGGTTATTCGAGCAATAAAGGGGCCCATTTGGCGGCCGGCAGAAATTCTAACCCCTTCCTCTCTGTGTGTCTCTGTCTCTCTATCCACTGAGGGATCAGAAGTCGAAGCCAGCCGTGATCAATGATCTCCGGCAGGGCGCAAATCTAAGCAAATATTGTCCCTGCATTATGTAAGTTGACCTGCGCGCGACGTATGCAAATTGCCCCGACGAACACAAGGGAACAAAGAGGACGCCGGCTGCGCGAGGTCTCTCGGCGTGTACGTGGAAATGGAGAGAGAAGATTCGAAAGATCACGAAAACAAAAGCTATAGTCGGAGGAAATCGACGGAGGAAATGAGGAACACCGTTTCTGTTATGTCTCGTTAATTATTAGGTAATGTTGATCAGAAATCACGATGAAAGAAATCTTACGTGCGAACGAAGAAAGAAAACTACTTTTCCCGGGCCGGCCCGCTAAGATTAATCAACCTTGAACTAACGGTTGAACTGTCACCTTAGGTAAATGAAAGGGGTTGTGTTACCTACGCAATTCAGTGTTTGCTTGAAAATAATAACAAAAAATTAAGAGTGACTTGTGTTTCCTTCTAGGCACCATTTGGGGACTTATGTATCGGACCCCCCAAACGCTCCCTGTCAGGGTTCGATTCCGATCGGTGAACTTTTATAATTTTCTTCTCCAGGTATTCATATTTATAGTACAACAGTTATAAAAGGCAGGCCGGCACGCAGGTTATAGTTTGTAGTTTAAACCCCATGTCCGCGGTGGGCAGTAAGTTTGCAGTTCGATTTTACTACACCACCTCTTGGTATAATTTTGACAAATATTGTAAAATCGATATATATTAACGAAAAATCGATCGCTGTTTTGGACCGTCAGAACAGCCTATTGACACGAAAAGTTTGTAATTACAAACTATGCAAAACAAGCTTTTGAAGTTATCTATGTACTATCGATGTTCAATTGTGAATTCTTGTCGTCGTAATATGATTCTTACGGGATGATCAGTGAAAATATTGGTAGGATACGAAAAATCCCCCAATGAACGGCCAATCCGTCCGCAAAAGTGTGTCGCACCTGAAACCTCCGGGATCCTGTCCAGACAGGATACCGTACTCCGTCGTCCCGCAATTATAATATGATACGGTTCGGCGTGTTCCGCATGACGGCGTCTACCGTACCCAGCAGTGCCTCCAAAAATAATTTCCAAACAAAACAGACCTGTCCTCCGGAAATGACGTGGCCGAGGAGCAGGTCCAGCTCCCGCTCGTCGCGTCGAACCAGCACCGTGGCGATGTACTTCAGGTTCTTTAGTTGCTGACAAGAAAAATATGGGCGAAAGGAGAGGAGAACTCACTTCACCGTGGTTGGGCTGGTCCAAGTCTAATTCCACAATGTCCTGGTGCTGCATTTCCCTGAGGAACTGGAAAGGGGGAGAATTAAATGGGAAATATGGCATGTTTATGTCTCTTTCTCTATGTATCTTTCTTCATCCGAACATCTCTGACCAAATGTCTCTCTCTATATATCCCATCTCTTTTCCCTCCTTATTCTTTGGAGTAACATGTTATTCTGCCCAAATTCTAAGAGATCATCCCAGCGGCTTCTGGTCGCCTAATATGATTACACGCATGTGTTGACGCCGGGCGAGCCTTCAACTAGATTATGAACTAACGAGCGCGGACATGTGCACTAGGCCTAAGACGAGATAGCAGCTGTCTGCCGAGAGCATTAATCATTTCTCTGGAATTAGGATGATGATTACTCTTTGGGCAAAACATTTGGCCTTTGGGTCTCACTGTGCCGTGCTTTGAAAAACAGGGAAAACTGAATTTTTTGGTTTAGAACCTAATTTTTGGCACAGTTCGTTCACCTTTAGCATACTGGGATCACAGATACGGAATAAACAGTTGAAATAAAATGGTCTTTTTATACGAATTGTATTATAAAGAAGGGTTGGTAGATTTTCTTGCGAATAACCGTAGCTTGTAGCGGCCTTGATAAAAAAGTTTCACTGGGATAGAGTGATTTGCATACGACTTATTTGAAAACCATTAATGTCCCTGATATCTCCCTTGAAAGAAATGTATTCCAGCTATTTTTATATTTGACAAGAACCAATGTCTTTGGGTCATTTAGACTAGTTGGGTCCAAAAGAATAGGGTTCAATCCCCATCAGTTTATATCTTCGGACAAATTTACTCGATTCTTAATAATAAAATCTAGCAACATTGCAAACAATTATCATAACAAAATTTGCGAAAATGTAATTTTTACGCCGATAGCTGAGTTTGCAAAAAAAAAATTGGGGGAAACTGTTTGGGTTTTTTCAAACCATTTTTCCATTGAATTCGGGCCACAGAAAAACACCGACCGTGATGTTCGGTTGGAATTCGGCTCGCAGGCGTAGAGCCGATTTTCTCACTTGGGGGCAATTGTGCCGTACGTCCAATGTTGGGTGGGTAGCGCAAATGAACCCCACGGGTAGCTTGTTCATGTATGATTTAGGCATAAAGCTTGGGGCGGGCTATGGCCCATGGTTGTCGATAAAAAACCACCAATGACTTTAGGGAACAAAAATGGGTATCCTGGAATTACCCTGATACTCTGAGGGGTGAAGTGAATTTTTCTGTCTGCTGGGTGATTCGACAACCCTGACCTTTCGTCTCCACTGCCAATGAGTGGTTAATCGAATCCCGGGTAGGTGTGCTGATCAAGGGGGCTCGTGTTGCATTGTGCGGCCATATGTCCCCCAGCGGCTGCCACCTGCCCCTGTATCCTCTGTGGGGCTACGGTAGCTGCTTGTTTTGTGATGCGTCGGAGATAAGAAAGCAGGGAGACGGCGCTGTGATTGGCGTTTGGCTAATGAATGCTCTGCCGGAGGAAGTCCCTCCGGAGCACAATGATGCCACTTGTTAGCTAATCACCGGAGATTGAGAGCGCCTCGCTCGCTACACCGCAGAGACACGATGTTGCTCCTCAAAGCTAAGAGATACACTTGAGGAATTGTGGCTTAAAATGGAGAATGAATCCAGTATTAAAGCATCCGCCTTCTCCTTTAAAAACCCCTCTTCGAGGTAGCCACAATGGCTTGAATTAACTGATTTTTCACTCGAAATGACGAAACAAGTCACTAGATGGTACTGATGTGAGCATTTCCTCCGTAGGAAAAGTCGTGTCCCTCGTTTATCGAGATAAGACGAAAAGGGCAAGCACCATAATCAGCCGATGATTCAAAGGTGTAAACAGGCTCAAAAAACTAAAAACGCCTCAAACCTTCGAAAACATGATAAAAATATTCATAAGCGGCAATGATCAGTGAGCAAAACGCGTAAAGTACGATAGGAATGGGCTATAATAAGAGTTGTATCGGGAACGACGAGTATGCTGATTGTGAGATCCATTCGTTTGAAAAATTCATCTTCAGCAGCACTTTTCTAACAGAAATATGTTATCTCCCGTTCCCTGTACCATGCCGTGAACAACAGTTTTTTCTAGACCTTAGGCATAGTTGAACGGGAAGCGTTTGGGGGGTCGATGCGTAGTCAACACTACTGCCACGTAAGAAACATAAGCTTCCCTTAAAATTATTAAAAACTATTTTTACCCAAGCGCCGGATTATGAAGATACCGCAAGGCACTGACTTAAAGGAACTATCAAGCACCTTTGATGCAACCACGCTGATCGCTTGCAACAGAATTTGACAGAACATTCACGAACAACTTATTTTCGAACCAAAAATATCCTTGATGGTCCCAATGGCCGCGAAATTCCACCTACAGTACCACAACCCCCTATCTTTTAGATTATTACGGGAGTCACACCATCCCCAGCAAGATAACGGGAGAGCGCACTGAGAAACAAAAAAAAATACTGTTCCATAATGTAAAAATTCGGCCTCCAATGTGTAGCTGAGTATCATAGCTCGACGTTATTTGGTTACGTGCCTAATTCGGCGTTTAGTTGAAAATGGTAAAACAGGGGTTGGTTTGTCTCCGAGTCACCTTTTAGAGGGCTTTCCAGCTATGATCATATATCGGTTGTATATAAATCTCTCAATCTCTCTCTCTCTCTCGTGTATGTGTGTGTGTTTTGTGTATGTTTATATTTATCTATGCCTGTGTGTCTGTGTGTACGTGACAAATTGAAATCCAAACTCACAAGCATATCCTGAGTGGGCACTCCCTCCAAGAGCTGGTCCTCGAACCGCAGGGTCTGCGTACGGAGTGTCCACATCATGCACCTGAAACAACGAATATGAGTCCCCGTTATCATCATCCGCGAACGCTGTGGAAACAAATAAAAAAGCTGTTAGTCACCGCGCGTCTAGATAAGGATTACGACCGCCGCTGTCCCACAGGGAGCCCCCGGCTATTGCGCAATAGGTGCGAAAGCCTACGTTGCGCCGCCGCCGCCGTTGACGCAATCACAAATCGATAGAGGGGCGCATCCGACTGTGACTCTCTACAGTAAATCCGAAAAAGGAGGGAAACCCCCGAAATTCACAACTTGTCCTGGCCGTCCTCGACCCCATTAACCACCACACACACATAAACGTCCACGTCGGGCATAGGACGACGACCGACGATT
Organism: Oscheius myriophilus; assembly: GCA_964057215.1. Taxonomy (NCBI): domain Eukaryota; kingdom Metazoa; phylum Nematoda; class Chromadorea; order Rhabditida; family Rhabditidae; genus Oscheius; species Oscheius myriophilus. Next base: position 7,868,929 of record OZ059903.1, on the reverse strand, counting down.
ACTATACGCGGTCATAACTGCGACAACAGGAAACGGGCCGGCCCGGGAACATACCTTGGGGGGGGGGGGGGTTAAGAATAAACCCGGGCTTCCCTTGTGAAGGGTTAGTCTACCTAAATTCCCGTTAAAGGGTGGAAACTTTAGTCCATTTTGTGCTTTAAGTTTCGAAGTTTAAAGGGGAGGGAGTAACCAAATTCCGTTGAAAAACTGAAAAAAAACCGAAGTTTTTCAGCATGACAAATCCGGAAGAGCAAAAATGCGTCTTTCGTTCATGTCAAACTCACCCGGGGCTATAGTAACCATTGACTACAATTACAGAGAACAAAAAGTTCTCATTTCGTTCCAACTTAGTCATTCTGACAGAACTAATAACAAAGGTTCCGCCAAATCCATTATTTCATTACCGTAACCCAGTCCTTTCACTACAGTACTCCTCGAAGTACTTCACGTAGTTATAGTTTGGTCATAGAGAGTTTTTCCCAAGGGGAGTCAGTGAAAACTCGTCCCCTAATGGCATGGGTAAGAAAAGCGCCGCGGCCGACGGCGTTTTTGCCACAAGGGATTCCTCAACCTCCAAGTGATTCAGCTACCGTATCCCACGAGACCGAAGATTTCCTCTCTCCCTCTCTCTAATAATAAGAGTCCCGGAACCGCACGAAGGCGTTAATTACCACGGAACGTCATAAACGGATACGGTAGACTGTTGTAAAAGCAGGGGTAATCGATGTGGACCGGCTCCGCCGAGGGAACATAATATCCTCCGTCAATTTGGACACTGAGGGAGTTTGGAGGCCAAGTCGTGAACACTCAGTGGCGACAGGGAAATAATGGCACAGTCAACTCCCGAAACTTTGCGTTGGGATACGAAAGTAACGTGGGATTATAAAAAAAACCATCGTATCATTTCGAAAGACTGGGTCTTTTCGCTCAAACCAGGTTGCGAAAAGACGAGGGTACTGTCCTTTTTCCTACTGTAGTTTGTAGTGTTTACATTAGTAAACATGCTTGAAAGAAAAGTAAATCGAAACATTTATAAAGAAGAGTCGAGGATCGAAGCGCCTGGGCCAAAATGAGACTTCCTCGTTAGGCGGGGCAATATAAGACGGTTCTTATTGTTTGGCTTCTGCGTTTTAAACTGCGTTGGGACTTGTTTTCACGCCTAAACTGGTAGCTGTGTCAATATATCGTTTTCTCTCCTACAGAAACAGCGCCTTATCTGCCGAATTGTGCAGTTTCTGTTTACTGAGAGAGCCAAAACGAGAGTGGGGAACGGATCAAAGTGCGCCGCGTTTCCTGGAAAGGAGACAGCGCTTGGAAATGCAGCTCCGGAAGCAGAGGGGAGTGAGGGGTCCATCTTGGAGGCCTCTTCTAAAAGCGAACTAGCGACTTTGGTCGCAGCCGAAACAACCGGCTTGAAAAGGAATAAAGAAGGGTGAAGGTGAGGGACGCATAACTAACAGCGAGCCAAGTGGCGAGAGGCAGACAGCGCGGCGCCGCCCCGCCTCCCGAGGCCAGAGAGCGAGAGTAGGAAATCGAGCGAGTAACAAGGAGGTGCCCCCGAGTAGAGCCCAGGTTGCGGGGCTGAAGAACCCTCGCAGAAGGGGACTCGAAAGAGTTTTCTATGGCTGGAGGAAAAGAAATATCTCAGTTTAGACAAAGAAAATCCGGGTGAAATTGGATTAAGGGTATATATTCTGGCCTTTTTGGTGCAAAATCCAATGTTTTGAAGATCTTTTGAACCGAACTTAGTGGATTATAGTGACTTTACGCGGTTCAGGTAATAAACAGTGTGTTACTGCAATCCAAAGTACACTTTTCCATACAAGCAGTTTCACTCATCCGCTTTTTTGAAGATGCGTTCCCAAAAAAGCTATCCTGAAAATGAGTCAAGGGGGTTTGTAAGAGCAGGTGCGAAAATCTCGATCGACAAGTTTGAATCGTAATTTGAATTGCGCTAAACCCGTTCTGTTGTTAGCATGACAGTAAGACAAAATCCCAAGACAAAGGAGCACTTGCGTAACTTTGTTCGGTCCCGATTGGTTTTTTGTCAATCCTTTGCGCAACTTGAAATTCTAAGGGTTGCCCATTAACGCCACTCGTTCACTGGAACAATGAGAGCATGATATGGAATGCTGCTCATTGTTAGGAATTCCCATAGAAGCTAAGCTAACAGATAAGAATTCGAGAAATTCCGTCTATTCTCATAGTTTCATAGCTGTCGCCAGAAATCATATGCTAATGGAGCAGCATGCAAAGCATTCTCTGTCGAAGACCGATTTGACATATTTTACGTCTAAAGAGAAGAGCTGCATTAGGCTACTCATTTGTATGTTTCCAATTGAGCAATAGCAAAAACGGTCTATTTGACCGCCAGACCTAAAAGCCACTGAAAATCATTCTACCGCATCTTAAAAATTTCAGGATCCGCGAGGGCATCTCCGTCAGGGTGATTCCAGGATCTCCCGCTATCCGGATTCCCTTCAACCAAAGGAGGTTTTCCCGAGTTCGTACCCATTCGGGTTGGATGAAAGGCGTCCGGCAACGTCCCGCGGGACGAAGGGGCCGAAAGGCGTCGAAAGAGTCGTCGTTTATTTCATAAGCGATCCTCTATGACGGCGCCTAGCTACAATCGATGCGGAGCTCAAAATGCGGACAGCGCTCAGACAGCATACACACTAAGTTATAACAACAGGGAGGGCCGGGGCCAATATGATGTGGCCCGCCACCACCTGCCCGCGATGGAGGGTCACTTGGCGCCGCGCTCGTCTCGGGAGAACCCTTTGAGAGAAAGGGAACGAACCTCCACGGGAATATCGATAGCTCATTAACCATGGACACTTAGGGCTGGTTGTGTTGGGACAGACCACCCAGTCTCAAGGCCATTCAGCTTTTTTCGAAGAACCGGTGGCTGTCAGCACTCGGCCTTTCGCTAAAATATGCATTTTCTTCACTTTCCAGCAAATGGCATTCGAAATGAACGTCTCGATGTGGACTTTGGAGCCCTTGGATGTCTCTTTTCAGCTGTGTGCAATAACAAGTACCTCGTTAGGCAGAGGTTGCTATACGAATGTGAAACATTTCCGATTCATAGCCGCACAGCAGGGGTTCAAGCCCATCTTACGTTCTAATTAGTGGTTATATGGAAGAATATTGACTTAAATTAAAGAAATACACCTTTTTCAAGCAAATTTTGTGGAGAACCTTTGAGAATAGCTGAACAGGGAGCGTTTGGGGGCGATGTGTAAGCCCCCCAAATGGCGCCTAGCAGAAAACGACCGCCCCTTTAATTTCTGTGTTACCATTTTCAACCAAACGCTGAATTACGTAGGTAACACAGGCAATTCATGTCTACCTATGCTTTTAGGTATCGGCTATTTTAGTGCTCCAGGCCTTATGTGTTTCCGTATGCGTCAAACATGAGCCCTCGTCTGAGTTGTGTTAAGCGTGATTCACTACAAATATTTGGACGGGAGTCTCCAAAAGTAAATGCAATGTGTATCAGCCATGCAAAAAGGAAGACCTCTCAAATGAAGGGGGCCTTAAAAATCAAGGGCATCCCTATTTTTTTTTTTGCAATGCCCCTCAATAAGCAACCCTTAAAACCCGCAAGCATCAAGTACCCAGATATGATCGAAACCCTCAATAAAACACTGTTTTGGTAGTTACGGTACTTTTGGGGCACCTTTTGAGGGTTTACGGTGAAACCACTAACGGATCCCAGTAATGTTTTGACCGAGTGGTACGGCTTGACGAAAATTCTCCATTCCACAGGGGGGGCTAGGCCATTTTCAACACTTTGTTCTCAGAGCAACAGCCACTCGATACTTCAGCGGACGTCGAGTGTTTATTATTGATAATGGACCCCCCAGCTGCAGTTGTTGCATCCAAATCATGCTCAATTAAGCATTAATCGACGCAGCGCACCGCCACCTGCTCATTTGCACGACGGTCGCCGCCGCCGACAATAACCTCCGAAAGTAATTAATGCACTGTGGCGTTGGGAAAACACTCATATCCAGTGGCGGAAGCATTGAAAGTGCAAAGTGGACAGCGGAATGAAATGAAGCGCCAGGTTGCACGAACGAACAAAAGCGTAACCATGGAAATTGCGAACATCACAATTCACTGGGGAAATGAGCGAAAATCAGATGAAGCATCGAGAAATTTCGAGGTCTCGTCGTTGCTTGGGGGACTCGCTCAACACGTAGGGTTTTGTAAGCGGGGTCCCCACAAAAGGAGTACCTCGTTCACGTATGACACTTCTACGTTACAAATTGTAAAACTTGGCAAAGTTCAAGAAAAGTGTCCGCTTATTTTTTTTTGTCTGAGAGCTGCCCTTTCGAATAGATAACATAGAAAATGCGAAGAATTCCTGAGCCTAAAAGGGGAACTGCACTAGTGTTAAACTGTCTTGGTTGCCAAATGCCACTTTTGTCAATGAAAAACCTCGACAAGAAGATTGGCAAGCAAATAAGTAGACTTTCGTTCAAAAATTCATTCAAAATGGCTCTCTTTTTTCTCCTTTTGTGGATCTGGTTCCCGTAATTTAGAGAGTTAATGCTGAAACCCTCATTGTTTACGTGGAATCCTCGGCCACCCTCGTTCCAGACGGAACATGTGTGTAAAAATCTCACATTTCAGTCTGCGGCATTTGCAACCACCAATTTCTCGATCGCGTGTGCGAGAAACGGCAAATGCCACCACAATTCCCCTCCTGCAAGCTCTGTTTTCATACAATTTGCAGAGCGCAGAGAAAAATACGCTCTCTGCAGAATGACAGGCAATTGTAGTCTGAGAGTTACGCAATTGTAAATAACATGTACGATTCCAGACATTTTCGTGTTATTTTCGGGCACAAAAAGAAGACTGGAAATTTTTTTGGTATTCTTCGGTCGGAGAAGAAGAGGGAGAGTCCATTGTGGGGTAATGTGAAATGTCCCAGCAGGCCGCAGCGGCGCCGGGCGGCCTTGGCTAAAGCTGTTGCCGGAGCGCGTAAACGACAATTCCTCGAAAAGCTCTCGACGCGTTTTCAAAAAACGGGAGAGTCCAGCCAACAGGGGAAAGTTCAGGCAGTTTCAAGCTTTCTCGCGGAGGAAAAATAACGTCTGGCATATTTTTGAAACGCGAATTCTGAAAGTTGGAATTCAGAATTTCGGGGGAAAAGTAATTTACATAAATATACACCCTGCAGAAGCTACTTCAGGCGATGCGCGAGCGATATACCGACTCTACAAGCTGCATTCCCGCCGGAGCACTAGAAGTAACCCCGAAAATAGAGAATTTTCCGTTTTCTTCGGAAACCACCACAGTAGGGTTTTACCATATAGTAAATTTGAACAGTTCCAGGCATATCCTCGCGCGGATGGATCCTCGCGCAATTCGATCTCTGTCCATCACAGCTTCGAGTGTGCCTCAAATGTAGACAAACAAGAGTGTGCAATAACGCAAGTATTCGCGCCCCAGTGCGCACGTCACGCCACTACTGAAATTAGAGCAACGGCGCCGAAAACAAGAGAGCGGCGGCGGCGACGGTCGACGGCGAAGGCTTGTGTGTTTGGATTTCACGCGCGCATAAAGTCGTGAAAATAGCACGCAAACATTTTATCTGGGCCGCCGCTGTGGGTGGCCCGCGACGGCATACACAGGCAGAGACTGTCAACAGCCACGACTCGCCAAAGGATGATAAACAAAGATCCCTTCGATTCCAACTAATTTCACCACAAGTAATCAATCCACTTTACAGGTGGTGGGTTATTACATAACGCGGAGAAGGGCAGATAAACAACATTTGTTCTTTGTATAGAGACTTAGGTTTTTTTTAATCCAAAACTAAACTCTTTCGGAAAAGCAGTTCAAAATTACGCCTCCTTTACGATATACGGGATTGACTGTTGCCAGCACCGACCAAATCGCAAATTGTTGGCAAATCGACATGATTGGCATTTGTTGGGCCTCCAAGCAGAGCTGGGCAGCTAGCGTTTGGGGGATCGACGCGTAAGCCCCCCAAATGATACGTCGGAGGCAAAGTAAGCCCCCACTTTACTTTTTGTTAGAATTTTCAATCAAACGCCGAATTACGTAGGTACCGAAATCACCTCATATCCACCTATGCGTCCAAGGTAATCTTCTAACAGTTTTCCTCCGAAAACTAAGAACAGGCAAACCAGCCGTGCGCGACACGCTTGCCGAAGCATACATCGACGAAATAGCATCAAAAGTACGAGACGCAGGCTTGGCGCTGGTCATATTTTGTCAATCTCCACCAAATGTGGCTCAGGGGGCTTTGCAATCTCCCCAATTTCTGCAAATTTTGAGGGGTTGTCGTAAATGCCCCGCAATATTTTCTATTGAAGGGGCTCCAGCAAATGAGCACACTGCGTTGTTTCCCCAAATATGGCGCTGGTGGTCCCGCACGAAAAAAAACACGTGTCTGCACCCTTGTCACATCGATGCTAACTCGCCGAGATTCGGTTAATGGAGCACCGTAACTCTGCTTATTATATACACTTTTATCATTATGGATAACGGTATACAAGGATAAAATGTATTTGGTTACTATTTTTCTGCAATCCGATGCCATAAAAGGGACCATCGTCGTTGTGGGCCAGCGGAAAACCGATAGGTACGACAGCAGACTCGCAATCCCAACAAAGGGCTTGGAAAACATGCAACGGAAAACGGAATGTTTATAAGAGTACCTATTTTTGGTAACCATTAACAGCAAAATTCAGTAGCTTGTTGTACAGTTGCTCGACAGAAACGCTATAATGAGAAATTGCGATCCCTTAAACCATATCGCTAGAAATCAGTGTTCAGCCAAATGATATGCGTTGTTTCAACAGCGTCCTTGGTTTCCAGGCAACAGAGGCAATCAAAGAAAACATTACCAATTGATCCACTTGTTGAGCTTCGGGAGAAGACCCATTGCGGAAGCAGACGGTCGGCTGTACAGATTGCCACAGACTGACGGCGCGGGGGACATCTGGAGCGACTGCAGGTGGCCGCGGCGGCGAGGAAAAAGCGACGTTGCAGATCAAAAGCCACAACAGGGAACGGCGTTCTGCACGGGAGTTGAGTCATCGCCGAAGATGACTTCGATCAATTTGCGGAGGAATCGCTGACTAGGACGGATGACACCCATAAAGAAACGGAATCAGCAACATCAAGACATCATAGGCAGTAGCTAATTATACATACGTTAAAAAGATAGCTGAATGACATGTACTTTGACAAGTTAATGCACTATTCTTGCAGGGGGATAGTTTCTTCCTTATTTTTTTTTGATGACTTCTTGCTTGATATTTTCATAGAGTGTTTGGGGGATTCGACCCGTTAGCCCCCCCCCCAAATAGTACCTAAGTCTCTAACTAAGCCCCCCGGGTAATTTTTGTCACAATTTTCAACCAAACGCCGAAATACGTAGGTACCACAAGCACCTTGCGTCCAGCTATGGTGAAAATCACCCTCTTCAACGGGAAAAAGCGGACATGGTATAATTTGCACTGCGTCTATAGGCTCGCTCAGGTCGGGCCCGACCCGCTCTAAAAACAATACAAAATCGGGACAAATTTAAGTGGCCGACCTGGCCCTTTGCCAGCCATGTGGAGGGGTTTACAAAATAGGGGCCCCCACCAAAAAAACCAAGGTCCCCAAACATCATATCACATGACCAAATATGTGAGTTCCAGTACCGAAAAGTGGGGACCGTAATTCGGCCACCAGACTTTTCTGTTGGAATTGAGGAATTGTGGTGATTTGACGCCCATAACATCCCACTTTTACTGCGTATATGTATAATCGGCCAATTCACTACATTCCTGGCCCGATGTGGACTTCTGCTACAGCAATATTGCCCAAATGTCTCACAAAAGAAATGTGGCTGTAACCACTAGTACAGGGCACATTTGCAGCCAGTCGTCGCGGTTGGTTGTTTTGTCAGAAGCTCATGTTTGCTTTCAACCACTGGACGCCCCGGCGACAGCTTCTAAATCGAAGCGCCTTTCGACCACCCGCCCGGGGGAACATCAGCCATGTAACATCAGGAAGAGGACCACACGGCGTGTATGAATGAGAGAGTCGATTCTTTGCTCTGCTATGCGATACCCTGCTGTTTGCGGTCTAAACGGCAAACATTCAAAGATGCGTGTGAGACGGGGGGAGAGAATCCGCGATTCAGGAGAAAAAGGGGAGTCCAAGGGTTATTTCTTCAAACGAAGCATCAACTCACTTGTGAATTTCGCACCAAATCGTAGTCATTCCAGTGAGGGCCTCCAGACTGCGCGTCGGATCAATGACCACCTGAAAACCTGATTCCATATCATCACAACTAACACTTATTATTCGATAGTTATCACACCTTCTACCGGTTTGCGAGAGAATTGGGGGTGAGTCAGCGTCTTTCGAGACGTACTGCCCATTTGTCCCATTACAAATTTACTGTTTCCCGTATTTAGCATTAACCTATTCAATTGGTATTCGAAACCACCCCCACATCAGTTCTTCCCCAATCAGTTTCCCAAATTGTATTGCAAGCATAGCAGGACACGGTACGGAGGGGGGCTCAAAAAGTAAGGTCTCCCAAAAGAGAGGGGACCCCGAAAACCAACTAATCCCACTTTTTCACGGCCCCCATACAAAGCAATCCCCACAAATCAAGGTGCCGCAAACTCCAAGTATCCAGGCATGATCGCACGACTTAAATATCCCCAAAATAGACCTTATGGGATTTGAACCCTACAAGACTTCGAAAAAAAAACAAGCAAAAAACCTTCACCGACGGTACACTGATGCATACTTGGCGGCGACGGTGGAGTCAGCCATGGGCTATACCTTGCTTTTTCAAATTTTTATTCCAAAGGAAGGATCATAATGACGTTATTTCAGTCCCTATTGACACCCGGTTGGTACGAATTACGGCAGACCGCTAGCGAAGCACCACATTTATTAGAAATGGGGGGTGCGCTCAGGAAATTGCGCAAACTTTTGGCCCATTACTCGGTGGGATGCAGTAATTTGAGTTTTACCCAATTTTTGTAAAGGGAGGTGCCTTTGTGAAGTCTGGCCTGCGAGGATTTTACATGACAGCGGAAAAAGCCTACATATACGCAAGAAGCATAAATAATGACAGTATGGCGAAAAAGACCCCCCTGATATTACAACTTTAGTAATTTAGACCTCATCTCCAGTACATATTGGGTCCCCATGCCATTTTTCAAAGGCTGGCGCCAAATCACTAGTTTCACAAACTCTGCTCGTCTATAAAGCGAACACATTGAGGAAATAGTCCTTCATGTCGTAAGGAAATACCTGTCGTGACATCTTGGTGGAAGGAAATGAAGGTAACCGCCCACGGGCAAAAGTTGAGTTGAAATGAGTAAAAAAAGATTTTGCGCAAATAACGCGCTTTAACACCACGTAAAATTGTAATACGGTGGTGGTTGAGGTGCCATTATACCTAGACTCCACGATATATAGCTGTCGCCAAATTGAAAACATGCCAATAAAATTAGAATGTTCTAGTGATCCTCTGTTGACATTGAACTTCGTATTCTAATCACTAGACGACAGAGCATGATTGCACATTTTCGCAATTAGCATAAGATTTCATTTTGGCGACAGCTATACGGCTATAGAACTGTGTTTTTTTTTCAGTTTCGGTTGTTAAAGGAAGCGGTCCGCCGCAAATTTTGTGCAACGTTTAGATGCTGGAAGATCGTTAAGATCGTTGAATCTAGTTTTGTTTAGTACGCTTATAGGTTCTCGTAGATTCACCCACACCCGGGGTGGGTACCAGCCATGGACTATACCTTGTCTTTTCAAACTTTTATTACAAAGGAAGGGTGCGTTGAGGGTAAAATGACGTGATTTCAGTCCCTATTGACACCCGGCTGGTACGAATTACGGTAGAACCCTTACGAAATTCTTTATTTATTTCAAAAGGGGGGGGTGCGTCCAGGATATAGCGCAAACTTTGGGCCCATGCCTGGTGGGTACCCAATTTGAAAGCCTAAATGGTATTGGTGGATATGTCAAGTGCCAGACAAACCGTAGGGTTCCCCCAGAATAATCATTAACCATTTATGTTTTATGTTTTCGTTAAGGTTTTAACCTAAGGCTTAAATTGATACATATAACCAGGTCCATAGTCATAGCTCGGAAACAACCATGGCAAGGGGCCGGCCCGACTTTCACATATTCTCGGCCCGATATTTCTTAACAATCCCCACCAATTTCCCTCGGCCCGGCCCAACAAAGTCTCTGCGGGCCGGGGCCCAAATTTTGCCATAGTTGGTCAGAAGTAAAACTTGGAATTCCTCAAAACAGCGGGAACAAGAATTACCAAAACAGCTTGATTTAAAATTTTTATGGCATACGTACCACAATTCTGTTTTGAGGGATTCCAAGTTTTACTTCCGACCCCTATACGTTGCTGTAGCCTGGAATAGACCAATCATGCTTCCGACTGCACCCAGTATCAAAACAAAACAAAACATTGCCATTTCCCTCGATTGAATGACTTTTTACGGGGGTTTTGTTGCTTTTACTGATAATACTGGGTGCTTTGAAAAATTAAATCAATAATTGAGCTAGCTTAATCAAAAACAGACCTTTCGTCTCAGGAACCCGTGAGGCAGTCGCCCAGCTATACTGGCGTGCTCCGGCCGCATAGTCGACTCGTGGTCGTTGTCCATCTCCGCGTGAAATGTCGCCGCCGCAAGATTCTATACAACAAAAATAGAAAAACATAACAAAAACCCCACCTGAAGTAAATCCTTCACCCGTCTAAGAGTCAGAAGAAAGAAATCGTGATGTGTAGTTAGGGATGAAACGTCCTGGGTTAATATGAGCAGAGAGAATAATCTCAAAAAGCCTCTGGCTTTTGAGTCGTGTATCCTAAAATACAAAAAATAATATTTTACGCTTAAAACTGAGGATTACCTAAAAATGTATGAAAGACAGAAACCGGACTCAGCGTCTCCAAACAATAAATGGCTGAAAATGAAAAATTAGAGAAAACAATGAGAAATACTGACCCATCGCTCTTTCTGACATGTTCCAAATCGACCATAGGATCACTGTTACATGAGGATATCCGCATTGCTGAAAAAATACGTTTAGGCGTAAAAAATAAGAAAATTTTATTATTTTAAGCGAATAGGGCATGATAAATGTTACCTAAGGTGGGGATTAAAGTTTTCCCCAGAACAAAAATATCGAGAATTACTAAGGTGCCCCATAGAAAAACATCGACCGTGACTGTCGATTTGGGGGTCCGCGCCCAATCGATATTCTCACTTGGGGGGGGGGGGGGCTTGCGCCATACGTCAAATGTGTTTTTTTTGGGAGGGGGGGGGGGCAAAAGGACCCCACGGCTTGTTGATGCATGGGCCCCGCTCAAATGAAGAACCCAAATTCACAGGGGAGAATATCCCTATTTTTCAAGGTTCATAGAGTTCACCTCACAAAATAGCCAAGTTAAGTTTTTGTTTTTAGGCACGTTTTTTTTTAAATAAATGAAACGGGACGATCAAGATTTAATGGGGCTATTCCATTTTACCCAAAAAGGGGTCGTCCCGATGTGTCATAACCCAGGCTGGGCAAAGGGTGTTTGGGGGACATGATGCGAAAGCCCCCCCCCCCCCAAATGCCTCGGATGCAACGTACGCCCCCTTTACTTTTTTGATATCATATTCAACCAAACGGCAAATTACGTAGGTACCGCAAGCACCTCGCGTCCAGATATGGTCATATCCCTCTAAAAATGCCTAGACAACGCTACTTTGGCCGATTTGGAGAGTATCATACGCGTGCAATACAAAAATAAGAACAACATCGAAACATTGTAACGATGTGATCATACCTGGGCAACCTGCCCCGGGGGTCAATTTTGCGAGGCCCCCTTCAATTGTTGAAAGCATCGAAAATTTGCGACGGGTCTCCTTTTCTAAGAAAAACTGCCGAAAACTTAAAATTGCGACGCCCCTACCGCCCCATATTGCGGAGCTTGCTCATGTATGGATGTGATCAAGAACTTTTGACGGGATCAATAGTAAAGCCAAGGTTTTTTTTCAGCTCAGTCGATCAAACCGAACGCTATTTTTTGTCCAAAATTACTGTATTTTGAAAGTGGTCACCAAAAAATCAGATCACTCTAACACCAAAATTTGGCTACAACTAAGCGCAGCTTACTAATAGTCTCGAAACGAAACTTGTGTTTGACCAAAAAAATTCTCATTATTTTACAGTAATATCGGCCACCCGGGGGTCAATACGGGAACGACGCCCTCACAAAGGAAGGTCGGGCAAACACACGAACCGAATCATCTCCGAATCGGCTCTCGATTTGGCTGCTCAGCCCACCACCGATTTGTCTTACCACCATGTTTTGCTCGTAGTGCAATTTCTTGCTAGTGCAATTTCGCAATTTTCAATTTTTCGTAGCGCAATTTCTTGCTAGTGCAATTTCGCAATTTTCAACGCGATGCACAATTTTTGTGCAAGGTTTGAGTGCAAGCTTTTTTATTGAGTAGGAGTTATCAGCCTAAAAGAAGGCCGTTTCTCACACCTTTTTATACGTTTAGAATTCGAAACAGCGCTCCATGCAGGCTAAATGCAACGCGAACAGTAACCCCCAAACATTTTAAAAGTGTCACCGTGTTATCAGTGCAGCAGCTGGGATCGATCCAACAACCACTTTCCCTCTGACAAACTCGTAAATTCACTTTCCGCGCCGTCACAACGAAAGGGCAAGCCACGGTACCACGTGCTAAGGATGTAAACAGCTACCCGCCCATTTTTCATACCAGCCGGCATTCAAATCGCACCGGCTGTCAGCAGAAGGCGGCCTACCCCCGCTCTCCGACTTCTCCGCGCTGCTCATCCCCATTTCTACTATCCCTCAAAGATGGCTGCATCCTTTTGGAAAAATCAAAAGGTAAGTCTTATTCGTTAAAACAAAGACTAGACAATAGACCAAAAAATGGTGACAAATTGATTTTACCAGGCAGTTTCGGCATTTGCTATTGATTTAAGGATTGTACCAAGCTGCTGTCATAATTTGACTGGACATGGAAATTTTCCTGCGTATTTTTGGGGTACATTGCTACAGAGAAAAAAGAAGATTTGGAAGGGTTTCCGCTTAAAACCTCCAATATTTTGATTTATTAACCAAATAGTCGCGAATTTTATGCCCATTTGCAACTCGCCGCATTTAGCAAATCAATGCTACAGGGCTGATCCATATATTGTCAAGCTCACGTCAGCTATAAGCGGTTGTAGGGCCGTCCATATTTAAGTTTTCGGGAAATTTTGTTAAAGAAGGGGTCCGTCGCAATTTTTCGCCACTTTTTATAATATAAGGGGGTGTCGCAAAATTAACACCCGCGGTTGGTTGCCCAAGTATGGGCTGATCTATGCCTCGGCGATTGAACTTTAAAAACATTTCAAGTCTGTGGCTCCTATCCACGCCGATTCATTAAAATCAATCAATTTTCAACTTTGAGAAAGTGGACACATTATTTATTGGTTCGATATTGCGCTGCTCCACTTTATTGTTGCAGAAAACGATTATCAATCGTTCCCAACCCTCAATATACATCCGTTTATTACAAAAGAGGGCGTATTGACGCCAAAAGACGTCGCTTTTATCCCTGTTGACATCTGACTGGCAGAAATAACTGTACCACACAAGGCGAATCTGCGATTGGCTAAATTAATACAAACAGGGGTGAGTCAAGGACGAGGGAGCCAAGCGTTATCGTCCTGTGCTTGTTCTGCCACAGTCCCTTTCCTGTGTGTAAGGCTTGAACTACCGGCTGTCAAGTTTCTCACGGGCCGGGCTGGGCCAATAGGGCAATTTTGGTCGGCCCACGCACTTGCCACCCATCGGACGAGGGTTGGATTCCGGACAGTGAACTTTTTTGGAGAGCCGTAGCGTTCGCCTTCAGGGATGGGCTGTCAGTTTCTCTTGTTCGCACCCCGATTGTAATAAAACCTTTACTTTCTTTGGTGGCCTACCGTAATAGCTACCAGCCCGGTGTCAATAATAGCCAAAAAGCAGTTATAATGGCTTTTGACGCACCCTCTCTTTGTGATAAAACATTGAAAAAGCAAGGTGGTGAGCACATGGCTCCTCCTCCTTTCATATATACTCCAATCGATTCGTTAGTTTCACGCTCTTTCAACTGTATATTCATCGGTTTCGCTAGAATTGAATAGTGCCACTCTCGGTGTGCATTTCCAACCAGTTAGTCCTTATCACCGCCTGGCGGTGCTTCATGCTTGACGGCCAAAGCCCGCCGTCCTGTGAGAAACACAATGACGTTGTGTTTATCTCCAGACACGAAGACAACCGAAGGCGAGTCGCCACTCGTCGTATTGCAATATTTCGATCGATTGAATAGGAGTGCCAGCGAGCCGCCGAGAAAGTGACGTGTGGGGCACGGTACGCGTGCCCTACGTCATTTTTAGACTGGCGCAAGGAGGGCGGAGTAAGACACGCACAGTGCCAGCTGCCATTTCTCCGCGCCGCCCTCGCCTACTTCGGGACTGCTGTATCCGCTGACACTGCGATTTGTGAGTGTCATTCACACTTACTTCCATGACCGTGCTATTTTCTGTCCCAAACATTGTGGTGATATCTCATCCCTGAGTCCCATTAAAGTATTGTATCATAGCGCATACCCCACGTAGGGTGTACCCAACCTTAACTTTTATGCCGTAAAATTGAGTGCCACCCTTAACTTTCCGGACAGTTGTGACAGGATAAAACAAAATTATACCCTAACCACCCATATCAACTGAATATTTGTAGTGTTTACAACCCTTAATCTGTGAAAAACTGGATATACACTTCCGAGGTATGTCTTATCGAGAGACGTAATGTTCTAAAGTTGCTTCAGAGATAATACTATGTCAGTACTTGCTGGGAACATGTGGTTTAGCTCATAAACTAAGGTTTGTATTACTTTTGTTATGGTCAGAGTATAAAAGCATTACACTCCCCCTGACGCATTATGTCGGAAATCTTGTCCAATACCTCAATCTTTAACACAATTATTTGATCACGGCCCCTAATTTTGTTTCAGGTGTTTCATAAATTTCCATTCCTCTTTATTCCTCGTTCCAAACTTACGCTGTGTCTGTGTAGGTGTTACATCCACCGTGGCCACGGGTATTTCGCAGGATAATGAGCGTATACACGCATTCTTCACCCGTTCGTAGACCGTTTCTTTGAGCGCCGTCTGAAATGACTTTGATTTACTGGAATTCACAAGATGAAATTGAATTTGGCATGAAAAGTACCTGAGATGTGACATAGGAGGTCTTGTTCTCGTGGTCGTTGGACAAAAGACAACGCTGCGGACCCAGGGAAGTGCAGGCATTGCATCTAAATTAGGACATATTAAATTTGTGGTTTTGCCAAATCGTTCAACGCGAGCTTCATTCTATACGAAAATGAATTCCCAAGTAAACACAGTATTTCCTTTACGCAACCCTACTTTTTTAAACCCCCTCCGCACCGAGTCCAGGTATGGAAGCACTCTTTTTTTGCCCACGAAATGAAGCACAAGCCCCCGAAATGTATAAAAAGCTGCATTTTACGAAAATACAGCTACAAACTTCTCCATTTGAGCATCAACCTCCCCCTTTCTTTTATTACCATGACGCTAGCCATACAAACCCTCCAAAATTGCCGGTGGTCGAAGAGAAGTATAGCCGCCAAAACATCTGCTTTTAAAAGATACACTTTGTTCCCTCCAAAAAATAGGCGCCATCCTTTTTCTTTTGCTACTTTTTATTTTTGTAATACGTTCACATGCAAATCTCTTTTTGAGGGAGTCATGAAGACTTCAAGTTCACCGGAAAATTATCTTTATCCATTTTCTGAAAACACGTTTTCAGAACACGAATTCAGGACTTTCATTTCTGTATTTTCTGCTTTCGAATGTTGTGAAACTTCCAATTTTTGCTGGGTTTTACACATATTCAGGTGAAAATGTGGTTTCTACGATTCCGATAATAGTTTGCCACTCTAATTATGTATAGAAGGCGGAAACTTAAACATTAAAGATTTCAATAACTACCAAGCCAAAAAAGTAAGCACAGAATGTTCTGAAATAATGTTTCTCCATAGTGATTTTTGGTTACAATCATTTTACTTGGCTGGCTGCTTGTATCTCTCAATTCGACCCATTCTTTGTTGACCCTCAACATTACGTACGCTCTTTCTTCTTGCTTCCTTGGAAGTTATTATGACACCTGGTTTGAAGTAGAAGCACTCCGTCTTCGTTCATATATTTATTTTGCACAACTATTATAGTTCTATCCCGGTTGAGCTTTCTTTCTTGCAGATCTTTCATTTAAATCGCCAGGCCGAACTTGAAAAATCTTTATTCCTTTATAAAATGTTTTAAAAAAAAGGTTTAAAAAAATAAGAGAAATGTGCACTACCTGTCCTCATAGCATGATTTTGGGCGATTTTTTTTTCTAAGACTTCTATTCGGCCAATTTGTTGATGAATCTTTCATTTTTTTCATATATTCGCACCAGTAAACAAGAATTTTTCATTGAAAAAACCAAAAACAAAAAAGAACAGTTCCTACCTGTCCTCAGAATCGTAGATGTTCCTCGTGCAGTCGCCGTAGTAGACGGGAAGGACCTCCTCGCAGTTGGCTGTCGAAGTCGACGGAGAGTCTGCCGCGAACTTTGAGTAGGGGTACCCCTCCTGGAAAGTCTGATTCCGCAAGAGTTTAGCACGTTCTTCGACATTATTAAAAGCCAACCGTCTGAGTTACCAAACGGCTGGCTGGATTGATCAGACCAAATAACAAAAAAATCTTGGAAAAAAAACAAGAAAAACGAACCGAGTGGCGATCATAGCCGCCGGGGAGGGCTGACGTGACGGGGAGCGGGAGACTTCGCATCGGCTGACAGGTCACAACCACTCGGGGACCGTGGCTCTCGCAAAAGTGGCAGAGAGCGATCACAGCTTGCATAATATCCTCATGGGGATGGCTAGAGTCTGGAAATTGGGATTTAGCGGGTAAATATGAGACAGAGAGAATGAGAGATTTAACAAAAATCAAAGGGGGTGAAGAGTTTAGGCGAAAAAACATTCTTTAACATATGTTAATGAAAACATATTTTACGGGGATTCCAATATGCTCCGGCGCCAAAAAATGTCAACTTATCATGATAATCTAAGAGTGCTTCGGGACCCATTTCCTACAATTTGTCTGTCATATATCCGTTTTCGTCTCGACTAGTTATTGATTGCGAATTTGGCGGGATTTTTCTATTTTAAAAGTATTATTTTGATCGGGATCAGTGTTAAAGCCTGTCCCCGCTGTGTGTCTGCGCCTCTCAGTTGGACTTTATTTCTCCGCGAATACGCAGTTTTCCGTCTGAGTGGAAGCTCAACACAGCGATTTTGGCTCTATTGCACCTTGGTCATCCCATTTATAAAAAAAATGAAATAAATTTCGTCCAGCGCTCATCGACAAAACAGAAAATATATTCGGCAAATCACAAAAGTTGGTCGAAAAAACAATAGAACGCAATTTTTATTGAGAATATAAAGAAAGAAGAAAGCTACGTAACCCACAATACTAATGCAAATCATCACTAAGTAGAACTAACTAAACGTAGTAAGGTCGTCATTTCAACCTTTAAACGCTTTTTCCCCCAGAAAATCCAGAAGCGTCTAGTGGAACAGGACTTTTGGTGGTTGATACGGTGATTAATTGAAAATATCTTCCCTGCCCCAACCCCATAATTGTAAGGACTTGTGAAAAAAAATTGTAGGGAGCAATTGTGTGATTTGGGAAAACTCATCTTCTAATGGCGGCAGTCACAACGTAATGCTGCCTTGCAGGCTTTGCAGGGATGTGCAAAAAACTCCGCCGAGCACCTTCAGTGTTTAAAATTGCGATTATTAGGCTCTTTTCTGTTACTGGTCCTTAAAAGTGCCAGCGAATTAAATTTATGAACCGGTAAAGACTTGCCCTGTTAAAGAACTGTCAAAACTTCGCCAACTAGAAAAATAAAAATATAATTATAAATTGCGGGAATCTAAATTTTTTCAAATGAATTTTTAAAAAACCATATTAAAAAAACAATCCATGTGTTTAAAAAATAACTCACCCTCGTGGCGCTGGCGCAACCAGCGTAATAATCGAATATCAGCAGAATTGTAACAACAAATTGCAATTTTAAAGCGGGACAATTTTTAAAGGATAAAGTTTGAAAAAATGAGTGGGCAGTTGGGTGGCACCAATTTTTAAGCGATTGTCAACGGCGCCGTCTAGGCGGGGTAAACTCCCGGATGTGCCCATGGGCGTCATTCATACCATCGCATGAGCTTATTTAAGTTGTATATTTTTTAAAGTACAATAGAAAAAAAGTTGAAAATAAACAAAAATGTGTGAACCACCTGTACGTCGTGGGAAAAAGACCTCCCAGTGCTAAAAGTCGACGTAGTCGGCGAAAGCACGTGAATCCGGACGGGAGGTCACGCGGGCTATCCTCCGCCTTGGCGCCCGCGGCGCACCTGGCACATTTCACGTGTTTCGACGAAATTTTTATGTCACATGTGTGAAAGCGTTTTTAGCATCGAAATAACATTATCCCCGAGTCATTTGATGAAAACAGCATAAAAAATCATCAAATCGGTTGAAATAAGTGTGAACAGCCGAATCTTCACATATCAAGCATTCACAAACCTCAAAAATTCAGAAAAATTTAAGAAACCGGGAACCGGAAGCACAAAATGCACCGGAAGTGCAAATTTCACCGGATTCGATCAATACGTCCCGTACAGAATTGCGTGGCTTTTGTAGCACGCGCGCAGGATGACTTTCGTTTAAACTTCAATAATTGCAGATTTACTGATTTCTGGTTACTTTTTTGAGCTTTTCGCTGACTTTACTGTTTTAAAATGAACTTTTACAAATTCAAATAGGACTTTTATAACATTAGCACAGTTTACACTGTATTTTCGCCACGTTTTCTGTTTCTAAAGACCTTTAATTTTCGCTTGCCTTGATTAGTTACTTTTCGTTGAATCTTGGATACATCTCTTTTTTCCTTCACCGAACCACTATTTTTAACCATCGCCTTGAAAAGTAGAAACAATGTGATTTAAATCGTCGCTAATACTGAAAACATACATTAAAAACTATCTGTTTTTCTATTTGTTCAAACCACTGCTGCTGTTTTCAGTTTTTCTTGTTACAAAAGTTACTCCTTTGTTCCAACTCGTTAATAAAAATTTGTTACATAGTTTTTTTTACGTATGGAGTTTTTAGGGGAGACTTAGATCGCCTATTCTATTATATGGTCTCAAGCGGCCCCTTCAATGTCATGTATTGGGGAGGTGGTAGTACCTCCCCAGTTTGTTTTGCCTTAATAAAGCCCTTCTTTTTCGTCTCATGCAAACATAAATGGCCGTCAGGTGCTTGCGCTACCTTTATTCGCCGTTTTCCTAAAAACAACATTTACAAAAATTGAAGTGGTTAGGTTGCCTCCGACGCACCATTTGGGGGGCCTACACATCGAGCCCCACACATTGTCCAGCCATGCTTCCGTTGTTTCGATACGTGTGCTCTAATTTCTCACCTATTATCGATTCCTTTCTTTCCCTTTTTTAACACCAGAACACCTCCATTTTCAGCGTCTGATGTGACGATGGGTTCCAGGACGCGTTCGTCGTCTTCGGTCTCTTTCTCCTCCACCGGCAGGGTCTCCTTCGCCCCCGTGCGTCTCAACGACCTCATGGCTGACTACGACGAGTACGGGCTGCACTCGGCCGACCTGATCGACGAAGAAGCCGTCGAAGCCACGGTAGGTCGTCGAATCCAAACGATAGAGTTAACTTGGGCCCGTCTCAGGAAATATATAACCCTCCCTGCGCCACTGAAGACGTAAGTTGGCTCGGTTTGTCCTTGCTTGTAGTGCGGAATGCGGTGTTTATGTCATCATTGCACATCATGTTTTCCTCTTAGAAACCGTAGATCATACCCGTAGTTGCAAAAATTCCCGTTTGGGCAGTGGTTTCCCGTTTGTTTTGCTCTTTAGCTGTCAGCTGGCTGGTATGATAAGCTATGTGTTTTCTGCAAACCAAGCGATAAGGAGGTCAGTTTTCGGCAGAGACAGGGGACATTTCCTTAATCATTTTTTTTGGTCCAGTCGTGTAGTTTGTGCAAAAACAATATCACATCTATTTTGTGTAGTATCCAGGAATCGGTGACATCTGATTAGCAGAATTTACTGTTTTTGCACGCGGCGTGATAAGGAGGTGCCGTTGCAGCAACGTTTACTGCCGCCCGACTGTCAGGCAAGGGTGGCTACGGGCCGGGCGGGCCCTAAAAAAACTTGGCCTTGCCCGAGGTTAAAATTTCTGAAAGTTGAAAAAATGTTTTCAACGAACTCTGTGCAGGAATTGCGTCTCTGTCATACCTAATGTATGAACCAAGTAAGGCAAAAAAGTTTTGTCTACGGGGGAACGAACTGGGGCAATTTCCGATTGCCAGTTCGACCTCTTAGCCACTCGACCATGAAGCTTATACAAAATTTATATTGGGTAATTCAAATTTTCTTTAACGCAGTATCTTGTGCACAATTATAACTATGTTTTGCAACAGAAAGAACTTAGAAATAATGGCTTTGAAAAGAGTTACAATTTAATAAAATGTCTTAAAAATACTCGGGCCGACCCCTTCCTCAAAGGTTAGGCTTTAAAGTATAGACATTGAAGATTTCTATGGGACTGGCAAAAAACGGTAGTGTAACTCACCATGTTTGCAAGACGATAGCCACCATATGCGCTCTGCACTACAGCTGCACTTGCCCTGCGCAGGCTTGCACGTGATGTTTGTTTTGCTAAAGAATGACTGTTGAATAGTCTGCGCCACTGGAAAAAGTGCAGATGTCACGTACACAGATCGCGATTGTTTAGCTCTTGTCGCACATTTGTGATTTGTGAGTCACCCACGTTCGTTTGGTCTATGTTATCTTCACCAGGAAGTTAGGCAATGATTGCTTTTTTATTCTCACTGGCACCCCAGCCTTGAGGAATCGCAAGCTCGGATGTTTTGCTCTTTGTGGTTGTCGTTAATATTCGCTCAATAACACCGATCAATTTTGCTTGAAGATCAATCGATATAACAGTTTTTTTTTTGAAATTCAACCATTTTGCGTGCAGAATTTGACCAAATGTTGTTCATTATGTCTTAAACGGCCTAGTTAATGCAACATAGATATGCTCGCTATGTCTACGTAACTGGGTGTTAACGTAAAAACGAATTCAAACTATCGGCGCTGAAGTTACTGTAATTTCTGGGGACCCATTGTGGCAACTACCCTATGAACCTCGAAACGTACCCAGATCAAATGCGATACAATACTGAGAATTACTATTTTCAATACCGTCTTATTCGACAATACCGCCTTATTCTATGAGGCATCGTTGGGGGAGCTTGTCACTGTGGTAGCCCAAGTGCCTCCCCTTCATATTTTGGGGACTCGTCGGATGAACCCCCACAAGCGCAAAGGTCTAACACCCTCTCTGACAAAACCGCATTCATTGTGTTCTAGAGGGGAAATCAATCAATGTTGCATTATTTCTGATACCAAGAGGAGGTACAGTGGAATCGAACTGCAAAGTTATACCCCACACCTGACCGGAATCGAACCCTGGTTGCTTGGGTGGCAATTTGACTGAATGATTCAGTTTAAACGGGCCGGGTCGATCAAAATTTTCCAAGTGACACTGCCCAGCCCGTGAAAACCCCGTTGACAGTCGTCTTGTCACAATATCACCATGTCGGTTTCGCAATTTCCTCCGCGGATGACCTGAAACGTCTCTCCATCAACAGTCAATATCCCATCGCCGGCGCCCTTCCCCTGCTCCGCTCGGTACAATTTCGCGCCCCACAGCACAATTTTCCACATTTTAATCGATTCTGTTGACTGCTCTCTGTTTTCTGCGGTGCACTCTTGTGTATGGCTCCCGCCACCCGCGGTCTCTGTCTCCAGTAACCTGTGTTTTCCCCCCGGAGATGTTCTCTGTCGGCGATAACTCGGACTCTGATTCGTCGTCCATCGGCCCCATCGGGGGGTTCCGTGCCTTTTATGAGGTTTGTTGTGGTCGCGAACGGGGGCCTGATTGATTTATATAAAATATTCCGCACAATGGCGTCGCGAAACGAAAATCCCCTTTAAGCGATGGGCAGGACTGCTCGTCACACATCACACGTGTTCGGCGGCTCTTGTTTACTGCTTGTCCTTGGCTCGTTTTCCCACAGAATCACTCGGCGAAAACAAAATTTCAAGTAGAAGACAGTTGTGGATTTGTCAAGAACTTGATCTCGCTGAATTTGGAAACTGAATTTTTAAAAACTCTACGGCAAATGCGATTTCCGCACTTGTTCCACCATTCTGATTCGGATCAGGTTAGTGAATATGCAGAGAATGGAGAAACTTGTAAGAAAGAGAATGGAAATGTTTAAAAAAGTATAAATCAACAATAACCAAAAATATATTTTGACGGGCCAGCCCGTTCCCTATATTTTCTCGGACCGGGTCGGCTCAATTTTTGCCAAGGTTGATGAGCAGTGACCTAATTACGCAACTTTTCGTTATCAAACTTGTTCTAGACAATCTTTCATTGAATTTGTGCTTTTTGGACCTATTTTCCAAAGGAAGCTTCGTCAAAAATAACTAATGTTTGTACAAAAAATAGCGAACGAACTTATTGCCCTATACAAGGCCCATGCACCATTTGGGGGGCTCAAACATCAAATCCCCCAAAGGCTCCCTATCCAGCCATGATGCCTGGACTTTTTTCGTTGATCTAACATGTTTACTTACTTTTGGTCTCAGAACTGGTTAATGTAGCTTTGCCACCCCTGTTTCCACTTCGACGATTTCCAAAAAGAGACAAGTAACGAGCAAAGCAATTCTCTCATTTCGCACTATCTCGCATCAAAAATCCCCTCTTGCAAGCTTTCCGACAGCAATAAAACTAGGATACATGTTCGTGTTGAGCGTACGTGCTAAACATACATCAATGCCGGAAAAGTGCTGTTCTTAAGAGCGTGCGATACACGAACTCATTTGAAGGCTCTCAGCACTTTTCTTGTGTTTTCCTGAGTAAAATTCAACAAACCAATGTTTTGCATCAAATTTGCGTCAACAGACCTTCGGTATTTTTGGATGGAAAACGAACCGTACACAATCCGTTCGTTCGCAACGTCGCTCCAGCAAACGACTGTTCTTTGCCAGAAATCTCCCCTGGTGGTTCCTTTCAAGTTAACCGAATAGTTGTTAATCTCGACGAGGAACCCTTCCAATTTGGAACGTGCCGAGCCATGTGATTGCCTCGGAGGTCGTTTGTCGTGGGCTAAGATTCCATGTTTTCCCTCCGAAAGAAGCTGCATTGATTCTTAGTCCCGCCTTAGTGTCCTTTGGACTCTTGTTCTTCCCTTCTCCACAACACTTATTGAACAACTCCAGGCCCATGTGACGAATTGTTCCGTCCCATTTCTTCCTTCGAATGTAGGTTGTATGTGTGGATTAGAGCTTGTTTAGTTCGTCTGCGTATTTGCATTGAGCAGGATAAGAGGTGTGCTTCCGCTTGCTTCTCGGCACCCATGTAATGAAAGAAATCGCTCTTATTAATCATGGCAACGGGCCAGCCCGATCTCCAAATTTTCTGCTCAGCCTGGCCCTAAATTTTGCCACGGTTGGTTGCAAGTCATGTAATCTCGTTTGATTGAACCACTGGTTTCTGCTATTTGTTTTAAAATCACTGGAGCAAAGCTGTTGACAGCCGGCTCTACCACTTTTCTTGATGTCGGCTGCGTAAACATTTCTGGAATTCGCTCACATCCCCTTTGATTTCGAGTTATGGTCAGTTTATATTTGGGGTAACCTGATTTTCGAGTATGTTTTTTTTATAACTGAGAGCAAATCGCCGTGTGAATTCGACTAAAATAAAAAAGCAGCTGTTTTTCAAGAGAGAGGTGACTTGCAAACACGGCAAAATCACGGGTTGACCCATTTGTCATACTTGATGCCTGCAGTTTGGCGAGTTTGTCGCGTTACTAACCATAATTCTTAAGAGTCGCAGTTAAATTTGTTTGAAGCTAAACGTAGTTAAGCTCACGTCGTGAACAATCATTTGAGGGTATACTCTGTATGCCCCAAGTTAATCGAGGTTGACGCCCAGAAAATCTAGTTCATTTTCGGCCCAAAAGTTAAGGTGGGCACGTCAAATGACAAAAACACCAGATGTTTGACGTTTTTTGGTAGAGGTGTTATGAGTTTGTGTACTTCGATCCCGACGAAATTTTGGTAAAATCGTGAATATGGACTGTATTATCGATTGCATGATTTTTGGTGATCGCCGGCACTGCATGACCCACCCTTGCCCGAAATCTAATTCTTCAAATAGTGATAATTGTCAGCTGCTTCGTATTTCTCATAAGTAGGACCGAGAGATTTCAACCTTCCCGATCGAGTAGACAGGCATTTTTTCTAGCCGGACCGGCCTGTGAGAATTGTCATCTGGTTCCAATACTTTCATGCCTATATCCTTATTATTTTTATTGGAACCAACGCAGATATAGTAAAATGTGAAAAGTCTTGGAGAAATGTCATTTGGGAACAGGAAGAATTGAACCAATTTGTTAGTTGTCATTCGATCCCAGACATTACCCTAATCGCTTATTACGTAGAGGTGCTCAAGTACTCTTCGGCCTAGATTATACCTTTCGAAAGGCCAAGTGCCATTGATTTTTCATCTCCTCAAACCATTTTTCACTAGAGTTGTTCGGCTAATTCCTATTCGCCTCTGACTCAGAGTGACTGATCCGCTGCGGCGCAAGGCCATCCTTGCCATCGGAGAACTTCAGCTGCATTTCTGGGCTGTGAATCACAGTGTGCCCGCCCTATCGGGCTGTGCTGCACTTTGCCGTGTGCGACTGAATTATCGCCGTGTGCTTTATTGCTCCATTTATTCATCCGTCGCCGCCCCGAGTGATTCACTGCCATGTTCAGACTCAAAAGCAATAACAAAGTGGGTTTTGATACTAGTTTGTCACTTGATCACATCGATGGTCTACTTGCCGAACTACCTAAGTAATTCGACGTGTGGTTGAAAATTGCAACAAAAATCGAAGGGGGCTTATGCCAAACGAAAGAATGTGCAATGTGGGGGGAGGGGTCGCAAAAATTTACCCCACAATTAGCTTGTTCATAGATTGGGGGGGGGGGGGGGAAGGTACTTTGCCTCCGAGGCACAATTTGTGGGACTTACACATCGAGCCCCCCACCCGCTCCCTGTCCGTCATGCACAATCTTCATCAAGTCAACTGCTAGGTTTCTAGAACAAAACTCTCCAGAGGTAAAATTATGGACTGCCAATTTTCTCGCTAGGGTAGTTGCAAATTTCTTGATTATACTACTTCCACGTAGACAAAACAAGAGACAACATTCCCATTCGTATATCGTTTATCTAAAGCATGTTTGTGGAAAGGACCATCAGGGTCCTTTCCACATCATATGCAGCCATGAGCCACCTGTATGCAGCCATGAGCCACGGGACGGGTAGGAAATATAATATATTTTGCCAGTTGGCAAAATAGAACTGCGAAATAGTGTGCAACGTGACAGAGACTTAGCCTTCATTAGCATACCACTGTTCTATTTTCTGGCTTTTCTATTTTCGACGGTTCTGTTTCCTACTCGTCCCTGTTAAGAGTGTAAAAGCCCCATAACGCAAAAGATAAGGGGCGTTAGGCACTATTTTCTTAAAATTCAGCTGGGAAGGCCAAGAGTTACGGGAGCGACACCACTTGTGGACCCAAAAGTTAAGGGTGGGTCCGTCAGCTGTCAGGGTCTTGATCCACATTCATAATGACGTTATTTTAGGCCCTATTGGCACCCGACTGACACTAAATGCGGTAGGCCACCCACGAACGGTGGAATGCATTAGAAAGGGGTAAAGGGCAAACTGTTCACCACGTCTGCATGTATGTAAATTGGGAATGTTGTCAACAATCATTGATTGAAATGGAGTTAAAATGACTAAAACAAAATTATTTGCCTAATTATGTGGTTTAGCCCGAGTCATGTGTGTAGTGTGGTTGTTTTGCTGTGTTGTCTTTGAGTGGTTACAATCGATTTCATTTCCAGATGCCCGATGAGAATGTGATTCCGGCCGGTGGCGAGAACAGCGACTCCGAGAGCCTCTCCCACGACAAGGCTTCACTTGGCAGTAATGAGACCAAGGTATGTTTTACGTCAAACTTTAAAGCTTACTTTTTATACAATTCTTTATCTATTTTTCAGGAAACAAGTGTAATTGGAGTGCTGATCGACAAAGCGAAGAGCAAAGGACGCAAACTTGTGGCGTCGAAGAGGGAAAAGTCAAAGACTCCAGGTTGGCTGGTTTTTCGCATTTTTTCCATTTATACAGTCGTTTGAGCTATTTAAATTTTTCATTTCAGAGAGCACGGAAGAGGCGTCGCAATGTCTCCTCCTCCCGTCGAACCACTCGGTTGCCATAGCCGAACCCCTCAGTATCAGTGATCTCTCCACCGGTTCTACAGAGGTTTTTCTTATTTTTAATGTTTTTATTGGTTTTCCTTGTAGCCAGCAGATCGTAGCGTGGCGGAGGCGATCGTGGTGGGACCGGCGCTGGGATTCTCCCTGGCTAGGAAATGCCGAAACATGCCCTTCTTCAATCACAGAATGATACTCCTCGGTGTGCTGATCGCCCTGGCGATCGCTTTTCCTGGTTAGTTTTTTTTTAAATATTGTTATTAGTTCAACAAAACAAACCATAGCTGGACGTGCAGCGTTTGGGGACTCGACGCGCAAGTCCCCCATTAGTTTTTTGTCACAATTTTCAACCAAACGCTGAATTACGTATGTACCCCGAGCTCCTCACGTCCAGCTATGAAACAAACACGAAATAGTTCAAATTAAGACAGCTGGCTGGCACGATTCTTCTCCAGCCATGGGCTAAAAACTTGTTCTGAACTAAGTGCGAACCCCCTTTTGTAATAAATTTTACATTTCGTCGATGGTCTACCTTATTTCGGGCCAGTCATGTGTCAATAGGGCTCAAAATGGCGTCATTATCTTTGGTTCGCCTTCTCTTTCATATGAAATTGTAAAAGGCAAAATTAGGTTAATGGCTGATCACTACGAAAAAATGTCCAAATTAGGACAGCTGGTTGGCACAAAAGTCTGTGTCCTTATTGGCATTTATGCTTCTATCACATCCAACAGAAGATAATCCGG
This sequence comes from Oscheius myriophilus, assembly GCA_964057215.1. Classification (NCBI taxonomy): domain Eukaryota; kingdom Metazoa; phylum Nematoda; class Chromadorea; order Rhabditida; family Rhabditidae; genus Oscheius; species Oscheius myriophilus. Next base: position 7,841,620 of record OZ059903.1, on the reverse strand, counting down.
TTTCAGGCTTCATAACCGGCGTTCTTTGGGGCCTCTACGTGTCCTTCATCGGCTTCCTCTATCTCTTCGTGTCAGATCCAAAGCCTAAGGAAAGGGTTAGTTTTTGTTCTTTTTTCAACCACTGACAATTTCATTGTGTTCAGGAGAAACTAGGGAGCGAGGATGAGGTTCTAATCGGAGACGAAGTGGACATGGCTACGGAGGCTAATTCGAGCTTCGAAGGAAAGGCCTTGGGAGTGGGAGAAGGCGTCGTCTACAGGGTAAGATTTAACTTCACTCTCAAGCATAGTTCTCACGTGCCGGGCTCACTTGAAAAACATCTTCGGCTCGTCTTGATCCGGCCCGCTCTGGCCCGTCTGCAAAAACCACATCACTTCTATTTTGTGTAGAATCTAAGAATTGGTGACATTTGATTAGCAGAATTAACTGTTTGTGCACACGGTGTGATAAGGAGGTGCCGCTGCAGCAACATTTACTGCCAGCCGACTGTCAGGCATCGACCGGGATCGAACCCTGGCCGTTTGGCTGTCGAGTTTTGTTGAGTGGTTATGTTTACCATAGTTCTCACGGGGCAGGCCGGGCCGACTTCAAAAAAAAATCTTCAGCCCGGCGATTTAAAGAAGTTTTTGGTATGATCTTAATCTAACCCCCCCCCACCAATGTCAATGGAGGCCCCACAGAGGGGCAGTGCAATCTCACCCACAACCAAACTAAAATTCACTCCCTTAACCGGGGTTCTCAAATGACGGGCCGGGCCGGGCCGAAGGATTTTTTGGGACGGCCCGGCCCGGGTATGAAAAATTAAATTTTAAATTTTGTATAAATTGGTACAATAATTTATTAAACTGTTTTAAATTTCTTAATAATGTTACTAACGTATACGTCAATACTAGTCGTATAAAAAAGAATGTCACCGACCGGGATCGAACCCTGGTCGTGTGGGGGGCAATCTGACTGGGTGGTCCAAGGAAAACGGGCCGGGCTGACCAAAATTTTCCAACTGGCCCGGCCCGTGAGAACCCCGCCCTTAACGTTGCGTAAGTATTATATTTCTTCCACCACTCGATTTCTTGCGGATCATTTTTACCATTTGTTTCGCTGGTCGCGGTCGTTCGTTTTCCTACTCACTTTCAATTGTAAGCTTGCCGGTTGGTATTTTAAGCATTTAAGCTTATTTTTTGGGGATGCAATTTTCATTATTGATAACCAAATCATACCCCCACCAAACGCAGTGGCACCCCCACGCACCCATTTCAAATGCGCCACCCGCACCCTATATTACATTGAGTGGGGGGGGGGGGGTGCAACTGCACCGCGGGGGGCCAAATGGTGTGGGGGTGAGATTGCGATTTTACCGAAGTTTTAATTTGACAATATAACAAACCGGGCCGACTTTTCTCGGCTCGTTTCGGCTCGCGGGCTGGTCCTTCTCGTGAGAACTATCTCCCAATAGTGAATATCGCCTTTTTACATTCTGTGGCCTACCCGGATCATCGCAAAAACCAGGAAGGCCTGGTTTAAACATCGCTGGCAATGTTAAATATTTCAGGGCTGGATGAACGAGCTGAAAACCAGATATTCCCCCAGTGCCTACCACGTCAACCACGCTCATTCCGTCCTCATCCGCTTGGAAGTAAGCAATCTCTCTTTTTATGACTATTTTGTTCCTAGGGAACGACTCTTCGTATTTCCCGCCCCGCGAAGACCGTCCTCAAACACGCCTTCCACGAGGACCCCACTCTGAAGCACTCGCAGCCGACTATGGTAGCTCAGACCATCTACGATCTCACGAATGCTCAGGTTTGCGTTTAGTCCCAGTTCTTTTGAAATTTTGTCAATGTCCAGGTATCGCTTCGTCCCAAACGACTGGCTCAGAGGAGGTGGTGGAGTAGAAAGTACCCCATTCACATCAAATTTGCCAGCAAGGCTTCCGCCCTGGCTGAAGTGGATCTGACGAGGGCTGGAATGACCAGGTGAGATTTCTTCTGGATGGGTGGCGTGTACATTATGGACCAAGCATGAATTATGTTTTTTTAAGTGTAAATTTTGGTTGAATTTAATTTTTTTGTCGTTGTAATCTTTGATATAAAAAGCAACAAAAAAGGATTAAAACGTGGAAATATGACCAACCAGCTGGCTTAAATGACTGATGTTTGGACATGTGTCCATAAAAGGGGATTTCTCGAGATGGCGTGCTGCGCAGTATTTTCATTTTGTAAGAGGTCTAGAGATATAGCCACCCGTAGAAATACTTGGCATTTCACCTGCTGAATTTGGGGGGGGGAGTGTCGCGTTAAACGGACCCTACAGGTAGCTTGTGCGTGTATGATTCTGCCCAGCCATGGACCATGTTTTGCCTTTTCAACTACGATACAATATTTACACCCGAATCGTGGCTGGATCATAAGAGTCGATCTTGAGCGGATCTTGAATTCTCTTGTGGGCGGATCCGAGTTCTCTTGCGTAGAGGTTGAGCATTAGCTTCTTTAGGCGAGCCATCACTGCAACTGGGAGTAGTGTCGATGACGGTGCCTCTTTGACAATGTTTTGGCACCGGATTCAGCTAGTAGAACCAGCTGCTCGGTAGAGTGCGTATATGGCTTTCACGACGCCATTTTTGGGCCCATTGTCACCCGGCTGGCACGAAATACGATAGGCCACCCATAAAGTATGGAATTTATTACAAAATGGGGATGCGCACTGGATATAACGCAAAAATTTAGTCCATTCCTAAGTCTACACCATCCAATGAATTATGAGCAGTCCAATACGGTCTTAGCTGTTTAACTCAGTTGTTTTCACAAACAATATACCACTCCTTTTCAGATCCGTCTCTCTCCACCCAGTCGCCTCGGCTCCCGACGGCCTTCCCATCGTCTCCGAGATCCCTCGAGTGTCTCCGGATGACGCCGGCTACTCGGCTGAAAGCGAAACTAGCGACGATGATGAGAGTGAGTGGTGGAATGCTTGTCATAATCACCATTTCATTTTAAGACTCCCTATCCCAACGCGTGATGCGTTCCAACTCCACCGGCGACTTGGCCGAGTTCGAGCCCAAATCGGAGGGTAACCTGAAGAGAAAAAGCCGTTCCATCTACCTCTTCGCCCGCGCTGCCAGGGAGAAAGAACGCTGGTTCCATCTGTTAGTTGTTATAAGTACTTTTTTACGGTTTTTATTTCCCAGGTTGCGAGAGGCCTGTGCCAAGCCGCGTCTCTTGAGCAAAGGAGGCAAGTGTGTGAAGAGGAGCACCAGCTGTGACCCGGTTGTGGAGGAGGTGCTGGAGAAAAAGGCGAAGGAGGGGGCTTCGGGAGCGAATCCTTCGATCGACATCGCCATGGAGTACCTTTTCTACCAGAAGAATCACATACAATTTGCCAAGTGGGTGGAAAGAGAGGAGAAGTCTATTTTCTCAGCTTGGCCTGGCCATTGCCGCCTCTTTGCAAGCTTAACATTAAGCGTGGCTTTTTTTCGGTTGAGAGAGCCGCACCGAGCCAAATTTTTAACTGGGGGGGGGGGGGGATCGCCAAAAACGAACCCCACATGAAAGTTGTAGGGCAGAGTGATGATCTCTCCCAAAGTGATACTATCATCAACAAAGTTCTTCTGCCTGTAGTCTTTTGCCATTTTTGCATTAAAATTCTTTTTGAAAGCTTTTAAACATAGCTAACAAAATCCCGAGGCAATATTGCGTCCTATTTCTAGCTCAACCATATAAAAAAACTTGCTCGTATCGCTAGAGTCGGGAAAAATTCAATTGACCTCATATTTGGCAGTCGGTTCTTATAAAAGGGCGTGATTTTTGTAAAATTGAGAACCCTGCTTTCTCATTGACGTTCGGCGGTTTCAGACAGATGTACAATATCATGGGTAGTGGTCTCTCCACCCCGGAACGTGGCTCCACCGTCTCCGTCGATCTGGGAACGATGAAATGGCGCCCGGGCACCCCCGAAGAGAACTCGGACCTCGTCGAATCCATCAACTCCCTCGCCACCAGGTAATTTTGTTTCATTGTGTTGTCAAAATTTGATTTTCAGAATTTTCTTCGATTTCTGCCGCGACTCCTTCTGGATTACCTCGGTTAAGCACAAGATTCAGAGCAAACTGGCCACCATTCATGTAATTTTCCCCATTCTTCAATTAAACTTTACATTATTTAGCTGCCTTACTTTATCGAGACCCTGGAATTGTCCGAATTGGATCTCGGAACGACTGCTCCCTCAATTACGGGTGTTTATGCACCGAAAATGGACGAATGGGGCCTTTGGGTCGATTTTGAGGTGGTTTCTCCCGTTTTTATCGCATAATTTGCAATTTTTAGATGAAATATCGTGGAGGAATTCGGTTGGTGATCCAGACCAGCGTTAATCTGATCAAACTACACAGCGGGTCTAATACGGTTAGTTTCTTTGCTTGTTTCTAGTAAAATTATTGGTATTTAGGTTCAAACTGAGCGGGAACTGTCCAGGCTCACAGATGCTGTTCGGACTTCTCGATACTCGGACGACGAGGTTCCGGAAAGTCCGGAGAGCAGCCCAGATGAGGATTTTGGAGCCAAGAATGAGGCAGAAACGTTAGTTTTTAATAATTTTTGTCTCGGTGGACGTCACCGATACATGGGCCCAGCTCCGTCGCTTGGGGCGTGGCGAGACCTCCCCCTTTAAAAATGGCCTATGTGGGAACCTAGCTATTCTCTCATCGAATTTAAAATTCTTGGCGGGACCCGAGCCGCTAGAGCCGGCCTAACGACATGCATGCTAATACCGGGATTTGTGCCGTATTTTTTATCGGTCACCAGAAATTTGAGAACATTTCGCTTACCGAAATTAAAAATATACTATTCCACAAATTATCCCAAACCCAATTTGTTTTCTCAGTCACATTGTTCACTCAAATCACATCCTCATAAGTTTATGAATACAAAACTGTATGCTGTCGTGCTTAGATTTGTTAAGAAAGACTTCGTTAACTCCTTTTCTCAGGGTGATGAGTATTCTGTTACGCAGTTTGAAAAATCCAGTTCATAGGGTCCAACTGGGCCCAGCAAGGTATGGCTACTGAAATGCCCACCCTCAACTTTTAGACCTTAAAATTGGGTATTTACCCTTAATTGGGGACTCTTAGGGAGTTATTACCGGATGAATCAAAATTGGTTCCGTATGAATGGAAGCACAAGTTGCTACTCAAAATGGGGAGAACCGACGATTTATAAAAGACCGGCGCGGAATTGAGACCCATCTATAGCTGTCGCCAAATTGGAATCATGCCAAGGAAATTAGAATGTTCTAGTAATGCTCTGTTGACATTGAAGTTCGTTGTCTAATCAGTAGACGACAGAACATGCTTTGCACATTTCCGCTATTAGAATATGATTTCATTTTGGCGACAGCTATATAAGGTCCACCAATCATTCTTCAAAGATTTTTGGAAATGTGTGAGAGTATTCAGATGTTGAAATTCAAATTTCATATTATTACATCAAAATAGACGACTACAAATGGGGCGTGGCCAGTTTTCGGGCGAAATAGAATTGGCGAGAACATAGACGCAACCGCGATCCCGTTTAAATAAATGTAAATGTGGGCAGCATATTTGCTAAAATCTGGGTTTTTGGTTGGGGCCACGTTCACAATATAGTATAGCAATTTAAAATTATGAAAAGCGATAGTGACAAAATGCTATTTTGGAATAAAATTTGTGGTATCGGTGCAACATTTGTTAAAATTTCTGGTTTCAGGATCAAAGAGCGTCCCGGAAAGAAGCTTCTCTCGCTGGTCGAAAAGGCTGCCCAGAGTTCGTTCTTCCAAAAGGCCGCCAAGATTTCCCGCGTTGCCAAGGTAATTAATTTGTTTATTTCAACATGTTCTTCTCCTTTTCAGTTGATCGAGGAGGTATCTTCCACTCCGCTCATTCTAAACGTCGAGGTGGAGATGTTCGAAGGAACCATGACTTTTAATATCCCGCCGCCTCCCTCGGACAGGCTGTGGTGAGTCTCTCTCTCTCTCTCTCTCTCTCTCTCTCTCTCTCTCTCTCTCTCTCTAACCCCTCTTTTCCAGGTACGCCTTCCGCCGTGTGCCCCGCATGTCCATCCGTGCCGTTCCCCAAGTGGGCGACCGTTCCGTCGACATGACCACAGTCTCCGACTGGATCGAATCCAAACTGAAGCTCCTCATCGAGAAGAATCTCGTGTGTCCGAATATGGACGACGTCGTGCTGCCGGCCATGTCCGGAAATTCCCTCCTCCACTCGGGCTACAACCGTTAAGCTTCCATCTAGGTCTCATTCCACCCCTTGCTTTACTGTGTAGTCCATTCCTCTATTCATAATTCCCTAGTAAGCATAAGGTTCTGTGATTTTCATACGTGTAATGCGCCCGCTACTCGGCTTTCACTTTTCATCATTGCCTGTGGTCAATGGCTTTCGTCCATTAAGCTTTATTTTTTGTAAATATGTTGTGTTGTTACGTTGTGCTTTGGAATGAACTCTTTGTTCAGACTTTTTTCCAGGGAAGAAGGAGAACAGACGGAGCGCGGGCCAGCGTGATAAAGCGAAAGATTTGAAAGAACTATAAAGGATGGGCAACAGTGCTTGAGAGTTCAAACAAGGGTGGGCCACCATCAGGGCTGGTAAATTTGAGGGCCGGGCCCGATTTTTAAGGAGCGGGCCGGCCCGGCCCTTTGCCAGACCTTGCCACCATAACTTTGTGGTTCGATTTTACTGCCCCTCTTAATATATTTATGACAAATACTGTAATATCTGTTGATTTTCATGCAAAATCGATTACTTTTGGGGTATCGATTGACGTTTTGGACCGCCGACACCCCTCTCTTGACATGAAAAAACTTTGTAATTACAAACAATGACCCACCCCGGAGTTTAGAGGAATGGGGTTATGCTAATGATGAGAATTTGCTATTAACGCATTCCTAGAAATAGCAAAGAAATACTTTTTGAGGCAGACAGAAAAATGGAGAGACAGAGACGGACATAGAGGGCGAGACAAAGATAGAACTGGCAATAGAGAGAGAGAAATAAAGAGAGACGGAGAGAGCGCGATAAGGGGAGAAAGAGTGTGTGTGTTAGAGAGAGAGAGAGAGAGAGAGAGAGAGAGAGAAATAACTACAAACAGAGAAAAAGAGAGAGAGGGGGAGGGATGGATGGAGATAGAGAGAGAACCATAAAAAGAAAATGGATTTTCAAAAAGCACAAGTAGAAGGAAGGTTGTTCACCCCGCGATCAATGCAATGATTAATTATATGATTCGTTTCCGAATGGAGAAAAACACATTGAGGAGGCCAGTGAGAATGGGAGAATAGGAAAGGCAAATACGAACGATTGAAATCACTTGGAAAAGAGGATAATTCAGAAAATGACGACGAGCTTAAAAAAGTGACAAGTTTAGAACACGTTTAAATCTATTACATTAAAAAGTACATTCACGTAGTTTTTACCATTCTTTGTGATTGCTCTTGGTAAATGAGATGTTCCCTATGTCCTTGGCCCCTGCTAATTACCAGCCGCATTACCAATTCATACCAAAGGCCTATTGTATTTGCGCAAAACCCGTTCACCGCACCCGCCGGCCATTACCACCTTTCACTCCGGTTTTCGCCGCGGGACCTTTGCTTTCCGGTCCTTCGATCGATAACATCGCCGAGTCACGTGACTTCGGGGGCGGAGTTTCTTATTATCGATCGGTGTACAGGCTTGCACAAGAACCCGAGGCAACGCATTATTAACGATGACTTCTGCCTTCGACAACGCACTGCAACTGGCTAATGAAATAGCCGCTTGCGATAAAACACCCCGGGAGAAAATAGAAGCAATCAGAACTTCCATCTACCCCCTCATTCGCCGGGAATTTCAACTTGGCATCCCCAACTGGGACGAAATCGCCGAAATCAGCCGGAAATTCGACGAAATCTTCAAAATTGCCTTGGGAGTGCCTCCAGAAGCTCATAGCGCCTACCTCTACGCACCAATAACAGAAGGATGCATTGGACTGGTTTCGATGGAAGATTATGTGAAAATTCTTCACTTCTCGAATTTTCTGACGGTTTTTTCGACTGCCACGGACGATTTTTCTGTAGAGGAAGCCCGATATTACTACGAAAATACTCCTGGTAAGAAAATGAACTTTGACAGCTCAAAAATGATTTTAGAAATCGCTTCGATGCTGGATCACTGGAAAGACCGGACTTATTACCGTGACATTGGAGACGTCAACAAGGGCCGGGTCACAAATGTCTCTCGAGGAATCTTTTGGACGTTGGATTTGATGTGGACGGAAGGAAAAATCCCTGTGCTGACGACGTCGATCATCAACAGCTGGAGGACTCGAGTTCTGAGGAAGGAAAATGTACAGAAGATTGAAGAAGTTCTACTGGAGATGGTTCAAACAGCGATTTACCGAAAGTGGACTACAGCTTGGAAGAGAGGAGCTGACGACATCACTGGGTGAGTACAGAGAGAGAGAGAGATGAAGAGAGGGAGAGAGAGAGAGAGAGAGAGAGATCAGGGGAAGTCAAGAGACAGTCAGAGGAAGACGACAAAAGAAAGAAAAATATTGAGAGGGATGGCTAGGCAGTCAGATGAAATTTGAGGAACGGACCATCATTTTTTGATCAATATTTTTTTTGCAAAGCATATTTCTAACTGTGAAAATGTAATGTGTTAAGGAGGATTTGAACTACCCTACATAAATTTTGTATAATTTTCATGGCCGAATGGGTAAGAGAATCCAAATTCATCCCAGTTCGATCCCCCGCCGAAAAAGACATTTTTGCTTTAGCTATTTTATTCATACGGTATGATAGAGACGCATTTTTTGCACATAAATGGTGAAAAACTTTTTTTTAACTTTGAGCAATTGACCCCGTGCCGCGGGACGGGCCGGAATTTTTTGATGAGAGACCGGCCCAGCGGCCCGTGCGCACCCGCACACGCTTAGAGCGCACACACACACACACACACACACACACACACACACACAATCACACACACATACACACATACACATACATACACACACATACACACACTTACACACATACACACACAATGAGAGAGAAAGAGGGGGAGGGAGAGAAAGAAAGAGGGAGAGAAAGAAAGAGGGAGGTAATTTCCATCCTTCAGCTACGTTCGGTCAGCAGCTACCTGCCCAGATGTCTCCACCTTCTACCTGAAGCCTGGATCAGTCTCCCTATCTCCTCTGGATGAGACCTTCATTCACCAGGCAAAAACCGGGACCACAATGCTCCTAGACGATCCTTTCCCGGCAAAGATGCGTAGTTCCTTTATCGGCTGTTTTGACTGCGAGAAGGGCTACGAGAAAAAGTCCCTCACCCACGTCGTCACAATGTGTAACATGGAGCTGATCACGAAGCGACACGACTCCATTTTGACTCTGCTTGTTGAAGCTATTCGGAAAGGCTCCAAAGCCAACTTCATAATCACCCTTGATTCTGAAGTCCCGGAATCGGAATTCTGCCAAAGACCTGATCTCGTGATGAGGAGTCGTCATGAGGATACGCAGGAAATCATAGTGCTGGATGTTGCCTGTCCCCTGGAAACGCACCCGAACCAGTTGGACAAGGCTCACCAGACGAAAAAGAAGAAGTATCGCCACATCAAGCTGAAGCTTAAGGAAGAACACCCCGAAGCTGATGTAAGACTCCGCTCATTCGTGGTCGGCGCCCTTGGAAGCTGGAGAGACGAAAATTGGAAGACCCTGGATATTCTCGGCATTCCTTCCGAACTTCAGCCCCGCCTGACACAGCTAATGGCAAAGTCCGTTATTTGCCACAGTCGCTTCATCTACGAGGAGGCGCTCAGTGGATACCAGGGGACATCTCAGCTGCCAGATGATTGCACCAAAGAGCTTTAAAGGTAGGATTTGATACTTTTTAATGCCAAATGATCATTTTCAGAAGCCAATATAATCTGATGAAGATTTCAACCTATCTCGAAGACTACAAGTATAAGTATTATTCAATGCCAGAGTGCTTCTTATTCGTGCAATTTGCTTTACATATTGTGATTAAACAGCTAATAAAAGTTTATGAGAGTGTTTGTGTTTATAGGAAAGAGAAGAGGAGTTTTGAATAGGCCGGTGTCTCGGCAGCAGCCGCCCGATCAATAAATTCAAACCAACATTCGCGCCTAGATCAACCACATACGGAGGTAATTGTGGATGAGAAGGGAAAGAATAAGTCCCATCGTTTGGTGGTGAACCTTAGGATCGAAATCTACGCAAATCCCCCCAGTTGGTCTCGAATGTAATGGAATGTACAAACAGTCGTATTGGTGATTCCTTTTAGACAAAGCATGGCGCCCGGGCCGGCCCGCAAATATTTTTTCTCGGCCTGGGCCGAGACAATTTTCTCTCTCCAAAAGGTAGAAAATAGTTTTCCACTTTTAATGCACTGGAACTGTGTTTCTCGCACAAATGTTGTGTAAAACTACTGAGGTACAAAATTTATATAGTTCGAATCCTCTTTAACACAGTATGTTTTGCCTAGTTAGAACTATGTTTTTCGAAAAAAAAAGAGCAGAAAAAAAATCCATCTCTCTCTCTCTCTAACTTTATCAATATATAAACAAGTGTGCCCCATGCTTAAAAATATTGATAAGAAATTAATAAAATACTACAAATTTCGAACGATAAAATATAGATCCTCATATTTTTTAAAAAAAAACTGTTGTGAAAGTGTCCTCCGTGCGAAAAAGGATTACAAAAGTAAAAATTAATACAATTAGCCTCAGAAATATTGGGTCTGATTCTGTAAAAAAATTCAAATGCCATTTTATTTGTGTTCTTTCTCTATTTTCAAATTCTGTTTGACTAAATTACTGATAAAACTAACAGCTATACATGTAGTTCCTTTTTTACCTGATTTTGATGCTCAAATTCTGCCAATTCAGAATATTTTAACCTTTCCTCTGCGTGTCTAACCTGCCTCTCTCGTCGTCTGACCTAGTTAGAGACAGCGCTGCCTCCACCGATTGAGGTCAGCGGGCGGAAGGGTATAAATAGCGGCTGCTACCGCGGGCGCGTCTACTCAATGGAAACGAATTTCGAAACAACTTTTTCTGCTATTTACCAAATCGCCGGGATGAAAGCCACCCCGCGCGAGAAAATCGACAAAATTCGCACAATCACCCTCCTTTTCCTCCTGCTCCAGTTCCAATTTGATTTCCCAACTTGGTCTGAACTTTGCCGCCTGAGGGAGATTTTCGAAAAAGCCTTGCACTTCGCCCTGGGACTTCCTTTTTCGACAAGACTGGAATATTTCTACTCGCCGAGGTCGGAGGGTTGCATTGGTCTGCTGACGCTAGACGATCTCGCGCGCGTTCTTCAAATCGAGAGGTTTATGGAGACAGAGGACGCAAAGGTTGGGTCAAACGGGTGTTCAGATGCGATTTCTGAGAGAATCGCAATGTCCAAATTACATTAAATTTCAAACCGGTCCCAGCGGGCCCAAATTTTTTGTGGGAACCCGGGTCCCCCACTCAAAAGTTTCGAAATCCCCCTTTCTTTGGGTCCCCTAGTCTAGGGTTGCGAAATACCTTCTATGGTTGCGAAATGCCTCTTTACTCGGCCCCCCCCCCACTCGTTGGTTGCGAAAATACCCGCTTAGATGCAGCCATTCCCGAGATATAAACAGAGCGTTTCAGACAGACAGACAGACACACACACATTCCCAAATATATAATAGTATTGATTGATGTTTGCCAGCGTAAAATTTGCAACATTTTCCATACCTAAAACATGAAGTTTTCTCGTTTGAGGGTAGTTACAGTACTCCGGGGTTCAACTACCGTACTCCGACCCAAAAATCGATAATCGGTTTTCGTTTTTGTTATTAGTGGGCCCTAGATAGCTCCCACAAAAAATTTGGGCCCGCTGGGACCGGTTTGAAATTTAATGTAATTTGGACATTGCGATTCTCTCAGAAATCGCATCTGAACACCCGTTTGACCCAACCTTTGCGTCCTCTGTCTCCATAAACCTCTCGATTTGAAGAACGCGCGCGAGATCGTCTAGCGTCAGCAGACCAATGCAACCCTCCGACCTCGGCGAGTAGAAATATTCCAGTCTTGTCGAAAAAGGAAGTCCCAGGGCGAAGTGCAAGGCTTTTTCGAAAATCTCCCTCAGGCGGCAAAGTTCAGACCAAGTTGGGAAATCAAATTGGAACTGGAGCAGGAGGAAAAGGAGGGTGATTGTGCGAATTTTGTCGATTTTCTCGCGCGGGGTGGCTTTCATCCCGGCGATTTGGTAAATAGCAGAAAAAGTTGTTTCGAAATTCGTTTCCATTGAGTAGACGCGCCCGCGGTAGCAGCCGCTATTTATACCCTTCCGCCCGCTGACCTCAATCGGTGGAGGCAGCGCTGTCTCTAACTAGGTCAGACGACGAGAGAGGCAGGTTAGACACGCAGAGGAAAGGTTAAAATATTCTGAATTGGCAGAATTTGAGCATCAAAATCAGGTAAAAAAGGAACTACATGTATAGCTGTTAGTTTTATCAGTAATTTAGTCAAACAGAATTTGAAAATAGAGAAAGAACACAAATAAAATGGCATTTGAATTTTTTTACAGAATCAGACCCAATATTTCTGAGGCTAATTGTATTAATTTTTACTTTTGTAATCCTTTTTCGCACGGAGGACACTTTCACAACAGTTTTTTTTTAAAAAATATGAGGATCTATATTTTATCGTTCGAAATTTGTAGTATTTTATTAATTTCTTATCAATATTTTTAAGCATGGGGCACACTTGTTTATATATTGATAAAGTTAGAGAGAGAGAGAGATGGATTTTTTTTCTGCTCTTTTTTTTTCGAAAAACATAGTTCTAACTAGGCAAAACATACTGTGTTAAAGAGGATTCGAACTATATAAATTTTGTACCTCAGTAGTTTTACACAACATTTGTGCGAGAAACACAGTTCCAGTGCATTAAAAGTGGAAAACTATTTTCTACCTTTTGGAGAGAGAAAATTGTCTCGGCCCAGGCCGAGAAAAAATATTTGCGGGCCGGCCCGGGCGCCATGCTTTGTCTAAAAGGAATCACCAATACGACTGTTTGTACATTCCATTACATTCGAGACCAACTGGGGGGATTTGCGTAGATTTCGATCCTAAGGTTCACCACCAAACGATGGGACTTATTCTTTCCCTTCTCATCCACAATTACCTCCGTATGTGGTTGATCTAGGCGCGAATGTTGGTTTGAATTTATTGATCGGGCGGCTGCTGCCGAGACACCGGCCTATTCAAAACTCCTCTTCTCTTTCCTATAAACACAAACACTCTCATAAACTTTTATTAGCTGTTTAATCACAATATGTAAAGCAAATTGCACGAATAAGAAGCACTCTGGCATTGAATAATACTTATACTTGTAGTCTTCGAGATAGGTTGAAATCTTCATCAGATTATATTGGCTTCTGAAAATGATCATTTGGCATTAAAAAGTATCAAATCCTACCTTTAAAGCTCTTTGGTGCAATCATCTGGCAGCTGAGATGTCCCCTGGTATCCACTGAGCGCCTCCTCGTAGATGAAGCGACTGTGGCAAATAACGGACTTTGCCATTAGCTGTGTCAGGCGGGGCTGAAGTTCGGAAGGAATGCCGAGAATATCCAGGGTCTTCCAATTTTCGTCTCTCCAGCTTCCAAGGGCGCCGACCACGAATGAGCGGAGTCTTACATCAGCTTCGGGGTGTTCTTCCTTAAGCTTCAGCTTGATGTGGCGATACTTCTTCTTTTTCGTCTGGTGAGCCTTGTCCAACTGGTTCGGGTGCGTTTCCAGGGGACAGGCAACATCCAGCACTATGATTTCCTGCGTATCCTCATGACGACTCCTCATCACGAGATCAGGTCTTTGGCAGAATTCCGATTCCGGGACTTCAGAATCAAGGGTGATTATGAAGTTGGCTTTGGAGCCTTTCCGAATAGCTTCAACAAGCAGAGTCAAAATGGAGTCGTGTCGCTTCGTGATCAGCTCCATGTTACACATTGTGACGACGTGGGTGAGGGACTTTTTCTCGTAGCCCTTCTCGCAGTCAAAACAGCCGATAAAGGAACTACGCATCTTTGCCGGGAAAGGATCGTCTAGGAGCATTGTGGTCCCGGTTTTTGCCTGGTGAATGAAGGTCTCATCCAGAGGAGATAGGGAGACTGATCCAGGCTTCAGGTAGAAGGTGGAGACATCTGGGCAGGTAGCTGCTGACCGAACGTAGCTGAAGGATGGAAATTACCTCCCTCTTTCTTTCTCTCCCTCTTTCTTTCTCTCCCTCCCCCTCTTTCTCTCTCATTGTGTGTGTATGTGTGTAAGTGTGTGTATGTGTGTGTATGTATGTGTATGTGTGTATGTGTGTGTGATTGTGTGTGTGTGTGTGTGTGTGTGTGTGTGTGTGTGTGCGCTCTAAGCGTGTGCGGGTGCGCACGGGCCGCTGGGCCGGTCTCTCATCAAAAAATTCCGGCCCGTCCCGCGGCACGGGGTCAATTGCTCAAAGTTAAAAAAAAGTTTTTCACCATTTATGTGCAAAAAATGCGTCTCTATCATACCGTATGAATAAAATAGCTAAAGCAAAAATGTCTTTTTCGGCGGGGGATCGAACTGGGATGAATTTGGATTCTCTTACCCATTCGGCCATGAAAATTATACAAAATTTATGTAGGGTAGTTCAAATCCTCCTTAACACATTACATTTTCACAGTTAGAAATATGCTTTGCAAAAAAAATATTGATCAAAAAATGATGGTCCGTTCCTCAAATTTCATCTGACTGCCTAGCCATCCCTCTCAATATTTTTCTTTCTTTTGTCGTCTTCCTCTGACTGTCTCTTGACTTCCCCTGATCTCTCTCTCTCTCTCTCTCTCTCCCTCTCTTCATCTCTCTCTCTCTCTGTACTCACCCAGTGATGTCGTCAGCTCCTCTCTTCCAAGCTGTAGTCCACTTTCGGTAAATCGCTGTTTGAACCATCTCCAGTAGAACTTCTTCAATCTTCTGTACATTTTCCTTCCTCAGAACTCGAGTCCTCCAGCTGTTGATGATCGACGTCGTCAGCACAGGGATTTTTCCTTCCGTCCACATCAAATCCAACGTCCAAAAGATTCCTCGAGAGACATTTGTGACCCGGCCCTTGTTGACGTCTCCAATGTCACGGTAATAAGTCCGGTCTTTCCAGTGATCCAGCATCGAAGCGATTTCTAAAATCATTTTTGAGCTGTCAAAGTTCATTTTCTTACCAGGAGTATTTTCGTAGTAATATCGGGCTTCCTCTACAGAAAAATCGTCCGTGGCAGTCGAAAAAACCGTCAGAAAATTCGAGAAGTGAAGAATTTTCACATAATCTTCCATCGAAACCAGTCCAATGCATCCTTCTGTTATTGGTGCGTAGAGGTAGGCGCTATGAGCTTCTGGAGGCACTCCCAAGGCAATTTTGAAGATTTCGTCTGGGCCCATGTATCGGTGACGTCCACCGAGACAAAAATTATTAAAAACTAACGTTTCTGCCTCATTCTTGGCTCCAAAATCCTCATCTGGGCTGCTCTCCGGACTTTCCGGAACCTCGTCGTCCGAGTATCGAGAAGTCCGAACAGCATCTGTGAGCCTGGACAGTTCCCGCTCAGTTTGAACCTAAATACCAATAATTTTACTAGAAACAAGCAAAGAAACTAACCGTATTAGACCCGCTGTGTAGTTTGATCAGATTAACGCTGGTCTGGATCACCAACCGAATTCCTCCACGATATTTCATCTAAAAATTGCAAATTATGCGATAAAAACGGGAGAAACCACCTCAAAATCGACCCAAAGGCCCCATTCGTCCATTTTCGGTGCATAAACACCCGTAATTGAGGGAGCAGTCGTTCCGAGATCCAATTCGGACAATTCCAGGGTCTCGATAAAGTAAGGCAGCTAAATAATGTAAAGTTTAATTGAAGAATGGGGAAAATTACATGAATGGTGGCCAGTTTGCTCTGAATCTTGTGCTTAACCGAGGTAATCCAGAAGGAGTCGCGGCAGAAATCGAAGAAAATTCTGAAAATCAAATTTTGACAACACAATGAAACAAAATTACCTGGTGGCGAGGGAGTTGATGGATTCGACGAGGTCCGAGTTCTCTTCGGGGGTGCCCGGGCGCCATTTCATCGTTCCCAGATCGACGGAGACGGTGGAGCCACGTTCCGGGGTGGAGAGACCACTACCCATGATATTGTACATCTGTCTGAAACCGCCGAACGTCAATGAGAAAGCAGGGTTCTCAATTTTACAAAAATCACGCCCTTTTATAAGAACCGACTGCCAAATATGAGGTCAATTGAATTTTTCCCGACTCTAGCGATACGAGCAAGTTTTTTTATATGGTTGAGCTAGAAATAGGACGCAATATTGCCTCGGGATTTTGTTAGCTATGTTTAAAAGCTTTCAAAAAGAATTTTAATGCAAAAATGGCAAAAGACTACAGGCAGAAGAACTTTGTTGATGATAGTATCACTTTGGGAGAGATCATCACTCTGCCCTACAACTTTCATGTGGGGTTCGTTTTTGGCGATCCCCCCCCCCCAGTTAAAAATTTGGCTCGGTGCGGCTCTCTCAACCGAAAAAAAGCCACGCTTAATGTTAAGCTTGCAAAGAGGCGGCAATGGCCAGGCCAAGCTGAGAAAATAGACTTCTCCTCTCTTTCCACCCACTTGGCGAATTGTATGTGATTCTTCTGGTAGAAAAGGTACTCCATGGCGATGTCGATCGAAGGATTCGCTCCCGAAGCCCCCTCCTTCGCCTTTTTCTCCAGCACCTCCTCCACAACCGGGTCACAGCTGGTGCTCCTCTTCACACACTTGCCTCCTTTGCTCAAGAGACGCGGCTTGGCACAGGCCTCTCGCAACCTGGGAAATAAAAACCGTAAAAAAGTACTTATAACAACTAACAGATGGAACCAGCGTTCTTTCTCCCTGGCAGCGCGGGCGAAGAGGTAGATGGAACGGCTTTTTCTCTTCAGGTTACCCTCCGATTTGGGCTCGAACTCGGCCAAGTCGCCGGTGGAGTTGGAACGCATCACGCGTTGGGATAGGGAGTCTTAAAATGAAATGGTGATTATGACAAGCATTCCACCACTCACTCTCATCATCGTCGCTAGTTTCGCTTTCAGCCGAGTAGCCGGCGTCATCCGGAGACACTCGAGGGATCTCGGAGACGATGGGAAGGCCGTCGGGAGCCGAGGCGACTGGGTGGAGAGAGACGGATCTGAAAAGGAGTGGTATATTGTTTGTGAAAACAACTGAGTTAAACAGCTAAGACCGTATTGGACTGCTCATAATTCATTGGATGGTGTAGACTTAGGAATGGACTAAATTTTTGCGTTATATCCAGTGCGCATCCCCATTTTGTAATAAATTCCATACTTTATGGGTGGCCTATCGTATTTCGTGCCAGCCGGGTGACAATGGGCCCAAAAATGGCGTCGTGAAAGCCATATACGCACTCTACCGAGCAGCTGGTTCTACTAGCTGAATCCGGTGCCAAAACATTGTCAAAGAGGCACCGTCATCGACACTACTCCCAGTTGCAGTGATGGCTCGCCTAAAGAAGCTAATGCTCAACCTCTACGCAAGAGAACTCGGATCCGCCCACAAGAGAATTCAAGATCCGCTCAAGATCGACTCTTATGATCCAGCCACGATTCGGGTGTAAATATTGTATCGTAGTTGAAAAGGCAAAACATGGTCCATGGCTGGGCAGAATCATACACGCACAAGCTACCTGTAGGGTCCGTTTAACGCGACACTCCCCCCCCCCCCCCCCCCAAATTCAGCAGGTGAAATGCCAAGTATTTCTACGGGTGGCTATATCTCTAGACCTCTTACAAAATGAAAATACTGCGCAGCACGCCATCTCGAGAAATCCCCTTTTATGGACACATGTCCAAACATCAGTCATTTAAGCCAGCTGGTTGGTCATATTTCCACGTTTTAATCCTTTTTTGTTGCTTTTTATATCAAAGATTACAACGACAAAAAAAATTAAATTCAACCAAAATTTACACTTAAAAAAACATAATTCATGCTTGGTCCATAATGTACACGCCACCCATCCAGAAGAAATCTCACCTGGTCATTCCAGCCCTCGTCAGATCCACTTCAGCCAGGGCGGAAGCCTTGCTGGCAAATTTGATGTGAATGGGGTACTTTCTACTCCACCACCTCCTCTGAGCCAGTCGTTTGGGACGAAGCGATACCTGGACATTGACAAAATTTCAAAAGAACTGGGACTAAACGCAAACCTGAGCATTCGTGAGATCGTAGATGGTCTGAGCTACCATAGTCGGCTGCGAGTGCTTCAGAGTGGGGTCCTCATGGAAGGCGTGTTTGAGGACGGTCTTCGCGGGGCGGGAAATACGAAGAGTCGTTCCCTAGGAACAAAATAGTCATAAAAAGAGAGATTGCTTACTTCCAAGCGGATGAG
The DNA here is from genome assembly GCA_964057215.1 of Oscheius myriophilus. Classification (NCBI taxonomy): domain Eukaryota; kingdom Metazoa; phylum Nematoda; class Chromadorea; order Rhabditida; family Rhabditidae; genus Oscheius; species Oscheius myriophilus. Next base: position 7,823,146 of record OZ059903.1, on the reverse strand, counting down.
GACGGAATGAGCGTGGTTGACGTGGTAGGCACTGGGGGAATATCTGGTTTTCAGCTCGTTCATCCAGCCCTGAAATATTTAACATTGCCAGCGATGTTTAAACTAGGCCTTCCTGGTTTTTGCGATGATCCGGGTAGGCCACAGAATGTAAAAAGGCGATATTCACTATTGGGAGATAGTTCTCACGAGAAGGACCAGCCCGCGAGCCGAAACGAGCCGAGAAAAGTCGGCCCGGTTTGTTATATTGTCAAATTAAAACTTCGGTAAAATCGCAATCTCACCCCCACACCATTTGGCCCCCCGCGGTGCAGTTGCACCCCCCCCCCCCCCCACTCAATGTAATATAGGGTGCGGGTGGCGCATTTGAAATGGGTGCGTGGGGGTGCCACTGCGTTTGGTGGGGGTATGATTTGGTTATCAATAATGAAAATTGCATCCCCAAAAAATAAGCTTAAATGCTTAAAATACCAACCGGCAAGCTTACAATTGAAAGTGAGTAGGAAAACGAACGACCGCGACCAGCGAAACAAATGGTAAAAATGATCCGCAAGAAATCGAGTGGTGGAAGAAATATAATACTTACGCAACGTTAAGGGCGGGGTTCTCACGGGCCGGGCCAGTTGGAAAATTTTGGTCAGCCCGGCCCGTTTTCCTTGGACCACACAGTCAGATTGCCCCCCACACGACCAGGGTTCGATCCCGGTCGGTGACATTCTTTTTTATACGACTAGTATTGACGTATACGTTAGTAACATTATTAAGAAATTTAAAACAGTTTAATAAATTATTGTACCAAATTATACAAAATTTAAAATTTAATTTTTCATACCCGGGCCGGGCCGTCCCAAAAAATCCTTCGGCCCGGCCCGACCCGTCATTATTTTTTCCTTCATTTTCCACAGATCGTATATAAAGCCTTTTGTGTAGTGTAAAGACACTGAAAGGAAGGAATAAGTTATGAAAACGACACAATAAAAAACTTACTTTACAAAGGGATTCACCTGAAAATTCATTTTAATTAGACATTGAAATGAATGTGCTACTTCTCATAGGAAATGGAGGCATGTTAATTTGTAACATAACGTGCCAGTATTGGGCTGTTGATATGAACATTAAGAGGGAGACAGAAAAAGGGAACAGAAAAGCATCAGTTAGCGACTGAGCATAATTAGAATATGATGTGACTTGTGGTGATTTACATTTGTTTAGCCACAGCTATGCAAAAATACCGCATTAGACTACGAAAACATCCCGACTGTGGCCCCTACAAACTTTCTTGCTAACAGGAGTGTTGTTCTAAGCTATTATGAAGAACAAACCTTATATTATTGTTTTTCCTATCAAATGTGAGTTGAAAAAAACACACCCTTTCAGGAAACCTCTTAATATATCATCTATATTATATTAATATAACTATACTATTCTATATTATGACTATTGTATAAACTGGTGAGTCTCGTTTTGTTCTCTCTCTCTCTCTCTCTCTCTCTCTCTCTCTCTCTCTCTCTCTCTCCATTCTTCTTTCTCTGCATTCACTAGTTACAGCCCGCTCCGTTATGCGGCCTGTGGCCACACAGACTCGCGGCCTTCGGCTGCTCGGTTGTGCGGGCTTCGGCCGCTCACCATCAGTTAGGCGGCCTTAGGTCTTCTTTTTCTCTCTACGTACGCTACCTATAACGAACGCCCCTTTCTTTTACTAGATAGTTAGCCAGTAGTATGGGGGTTTTAACGCTTGCAGTTAATTTGTTGCAAGACCATTTAGCGCAATTTTAAGGAATCAAAGTGAACCCAGCCTTGGAAAGTAGGGGAAAAACTGACCTTGTTGGGATTTTTTGAACTACTTTTCTATTTTTCACACATGTGACCGTATTTCCTAAGTTCATGTAGCGTTTTATCCATTGCAATTTCAATAGATCGACCATATTTAATACTGTAGTTGGCTTAAAGTTAACTGTATCCAAGTTTACCCTAAAACAAACCTGGACATAGACAAACATGGAATTCGGTCTTGGAGCCCGGGAATGACGTCCGGTTAATCCAGAAATCAGGTCCAGGAGTGTATCAAGTCCTCTTGGATTCTCTTCTTCTGTAGCCGGCGGCATGGGTATTAAGTCCAGGGGCCGCTTCCTCTCAGTCTCCACAGGAAATCACAGCCAGAGATATTGGGAGGTTGGGTTTTAAGTCCATTGCCTTCCGTTAGCCACACTAAAATACGGTGGTTTAGTTTGTTGAGTTAATATTTCGGTAGTTTAGAAAAAAATCCATGAGAGAAAAACTCACCCTCTACCCTTCTAACCGGGTGCTAATTCCGGGTCAGTGAGGGTATCAAGTTCCCACTGACATCTCCTTCTGTAGCCGGCGGCATGGCTACAAAGTCCAGGGGCCGCCGTGAGGGTGGGGAACAGGTCCAGAGCCTCAAAATCCGGGTATCAAGTCCGGTCCAGTGAGGGTATCAAGTCCCCACTGGAAATCTCCGCCGCTGCCGCAGCCGCTCTCACGCCACTCTGAAACACTTTGTTTTAGAAACTAAATTGGTCGTTTTTACAAAGCCGTTAGTGTTTTTACAGCACAATTTTGTTTCTAAATCTGCTCAAAACCCTTCCAATTCCACTGCGAGCTAAAAACCTCCCATTTTTGTAACCTCATTGTAAGAAGTGCTTCGGTGTGGTACAATAAAGGTATCCATGCGCTTATCCAACTGCTTTGCCAAATTTTTACTTTTAGAAAGCCCCGTAACTACTTTTGAGTCCAATTACAAATCAATCTTATGTATTCCTGCTTGTTTAGGCGCTACTGTCGGTTTTCCAAAGCACTATTCGTTTGCCCCACCAGGTTGCATAAAAGCAGAGTTAACAAGGTACTTTCGAAAGTTAGCTCTCTGTCCATTTGCGTACTCTACCTCGTCCCAGCGTGCCAATGTTTTGATGTTGTTCCTAGCGAGAAGTTGTGTTGGAAGGATTTTACGACCAATGGACTTTGAACAATAGCCTTGATTTAATAGCGCTTCCAAACGGGTGCCGTTTATTTTAGTTTGGCAATAGTGGATTGCTTGAGCATAAGGTACTGTCTATTTTGTTCAAACGATCGCACAAATGTTGGCTAGTCCGAAAAAGTAGGTCATTCGAGAAAACTCACCGCAGCTTCATTCCGGGGGCAAGGTCCGGTCCAGGAGGGTATGAAGTCCTCTTTGGATTCTCCTTTTCTGTAGCCGGTGGCATGGGTTTGAAGTCCAGGGGCCGCCGTTCCTCTCATTCTCCACTCGAAAACACAGCAAGAAATCCTGGGAGGGTGGGTATAAAGTCCATCACCTCCCGTTAACCACACTGAAATACGGTTGTTTAGTAATTCGTTTTGTTGAAATTGGCTTAATCAAAGTGAAACTCACACTGTAGCTATATAACCGGGTGCCAAGTCCGGGTCAGTGAGGGTATGAAGTCCCCACTGACATCTCCTTCTGTAGCCGGCGGCATGGGTACAAAGTCCAGGGGCCGCCGTGAGGTTGGGTTCCAAGTCCAGAGCCTCCATCACACCGGGGATCAGGTCCGGCCCCGGGCAGGACCCATTCTGCACCGGGGAATTCTCGCCACTCTCGCGGCATCTAAATGAGATTATTCAATCTGTTGACGGGGCTGAAACTCACCATAAAAAGCAACCACTATTGCCGTAACCAATATATATCAATAAAAAAGAATGAGTAGGCGTAATTCCAGTAAGTACAGTCAGTGGCCCCCGTCAAGTAGTAAACAGTCAATCAGAAGGCTGAAAAACACTTAATTAACTAATGTATTTCTATGCAGATCTACTGTTTGACATTCCTTTGTCTCTCTGTCTCTCGGTCTCTCTGTCTCTCTGTTTCTCCGTCTTTCTGTTTCTCTGTTTCTCTTTTCCTCTCTCTCTGTGTCTCTCTTTCCCTCTCTCTCTCTCTCTCTCTCTCTCTCTCTCTCTCTGTATCTCTTTCCCTCTTTCTCTTTGTTTCTCTTTTCCTCTCGCTCTCCTTTTCTTTCTGTCTCTGTTGGCTGGGTTTGCACATGGTTAAGCTTTAAAACTCACTAAGTAATTCGAGTAGTTTGTTCCTCCTGTTCACATCGTAAAAACGATTTCGGCCACCGTCTCCCGAACCCTCTTGGCCAACATTTCTACCTTCTCCGAGATCACATCGATCTAATTCGGCAAGACGACGCATCAAGGTCATAGCGGAGCTTCTATAACGGCCAAGTCTTACGACCAGATCATGAACGTGAGGGCCAATTTCTGACTCGTTGTCAACTATTTGCATAAAGGCGGTCCATATGTCGTCGGTGAGAGAGGCCAACTCCTGGAATTTCACGCAATGTTAGATCATTTTATGGAATTTTACCTCCTCCAAGTGTTCGTCCAATCGAAGGTATCCTAGACTCCTGGTAGAAGACGAAGACACATAGGAGAGGGAAGGAACTCCTCGAAGCGTCGTGTCCGACATATGGCCTGGAGATGGAGAGCGGAGGGGCCTGACAGGGCTTGCCAGTTGAGCCGGGATAAACGGAGCAGGGGAAGCCGCAGGGGGGGATGGAGGAAGAGGCTCTGTCTGGCGACAACCCTCCGACGATCCTTTGACCCTAAAGCGAGCCTTTGATAAGGGAAAAAAGCGTGTTAAGCAGGTGAAGAGCTTCGGAAAGTGAAACTAACATTAGATGCCGTCGAACCCCTGTTTCTTTCGGTGGAGTTTCTTTGCGTGGCAGCAAAGGAGACATCGTCCATTTTTTGAGACGACTCCGCGGTGGTGGGCCTATCGGAGCTGGCCTTCAACTTGGGAGAATCCCCGCGTACCCGTGCGCTCCTTGACTAAAAAACACAATTTAGACATTTTCGTATGTTCATTTAAAAGATTTCAGAATCCAGTCAGAGACAAAGAAAAAGAGAAAGTGTTGGATTGATTTAGAGAAACTTACCCAACGTCTAGCCAGACGATCACCCCGAAACACAGCATAGCTTCGCTGACTATTTGCCAAAGAAATCGTGTGCTCTGAAGAAGAGGAACGGGGCCGAACCACGGCTCCATTCATGGCATCTTGGTCTTCAAGCCATTTTCTAACCGCCGCGTCAGCAGCATCATCCAGGGGAAGGGGGGCTAGGATGTCGGATCCGGGAGGGGATGGAGCCCGATGATCCTGCAAAAAAGGTTCTTAGAAGTGCCTTACAACCCAATTTCTTACTCTTCCTTTTCTCTATCTCTATCTCTATCTCTATCTCTATCTCTATCTCTATCTCTATCTCTATCTCTATCTCTATCTCTATCTCTATCTCTATCTCTATCTCTATCTCTATCTCTATCTCTGTCTCTCTGTCGCTCTGTCTCTCTGTCTCTCTGTCTCTCTGTCTCTCTGTCTCTCTCTCTCTCTGTCTCTCTGTTTCTCTGTCTCTCTGTCTCTCTGTCTCTCTGTCTCTCTGTCTCTCTGTCTCTCTGTCTCTCTGTCGCTCTGTCGCTCTGTCTCTCTGTCTCTCTGTCTCTCTGTCTCTCTGTCTCTCTGTCTCTCTGTCTCTCTGTCTCTCTGTCTCTCTGTCTCTCTGTCTCTCTGTCTCTCTGTCTCTCTGTCTCTCTGTCTCTCTGTCTCTCTGTCTCTCTGTCTCTCTGTCTCTCTGTCTCTCTGTCTCTCTGTCTCTCTGTCTCTCTGTCTCTCTGTCTCTCTGTCTCTCTGTCTCTCTGTCTCTCTGTCTCTCTGTCTCTCTGTCTCTCTGTCTCTCTGTCTCTCTGTCTCTCTGTCTCTCTGTCTCTCTGTCTCTCTGTCTCTCTGTCTCTCTGTCTCTCTGTCTCTCTGTCTCTCTGTCTCTCTGTCTCTCTGTCTCTCTGTCGCTCTGTCTCTCTGTCTCTCTGTCTCTCTGTCTCTCTGTCTCTCTGTTTCTCTGTCTCTCTGTCTCTCTGTCTCTCTGTCTCTCTGTCTCTGTGTCTCTCTGTCTCTCTGTCTCTCTGTCTCTCTGTCTCTCTGTCTCTCTGTCTCTCTGTCTCTCTGTCTCTCTGTCTCTCTGTATCTCTGTCTCTCTGTCTTTTTTCTCTCTGTAACTTACGGTGATGTTGATCTTGCGAGCCTTGATGACCCTTAATCCGATGGGGCTTGCACTCCTTCTCTTCAAATCGTTCCTCGCTGCCTCATCACCCTTAACCTCGGCCGGTGCCTTTAAAAATTGATAAATGTGCGGCATATAATTGAATTTACCGTCCTGGCCGTTGCGTGCGTATCCGTACTCCTTTTCGCGCCGTTTTTCATCGCCCTGCTCGAGGGAACACGCGGGACCGGGGTCGTATGGGTCCGTGCGGCCTTCGAAACCGCAGACGGCGTGATGCAGGTCGCCACGGTGGTGACACTGGACGCTGTAGAGCGAGTGGAAGATGGGAGAGGCGCCTTCTTGTTCTTCTTCTCCCTCTGTAATAATCAGTTGTTCAGTTTATTCGAATAAGCAATCAAAGCCACAGTATATATAGCTGTCGCCCAATCTAAATCGTGCCAATAAAATTAGAATGTTCAAGTGATGCTATGTTGGTATGGGAAATTCGTTGTCTAATCATTGTCAAAAGAGCTTGCTTTGCTTGTTTCCGCTTATTTTTAGCATAAGATTTCGGTTTGGCAGCAGCTATAGATCATTTGCCGAGGTACGGATTTTGTGTTCAAAAAGAGCCACATAAGCTTCAGTTTCAAGAAGCAGTTTTCAAGATGTGATTGTAACTCTGGGCTTGTTGGATACCCAAAATGAATTATTCTCTAGTTGGATAGTGCAGTGGTAACCAATATAGTGCTAAACGCGTAAACGGTTATGGGCTCAATTCCTGTCTTTGACTGAATCAAATTCCTTGCCGTCTTAAATTTCTAATTTTACTCATCTTTAACCCAAAGGCGGCAAAAATGAGACAACGTTCTTTTTGTGGACCACTATTTGGAAAGTGTAATTCCTCATCAGCATAAGCTCACTCATTTCCAAAAAAGACTGAATTAGGTTCGGTGGGCGCTTGATTCAAAACAACATAACGTGTGTTTTTGCAGCTAGTAAGGGCTTTTTTTAAGAAAGTGTGATTGATATGAAAATGAACATACCTTAAAAAGCTTCTTAACTCCGCCCCAAGCTCTCTGGAAGAATCCCTTGGGCTTCTCCTTCGCCTCCTCTTCCTTTCTCTTCTTCCTCATCTCCTTCTCCTTCCTCCTCTTCTCCCTCTCCTTCCTTCTCTCCTCCTGCTCTTCTTCATACGTGCCCTTCTCTTCGATGGCCTTCATCGTCTTACTGGCACGAGCCCGAATCTCCTCCCAACACTCTTTCTTTTCCTTCCTTGCCAGCTGGGGCGCCGGCCCGTTTCCGTCGCTGTTCTTCATGGGCTCCGCCCGGTTCTTATCCTTGGCATTCAGCCCCTCCGTCTTCGGAACTTTCTTCTTATCATCCACCTTGGTGGCCTTCTCGTTGTGTAGCTCTCCAGACGGCTGAAAAGAACAGGTTGGTCTTGAAAGATACAGATAGAGAGAGAGAGAGACAGAGACAGAGACAGAGAGACAGAGAGACAGAGAGACAGAGAGACAGAGAGACAGAGAGACAGAGAGACAGAGAGACAGAGAGACAGAGAGACAGAGAGACAGAGAGACAGAGAGACAGAGAGACAGAGAGACAGAGAGACAGAGAGACAGAGAGACAGAGAGACAGAGAGACAGAGAGACAGAGAGACAGAGAGACAGAGAGACAAAGAGACAGAGAGACAGAGAGACAGAGAGACAAAGAGACAGAGAGACAGGGAGACAGAGAGACAGAGACATAGAGACAGAGAGACAGAGAGACAGAGACGTAGAGACAGAGAGATAGAGAGACAGAGAGACAGAGACAGAGAGACAGAGAGACAGAGAGACAGAGACAGAGAGACAGAGAGACAGAGAGACAGAGAGACAAAGAGACAGAGAGACAGAGAGACAGAGAGACAAAGAGACAGAGAGACAGGGAGACAGAGAGACAGAGACATAGAGACAGAGAGACAGAGAGACAGAGACGTAGAGACAGAGAGATAGAGAGACAGAGAGACAGAGACAGAGAGATAGAGAGACAGAGAGACAGAGATACAGAGAGACAGAGACATCAGAGTTTAAGAAAGGAGAACTCACTTTTGCACAGCTGGGCGTGGGAGCGATGTTGTTGCCCTCCTGAAGCTCTTCCTCTTTGTTGGGCTCGGATCGATGCAGAGGGGGGACATCGTCGTCAGCATGGCGTTTTCCAAAACGGTTTCCCATTGCGATAACCGTGTTTCAGGTTTTCGGCAGATTGAATGAAGAGGATCCATGTCCACGCCACGCACTTCCACGGTTGTGTGCAAATTTTTGTCAGTTTCATTTGAATTTTTATCAGTTTCACTCCCGTGGAGTTGGAGATTGGAGGTCGTAATATGTAAATATGGTTCTCGAGACAGAGAGCAAATTAAACGGTTCTTTCCATCCTTCTTTCTATGCGATGATTGCTTCACAAATGGTTGATTAGCATCAGGTTTTCAAAAATACATCGGCAACAGAAGACCGTATACCATAATCTCACCAATGGTAAGAATTACAAATGATTGGAGTACAAACCATTTATAATGAAAACAATATTACATGCTTACAACGATTAAATCTCTTTTTCTTTCTGTAACACATAAACTCTAGCAAGAGCCACTTTCAGAAGTATAACTACGCCTAGAGCAATTGAAATCACTAAGCTGCCAGCGAACAAAATGCTGTCAATACAGTAAAATTGCAGAAATGATAACTGCGTGGAGGGTAGTCTCAGGTGCTCCAGAGGACCGAATTCTATCAAAAGACGGGCCCATCGTTGAATCGCCTTCCTGTACTCTTCGTCTTTTCCCTTCAAAACGGCGGCGGCTAGGGAGGCTTTGTAGGCAATTTCACTGAAATTCAACAATTTTGAAGCGAAAAGGTGGAATCTTACTTGTTTGGAGCAAGAGTCTTTTTCAATGCGGCTACCAACGTGTTCTTTGAAAGGAGGTGTCGTTCCAGAATGACTGTGAGGCCTCGGCTTTCTGAAGGAGCACGGGTTTTATTAAATAGTAGAATAAACGAACCTGCATTTTTGGCATTGCTGTATTGATCTGCAAAGAGGGGGATTGTTATGGAGGGTTTTCCTGTGAAGGAAACTTCAATGAGAGAGTTCATTCCGCCGTGGGTGATGAACAGACTCAGGCGAGGGTCTCCTGAAAAAGAAGAATGAGGGAGAAAAACGCAGAGAGAGAGAGAGAGATGAGGAAAGGAGCTGAGACAAAATGAGACAAAGTGAGGTGAGGTGAGGTGAGGTGAAACTGTCGGATAGAGAGGCGAGAAGAGGAGCGGAATGGCTTACTCACCTAACAGATCATTCTGAGGAACCCATTCCGTTGGTACAACATTTTCATGATCGGTGAAATTCACCGTATCGTTTTCACATTTCTCATATTTCCAGAGGAAAGTGGTGTCGGGAAACTCGTCGAACGCAGCCAGAATGCCTAAAAGTTTATGTTATTTAGATTCGCGTATGTGTGAATCTTTGAAAATTGCTTGTGTTCACCGCTGACATGGTACGGGTGCCAGTAAACACGGTCAGTTTTGTATGGATGAAAAGAGCCAGTTAGAAAATATCATCTACCTTCTTTAAGATGAGGTGGCATTTTGCACGACTGCATGAAAGTTCCCAATGAAAAAAGAACATTCGAGGATCTCTGGGACAGAAGAGAGTCAAGGTCCTAAATCTCTCAATTCCTCTTATTTCAAGCAGACGTTACCTTGCTGAGAGGCTTAGGAGGGTGAACATTGGCTCCGCCCACATACTGGAACATATTTGTAGTTGGACGAGGAGTCGTGGTGAATTCATTGACGTTTGAGAGAATCACTCCAACTTGCCTCTGAAAATAACAAGTTTCTGTGAATTTGTTAAAATCCACCTTCATAACTTCCAGGAGATCAGGAAATCCCGGATACTGCTCTTGGAACATGGCATTCATGTTTTTCCTGCTCAAATGTACTGTTAGTCTGTCTTCTAAAACAGCTTGGAAGTTGTCAAATCTTTCCATAAAAGTCATGTTCTCACTGTAAGAAGTTATCCAAACTGAAAATCAGACGAAAACTATAAACTGAGGTAAAATACATGGAACGAAGCTAGGTGAGTCGGCGAGGCCTGTGAGTTCAAACTGATGAATAGATGTGCCTAAAGCAGCTCCAACCATGCTTGTCTTGATTCCAATGAGCTGAAGGTTTGAAATTATCTCATTGCTTAACTCACTCACTCACCTCACCTCACCTCACCTCACCTCACCTCACCTCACCTCACCTCACCTCCCCTCACCTCACCTCACCTCACCTCACCTCACCTCACCTCACCTCACCTCACCTCACCTCACCTCACCTCACCTCACCTCACCTCACCTCACCTCACCTCTCTCTCTCTCTCTCTCTCTCTCTCTCTCTCTCTCTCTCTCTCTCCCTCTCCCTCTCCCTCTCCCTCTCTCTCTCTCTCTCTCTCTCTCTCTCTCTCTCTCTCCATATCCTACCTCAAACAATCCAACTGATCCGAGTGTATACATTTCTGCCATCCCTAAATCGAACTTGCTCTCCCTGAGTCGTTCCAATAGATCCTTATCTTCCAAAAGGCCTTAAAAAGAAGAATTATTAACATTTTATGATAAAAACCTTTAAAAACGGCGGTTGTAGTGATTTCAAATTTATCAAAGTCCTTTTTGTTCATAGCTCGTCCATTCGGCGAAGGCTGAGACCAAAAGTCCGCCGTTTTGACGCTAAAAATGGCAGTAAATTTGATGAATCGCAAAAGTAACCTCATTTCGGATAATTCAGTTTTTATAGAGTACGGCGATCGATAAATGATTTTATGGATGGAGGGATCCTTGCAGCCGAAAGGGGCTACAGTTTCGTCTATGATAGGGGATAGGACAGTCTGAAATTTTAGTTTTATTCTAATCAGTAAATATAGAAACTCACAACATTGTGCCCATCTTGAGCCAGGAGATCTGCTATGTTTCCAAGAAATCGGACATGGCTGTGACTGAGAATTGGGTTGTAGACAAGAATATTTGAACATGTAACAGTTGATATAAGTAGAAGTATTCTGGAGATCATGTCTGAAAGCTAAGCTTAGAAAATAACTTAAAAGGATTTATGGAGACAGTTGAGAAAAGGGACGAGAGAGTTAGAGACCGAATTAGTGAAAGGGATCGACGGGGGTTTTTTCAGAATTGCATTATAATGAGCTCTTTGCAAGTATTTTGAGCATAACCGTTGCCTGGAGCGGATTTCGGAAAAATTACTTCAATCGGAATTCATCGATTTGCATTTATTACATTTCCAATCAGAAAAGGTCCCTGACGGTCCCTTTAAAAGAAGCAGCATGGGGATCCAGGCTGAAAAAAATATACTAATGAGGACTTTGCAGCCATTCTGTGAAAAACTGTTCCGTGAAGTGGTATTGGAAATTTTTTTTCTAATTGGAAAGCCGTAATGTGCTTACGGCTCATTTGCGCTTGGAAAAGGCCACTGAAGGTCATTTTAAAGGAACAGTCAGAGTGGTTTTACAACATTGGTTAAATTAAAAGAGAACAATTTGCTGATTTTGACAATTTGTATGACTATGGGTCGCAATGTATTCGTTTTCAAAGAAATTCGCTCCAACGTCGCCTAAACGGTTCTCAAAACGAGCAAGTACGCCCTACGAGAGATAGAGACAAGAGAAAGAAGTAGAAAGAGAGAGGGAGAGAGAGAGAGAGAGAGAATCAAACTTCAACATGCTAGACAGAGACCTACACACAGAAGACAGCCACCGCTCATTATATACCAACAGATCCCGTGTTATTATCAATGATTGCCGTGCTTTGAGTCCTACCACGAACCACACGAAGTGTTTTCCTTATCACTGTGACAATAGTCTTATCGTTCTATCAAAAACGTGTATATAAGGTGCGCCACATCATGTTCTCAGAGTGCAGCCCAGAAGAGACTGTCCCACTGTTTGACGATTTTAAAGTCTATTACTCTTTTGCACTTTGTCACTTTTTCTTCCTTTTTACCATTTTTTGTCGTTTTACAAAATTTTACGTTTTAAACAATTGAAAGTTTTATAACAACATTTTTTTAAAGTTTTATAATTTTATATTTAATTCAAAAAAAAGTTTTATAAGCAATACAACAATGTTAGAGCGCTTTGACCTTCTGGGAAGATGAGATCTTTCGAAATACGTAAAATGCAATCCTGATAAGAAAAACAACAGCCAACAACACAAACACGACAATCCCTACTGTAAAAGAAATGCAATCGATGCAATATAGTTGGAGAAGAGATAAATGGGAGGAGGGTAGTCTCAAGTGTTCCAAGGGGCCGAATTCTATCAAAAGACGGGCCCATCTTTGAATCGCCTTCCTGTACTCTTCGTCTTTTCCTTTCAAAACAGCTGCGGCTAGGGAGGCTTTGTAGGCAATTTCACTGAAATTCAGCAATTTTGAAGCGAAAAGGTGGAATCTTACTTGTTTGGAGCAAGAGTCTTTTTCAATGCGGCTACCAACGTGTCCTTTGAGAGAAGGTGTCGTTCCAGGATGACTGTGAGGCCTCGGCTTTCTGAAGGAGCACGGGTTTGAAAAAAAAACTATGGAATGAACAAACAAGCATTTTTGGCATTACTGTATTGATCGGCAAAAAGAGGGATTGTAATTGTGGGTTTACCAGTGAAGGAGACTTCAATGAGGGAGTTCATTCCGCCGTGTGTGATGAACACGCTCAGGCGAGGGTCTCCTAAAAGTGAAATGTGGGAGAAGCAGAAAGTGAAATAGTGTTAGAGAAAGAGGCGCGGGAGGCAAAAGACAGAGGGAGACTTACTCACCTAACAGATCATTCTGAGGAAGCCACTCTTTGGGAACAACATTAGGATGATCGCTGAAATCCACCGTGTCGTTTTCACACTTTTCATATTTCCATAAGAATGTGGTGTCAGGAAACTCATCGAAAGCAGCCAGAATACCTAAAAGTATAATTTGGTAAAAGTTTTGCAATTGTGAATCACGGCTTGTCTGTACTGCCGATATGGTACGGGTTCCACGTCATTTTGAAATTGTTTCTTACTTTTTTTTAGGTGGGTAGGCATTTTACAAGATTCGATAAAAGATCCCAACGAAAATAGAACATTAGTCGATCTTTTAGACAGAAGAGAGTCGAGTTCCTAAATCTCTCAATTCCTCTGTTTTCCTAAAAATTTTTACCTTGCTGAGAGGCTTAGGAGGGTGAACATTGGCTCCGCCCACATACTGGAACATATTTGTAGTTGGACGAGGAGTTGTGGTGAATTCATTGACGTTTGAGAGAATTACTCCAACTTGTCTCTGAAAAAAACAAGTTTCTGTGAATTTGTTAAAATCTACCTTCATAACTTCTAAGAGGTCAGGGAAACCTGGGTAATGTTCTTGGAACATTGTATTGACCTTTTGAGAGTTTAAATATGAACCTAATTTGCTTTCGAGAACGGCTCGGAAGTTATCAAATCTTTCGAGGAAAGACATCTTTTCGCTGTATGAAGTGATCCAAACTGGAATTCAGAAAGTAGATGAGAAGTAAGGTAAATAACCTGGAACGAAGCTGGGCGAGTAGGCGAGGCCTGTGAGTTCCGATTGGTGGGCGGTTGCCCCTAGGGCAGCACAAGCCATACTTGTCTTTATGCCGATGAGCTAAAAATGCCCATTTTTCTCACTGCCTCACACACACGCACACACGCACACACGCACACACGCAGAACTGTCTTTTGTGTCCTACCTCAAAGAGTCCAACTATTCCAAGCGCGTACATCTCAGACACACCCAAATCGAACTTGCTCTCCCGAAGTTGTTCCAATAGAACCTTATCTTCCAAGAGACCTAAACTAAGAAATCATACTCCTATTTTCAAAGTGAACCACCTTTGAAAACAGCTGTACCACTGATTTCCATCCTTTCAAAATCTTTTTTGCTCATCGCTCGTCCATTTGGTGGAGGTTGAGACCAAAAGTCAGCCGCTTTGACGCTGAAACTTGATTTCAACTTGGGGGATCATAATCAAAACCTCATGTCGGAGATTTCAGTTTTTTGGATGTATAATGATCTATAAATGATTTTGTGAATTGAATGATTTTTGCAGCCAAATGGGGCGACACTTTCATCTTGAACTGGGGACAGAATTGTCTGAAATTCAAGTTTCTTGCGATATTGTAAATTAGCTGCTTACGACGTTATGGCCATCTTGAGCGAGAAGGTTGGCTATATTACCGAGGAATCGAACATGGCTGTGACCAAGGGTTGGATTGTAAACCAGAATATATGAGCAAGAAATAGTAGAAACGAGGAAGAGCAATTTGAAGAAGAACATATCTGAAAGCAGTGTAATTTGCGATAAGATGTGAAAAGATGGAGCGGTGTGTGTGCGCTGCTAGAGGATCAAGCGTTTGAATAAATCGACGGTGCACTACACTCGGGCCATCATTGCTCCTTAAATACGGCAGCAAGTGTGTTATCATCAATCATTGTCGTGCTTTGAATCCCCCACTCAAAACTACGTAGTTATCTGTCTGTCAGCGATAAGGGTACAAACAGATAAGACAGCAAGTTAGCCGAGTGTAGTCTAACAATGAGTACTGTTTAGTTATTTGTTGGTATCATGACAGTTTGATGGCTAGACTGACTATATTGAACAAAGCATTGACCAGTCAACCAGATTGGTTGTGTTAGATTTATCATCTTGGGAGATTTATACAACCGCACCATTCTCACAGAATTGTTGACCAATTGTCCCAAATAACCTACATATGTAGTCTGAAGGCATCCGAAGAAGTTGTTTCAGCAACTTAACATTCAAAGGAAGCTTAATATGGCCAAAGCCACATGACAAGCCAACACAAGCGTCGGACATCTGTTCTGTTCATTAAGATAAATTTCGGTTTATGTAAGACAAGGTTAAAAATGCTAATATTTGTGTGTTTTAAGCCAAATCTACTTTTGTCGTTTATTAATTAGGTGTAAATGGTCTCAGAAGAATCAAAAGGTCGCCATTCTATGGACATTGGTCATCTCGTCGCAATCTATTTGGGTGCAAATTTCCATGACATGAAGACTGGAAAATCATCGTTACAAAAGGAGAAGAAGTTGGTTTTATTGCAAAACATACCCACACAAAACTTGACCATACACATGTTAAAGCTTTTTCACTTTCTGGGAAGATGAGATCTTTCGAAATACGTAAAATGCAATCCTGATAAGAAAAACAACAGCCAACAACACAAACACGACAATCCCTACTGTAAAAGAAATGCAATCGATGCAATATAGTTGGAGAAGAGATAAATGGGAGGAGGGTAGTCTCAAGTGTTCCAAGGGGCCGAATTCTATCAAAAGACGGGCCCATCTTTGAATCGCCTTCCTGTACTCTTCGTCTTTTCCTTTCAAAACAGCTGCGGCTAGGGAGGCTTTGTAGGCAATTTCACTGAAATTCAACAATTTTGAAGCGAAAAGGTGGAATCTTACTTGTTTGGAGCAAGAGTCTTTTTCAATGCGGCTACCAACGTGTCCTTTGAGAGAAGGTGTCGTTCCAGGATGACTGTGAGGCCTCGGCTTTCTGAAGGAGCACGGGTTTAAAAAAAAACTATGGAATGAACAAACCAGCATTTTTGGCATTGCTGTATTGATCGGCAAAGAGGGGAATTGTAATTGTAGGTTTTCCAGTGAAGGAGACTTCAATGAGGGAGTTCATTCCGCCGTGGGTGATGAACAGGCTTAGGCGAGGGTCTCCTGAAAATTCAATAAGAGACCGATGCATAGAAAAAGGTATTCTTGAGGAGACAAGAAATGAGATATAGAGATTTAGAGAGGGAGAGAGAGAGAATGTGAGACTGAGGCGAGAGGCGCCGAGGCGAAATAGGTTTACTCACCCAACAGATCATTCTGAGGAAGCCACTCCTTCGGCACAACATTAGGGTGAGCGCTGAAATCCACCGTGTCGTTATCACACTTTTCATATTTCCACAAGAAAGTAGTGTCCAGAAATTCGTCAAAAGCCGACAGAATGCCTTGAAAAACTGAATTTTTGAATTTTATTGTGCCCTACCTTCTTTCAAGTGAGTAGGCATCAGGCAAGTCTGTAGGAATGACCCCAATGAGAACAGAACGTTAGTAGACCTTAGGGAAAGAAGAGAATCTAGCTCCTGAATTGAATGTTTTGTTAAAAGAAAGAAAACCCTACCTTATTAAGGGGCTTAGGAGGGTGAACATTTGCTCCGCCCACATACTGAACCATGTTTGTACTGGGGCGAGGTGTTTCTGTGAATTCGTTAACATTGGACAGCACAACTCCCACTTGTCTCTGAAAAGTAACTTAAAACTATGAGTGGGTTTGCATTTCAAACCTGCATAACTTCAAAAAGATCAGGAAAGCCTGGATAGTGTTCCTGGAACATGTTGTTATCAGCCCTCCATCCTAAATAGTGGCCAAGCTTTGATTCCATGACCGCTCGCCAATTGTCGAATCTTTCTAGGAAGTTCATTTTCTCACTGTATGTTGTGATCCAGACTGAAATTTTGTAGTTTTATTTTGAAAAGTTAAGAAAAGGTTTACCTGGAACAAAACTGGGAGAGTAGGCGAGACCGAGGAGGTCAGATTGGAATACGGTCGAGCCCAGAGCAGCGCCAACCATGCTGGATTTGATTCCAACTAACTGAAAACAAGGTTATCACTGTCCTCTCTGTATCTCTGTCTCTCTGTCTCTCTGTCTCTCTGTCTCTCCATGTCTCTGTCTCTCGCTGTTTCTCGCTGTCTCTGTCTCTCTCTCTCTGTCTCTCTGTCGCTCTCTCTCTCTGACTCTCTGTCTCTCTGTCTCTCTCTCTATCTCTCTCTGTCTCTCTGTCTCTCTGTCTCTCTGTCTCTCTGTCTCTCTCTGTCTCTCTGTATCTTTTTCTCCTTCTCTCACTTACCTCAAAAAGTCCAACACTGCCCAAAGAGTACATTTCAGTGACTCCCAAATCAAACTTGCTTTCCCTCAGTTCCTCTAAGAATTTCTTGTCCTTCAGAAGAGCTTTAATTATCAAATTATTTAAAGTTAATTATACATTTGTACCTTCATACATGTGTTTCAGACCGCTTTTCATCATTTTAACATCACCGGCATTCATCGCTCTTCCCTTCGGAGGAGGTTCCGTCCAGAAATCACTTGATTTCACACTGAAATAGAGTCAGTTTGCTTCGTTTTGAAGACTTAATTACCTAACAGAAGAATATTCATTTGAGATGGAGTATCGAATTTTGTTAATAGAAGGATCTTTACATCCAAATGGAGCAACACTTTCATCCAAAACGGGTGTCAGCACGGTCTGAAATTGAGATTTCAGCAAGAAAGTGATTTTTGCACTTACGACATTGTGACCGTCTTTTGCCAGGAGATCGGCGATATTTCCAAGAAATCTAACATGACTGTGGCCGATTGTGGGGTTGAACACAAGAATATTTGAACTGGAGACTATAGAGATTAGAGTGAGAAGAAGAATCATCTTCTGAAAATAGTTATTTGGGTTGGGAGCTGGAGGCGAATGTGTGTGTGTGTGTGTGTGTGTGTGTGTGTGTGTGTGTGTGTGTGTGTGTGTGTGTGTGTGTGTGTGTGTGTGTGTGTGTGTGTGTGTGTGTGTGTGTGTGTGTGTGTGTGAAAGAGACAGAGAGATAGAGGGAGATATAAAGACAGAGACAGAAAGGTCACTTCTCTTAGCCAACCGCCTTTTAAGTACCACTCCTTTTTGCGATTTGATGCCCAGTCGTACTTCGTAGTCGGCGCAGAATGGTATCAAGTCACAATCTGTCAGACGACATCAACCTGATCGTCTTAACACCCAGCTGTTTCGTGATTTGTGATGTGAAACGGCATAAGTCGCGCAGAAAAACACCGGTTTGTCGTTGAATGACCTTTGAAGTTATCATTACAAAAAGAAAACAATTGGTTAGGAGACTCTTGCTGCGGAAACTGCGATAACGTCGAATTGTGATAAAATTATGCATTGTTAGAAGAAATTATGCATGTGAATGCTTCCTTTGAGCAGAATGAGAGGAACTTTGCAGTTGTTATGGTTACTTCACATAAAATGCCATTAAAAGAGCAGGTTATGATGTCAACCTTTTCTCTTCGTCTCTGTCTTTGTTTTCGTATATCTCTCTCTTTACTTTCTCTATCTCCCTCTTACCCTCTCTATCTCTCTCTTTCCCCTTCTCTTCTTTCTCCCTACCTTCAGCTCTTCTTTTCCTTTTTTGTGCTCTGCGAACTAACCTCCGTTGAATTTGAATAAAGTAGAAAGAGGTAGAATATTTCTCTTGCTCACATCTTTTCATTTCAAAGGGCATCAATAGATCGAACTTTGCCTTCGGAAAGATAAAAACTTTATTTTTGCGGTTTAGATTTTGCGAACCACAGCGCACAATTCACCATTCACTGCTTATCCTGTCTGTTTTGCCTGTCCGGATTCCCCGAAGAGGCTTTTCCAAAAAATGCGGTTTGTTGACACACGTTTCCGCGGTCAGAACGCCTTAGTACCTTGAGATACTGGGTTAAAACCAACGCTCCCTGGGCCGGTGGCCTATATCTGCATGGGAGAACGCCGATTTGGTTTGGAGGTCGCAGCGGCGCTCTAACCCGCGGCAGACTGCCAGGGTGTCAGAGACGCAGAGGAGACAAATGAGGTTGTGCGTTTCGCAATGCGGCAATTTTAGGTTCACTCACAAAAATTGGTATAGAGTTCACTTCATACTGTCTGATTTTTGAATTAAATAATATATTTATTATTATAAAATAATTATTATAAAATTGTCACTCTATATACAGATATCTTCTCCCAATCGGTTCTATCCTTGGTGTCTAGTAGTAGTTGCCATGTAATTGTCCAAGATGCAGACCTCAGGGTTGGTAGGTGATGTCATCTGAAGGCCGGAAGGAAGCGACATCTCGTAGATGTAACGGCTCCAAGTGATAGTAGTCTTAGCCATCAGTTGAGCCAAGAGTAGATGGATATCTTCAGGAATCCCCAGAATCTTCAAAGTCTCCCAGTTGCCCTTCCTCCAACTGCCCAGAGCTCCAACAACGAGGGAGTGAAGACTTACGCGGGCCGAAGGATTCCCGATCCGAATAAGTTTCACAAGGGGAGTGTACTTCCAGATCTTTTCTTCGTGAGCTTCTTCCATTCTTCTTGGCTCGTATTCCAAGGGACAGGTCACGTCCACCACTATGATCTCGTCCTTCCATCTCAGAATCAGGTCCGGTCTCTGAGAATCGCAATCGGTGTAAAGGGCTTCGGGAACTGTTTCATCCAGAGTCAAAAACTTTATGCCAGCCTTTTCTCCCTTCTGGATTCCTTGCACCAAAAGGTCTTGAACAGCATTGTGCCTCGCCTTGACCATTACCATGTTGACGTCGCAGAGAGTGATGACATGGGCGAAGGTGTGATTTTTGTAACCGCAATGAGGACATGAAGGTTTCCATCTCACTGTATCTCCTGGCATCGAAGTGGTCTTGGTTTTTGCCTTATGGATGAAGATTTCATCCTCAGCGGAAAAAAAAATCACACCTTCGCCCATGTCACCACTCTCTGCGACGTCAACATGGTAATGGTCAAGGCGAGGCACAATGCTGTTCAAGACCTTTTGGTGCAAGGAATCCAGAAGGGAGAAAAGGCTGGCATAAAGTTTTTGACTCTGGATGAAACAGTTCCCGAAGCCCTTTACACCGATTGCGATTCTCAGAGACCGGACCTGATTCTGAGATGGAAGGACGAGATCATAGTGGTGGACGTGACCTGTCCCTTGGAATACGAGCCAAGAAGAATGGAAGAAGCTCACGAAGAAAAGATCTGGAAGTACACTCCCCTTGTGAAACTTATTCGGATCGGGAATCCTTCGGCCCGCGTAAGTCTTCACTCCCTCGTTGTTGGAGCTCTGGGCAGTTGGAGGAAGGGCAACTGGGAGACTTTGAAGATTCTGGGGATTCCTGAAGATATCCATCTACTCTTGGCTCAACTGATGGCTAAGACTACTATCACTTGGAGCCGTTACATCTACGAGATGTCGCTTCCTTCCGGCCTTCAGATGACATCACCTACCAACCCTGAGGTCTGCATCTTGGACAATTACATGGCAACTACTACTAGACACCAAGGATAGAACCGATTGGGAGAAGATA
The DNA here is from genome assembly GCA_964057215.1 of Oscheius myriophilus. Taxonomy (NCBI): domain Eukaryota; kingdom Metazoa; phylum Nematoda; class Chromadorea; order Rhabditida; family Rhabditidae; genus Oscheius; species Oscheius myriophilus. Next base: position 7,802,952 of record OZ059903.1, on the reverse strand, counting down.
TCTGTATATAGAGTGACAATTTTATAATAATTATTTTATAATAATAAATATATTATTTAATTCAAAAATCAGACAGTATGAAGTGAACTCTATACCAATTTTTGTGAGTGAACCTAAAATTGCCGCATTGCGAAACGCACAACCTCATTTGTCTCCTCTGCGTCTCTGACACCCTGGCAGTCTGCCGCGGGTTAGAGCGCCGCTGCGACCTCCAAACCAAATCGGCGTTCTCCCATGCAGATATAGGCCACCGGCCCAGGGAGCGTTGGTTTTAACCCAGTATCTCAAGGTACTAAGGCGTTCTGACCGCGGAAACGTGTGTCAACAAACCGCATTTTTTGGAAAAGCCTCTTCGGGGAATCCGGACAGGCAAAACAGACAGGATAAGCAGTGAATGGTGAATTGTGCGCTGTGGTTCGCAAAATCTAAACCGCAAAAATAAAGTTTTTATCTTTCCGAAGGCAAAGTTCGATCTATTGATGCCCTTTGAAATGAAAAGATGTGAGCAAGAGAAATATTCTACCTCTTTCTACTTTATTCAAATTCAACGGAGGTTAGTTCGCAGAGCACAAAAAAGGAAAAGAAGAGCTGAAGGTAGGGAGAAAGAAGAGAAGGGGAAAGAGAGAGATAGAGAGGGTAAGAGGGAGATAGAGAAAGTAAAGAGAGAGATATACGAAAACAAAGACAGAGACGAAGAGAAAAGGTTGACATCATAACCTGCTCTTTTAATGGCATTTTATGTGAAGTAACCATAACAACTGCAAAGTTCCTCTCATTCTGCTCAAAGGAAGCATTCACATGCATAATTTCTTCTAACAATGCATAATTTTATCACAATTCGACGTTATCGCAGTTTCCGCAGCAAGAGTCTCCTAACCAATTGTTTTCTTTTTGTAATGATAACTTCAAAGGTCATTCAACGACAAACCGGTGTTTTTCTGCGCGACTTATGCCGTTTCACATCACAAATCACGAAACAGCTGGGTGTTAAGACGATCAGGTTGATGTCGTCTGACAGATTGTGACTTGATACCATTCTGCGCCGACTACGAAGTACGACTGGGCATCAAATCGCAAAAAGGAGTGGTACTTAAAAGGCGGTTGGCTAAGAGAAGTGACCTTTCTGTCTCTGTCTTTATATCTCCCTCTATCTCTCTGTCTCTTTCACACACACACACACACACACACACACACACACACACACACACACACACACACACACACACACACACACGCACACACACACACACACACACACACACACACACACACACACACACGCACACACACACACACACACACACACACACACACACACACACACACACACACACACACACATTCGCCTCCAGCTCCCAACCCAAATAACTATTTTCAGAAGATGATTCTTCTTCTCACTCTAATCTCTATAGTCTCCAGTTCAAATATTCTTGTGTTCAACCCCACAATCGGCCACAGTCATGTTAGATTTCTTGGAAATATCGCCGATCTCCTGGCAAAAGACGGTCACAATGTCGTAAGTGCAAAAATCACTTTCTTGCTGAAATCTCAATTTCAGACCGTGCTGACACCCGTTTTGGATGAAAGTGTTGCTCCATTTGGATGTAAAGATCCTTCTATTAACAAAATTCGATACTCCATCTCAAATGAATATTCTTCTGTTAGGTAATTAAGTCTTCAAAACGAAGCAAACTGACTCTATTTCAGTGTGAAATCAAGTGATTTCTGGACGGAACCTCCTCCGAAGGGAAGAGCGATGAATGCCGGTGATGTTAAAATGATGAAAAGCGGTCTGAAACACATGTATGAAGGTACAAATGTATAATTAACTTTAAATAATTTGATAATTAAAGCTCTTCTGAAGGACAAGAAATTCTTAGAGCAACTGAGGGAAAGCAAGTTTGATTTGGGAGTCACTGAAATGTACTCTTTGGGCAGTGTTGGACTTTTTGAGGTAAGTGAGAGAAGGAGAAAAAGATACAGAGAGACAGAGAGAGACAGAGAGACAGAGAGACAGAGAGACAGAGAGACAGAGAGAGATAGAGAGAGAGACAGAGAGACAGAGAGTCAGAGAGAGAGAGCGACAGAGAGACAGAGAGAGAGAGACAGAGACAGCGAGAAACAGCGAGAGACAGAGACATGGAGAGACAGAGAGACAGAGAGACAGAGAGACAGAGATACAGAGAGGACAGTGATAACCTTGTTTTCAGTTAGTTGGAATCAAATCCAGCATGGTTGGCGCTGCTCTGGGCTCGACCGTATTCCAATCTGACCTCCTCGGTCTCGCCTACTCTCCCAGTTTTGTTCCAGGTAAACCTTTTCTTAACTTTTCAAAATAAAACTACAAAATTTCAGTCTGGATCACAACATACAGTGAGAAAATGAACTTCCTAGAAAGATTCGACAATTGGCGAGCGGTCATGGAATCAAAGCTTGGCCACTATTTAGGATGGAGGGCTGATAACAACATGTTCCAGGAACACTATCCAGGCTTTCCTGATCTTTTTGAAGTTATGCAGGTTTGAAATGCAAACCCACTCATAGTTTTAAGTTACTTTTCAGAGACAAGTGGGAGTTGTGCTGTCCAATGTTAACGAATTCACAGAAACACCTCGCCCCAGTACAAACATGGTTCAGTATGTGGGCGGAGCAAATGTTCACCCTCCTAAGCCCCTTAATAAGGTAGGGTTTTCTTTCTTTTAACAAAACATTCAATTCAGGAGCTAGATTCTCTTCTTTCCCTAAGGTCTACTAACGTTCTGTTCTCATTGGGGTCATTCCTACAGACTTGCCTGATGCCTACTCACTTGAAAGAAGGTAGGGCACAATAAAATTCAAAAATTCAGTTTTTCAAGGCATTCTGTCGGCTTTTGACGAATTTCTGGACACTACTTTCTTGTGGAAATATGAAAAGTGTGATAACGACACGGTGGATTTCAGCGCTCACCCTAATGTTGTGCCGAAGGAGTGGCTTCCTCAGAATGATCTGTTGGGTGAGTAAACCTATTTCGCCTCGGCGCCTCTCGCCTCAGTCTCACATTCTCTCTCTCTCCCTCTCTAAATCTCTATATCTCATTTCTTGTCTCCTCAAGAATACCTTTTTCTATGCATCGGTCTCTTATTGAATTTTCAGGAGACCCTCGCCTAAGCCTGTTCATCACCCACGGCGGAATGAACTCCCTCATTGAAGTCTCCTTCACTGGAAAACCTACAATTACAATTCCCCTCTTTGCCGATCAATACAGCAATGCCAAAAATGCTGGTTTGTTCATTCCATAGTTTTTTTTTAAACCCGTGCTCCTTCAGAAAGCCGAGGCCTCACAGTCATCCTGGAACGACACCTTCTCTCAAAGGACACGTTGGTAGCCGCATTGAAAAAGACTCTTGCTCCAAACAAGTAAGATTCCACCTTTTCGCTTCAAAATTGTTGAATTTCAGTGAAATTGCCTACAAAGCCTCCCTAGCCGCAGCTGTTTTGAAAGGAAAAGACGAAGAGTACAGGAAGGCGATTCAAAGATGGGCCCGTCTTTTGATAGAATTCGGCCCCTTGGAACACTTGAGACTACCCTCCTCCCATTTATCTCTTCTCCAACTATATTGCATCGATTGCATTTCTTTTACAGTAGGGATTGTCGTGTTTGTGTTGTTGGCTGTTGTTTTTCTTATCAGGATTGCATTTTACGTATTTCGAAAGATCTCATCTTCCCAGAAAGTGAAAAAGCTTTAACATGTGTATGGTCAAGTTTTGTGTGGGTATGTTTTGCAATAAAACCAACTTCTTCTCCTTTTGTAACGATGATTTTCCAGTCTTCATGTCATGGAAATTTGCACCCAAATAGATTGCGACGAGATGACCAATGTCCATAGAATGGCGACCTTTTGATTCTTCTGAGACCATTTACACCTAATTAATAAACGACAAAAGTAGATTTGGCTTAAAACACACAAATATTAGCATTTTTAACCTTGTCTTACATAAACCGAAATTTATCTTAATGAACAGAACAGATGTCCGACGCTTGTGTTGGCTTGTCATGTGGCTTTGGCCATATTAAGCTTCCTTTGAATGTTAAGTTGCTGAAACAACTTCTTCGGATGCCTTCAGACTACATATGTAGGTTATTTGGGACAATTGGTCAACAATTCTGTGAGAATGGTGCGGTTGTATAAATCTCCCAAGATGATAAATCTAACACAACCAATCTGGTTGACTGGTCAATGCTTTGTTCAATATAGTCAGTCTAGCCATCAAACTGTCATGATACCAACAAATAACTAAACAGTACTCATTGTTAGACTACACTCGGCTAACTTGCTGTCTTATCTGTTTGTACCCTTATCGCTGACAGACAGATAACTACGTAGTTTTGAGTGGGGGATTCAAAGCACGACAATGATTGATGATAACACACTTGCTGCCGTATTTAAGGAGCAATGATGGCCCGAGTGTAGTGCACCGTCGATTTATTCAAACGCTTGATCCTCTAGCAGCGCACACACACCGCTTTATCTCTCTATCTTTTCACATCTTATCGCAAATTACACTGCTTTCAGATATGTTCTTCTTCAAATTGCTCTTCCTCGTTTCTACTATTTCTTGCTCATATATTCTGGTTTACAATCCAACCCTTGGTCACAGCCATGTTCGATTCCTCGGTAATATAGCCAACCTTCTCGCTCAAGATGGCCATAACGTCGTAAGCAGCTAATTTACAATATCGCAAGAAACTTGAATTTCAGACAATTCTGTCCCCAGTTCAAGATGAAAGTGTCGCCCCATTTGGCTGCAAAAATCATTCAATTCACAAAATCATTTATAGATCATTATACATCCAAAAAACTGAAATCTCCGACATGAGGTTTTGATTATGATCCCCCAAGTTGAAATCAAGTTTCAGCGTCAAAGCGGCTGACTTTTGGTCTCAACCTCCACCAAATGGACGAGCGATGAGCAAAAAAGATTTTGAAAGGATGGAAATCAGTGGTACAGCTGTTTTCAAAGGTGGTTCACTTTGAAAATAGGAGTATGATTTCTTAGTTTAGGTCTCTTGGAAGATAAGGTTCTATTGGAACAACTTCGGGAGAGCAAGTTCGATTTGGGTGTGTCTGAGATGTACGCGCTTGGAATAGTTGGACTCTTTGAGGTAGGACACAAAAGACAGTTCTGCGTGTGTGCGTGTGTGCGTGTGTGCGTGTGTGTGAGGCAGTGAGAAAAATGGGCATTTTTAGCTCATCGGCATAAAGACAAGTATGGCTTGTGCTGCCCTAGGGGCAACCGCCCACCAATCGGAACTCACAGGCCTCGCCTACTCGCCCAGCTTCGTTCCAGGTTATTTACCTTACTTCTCATCTACTTTCTGAATTCCAGTTTGGATCACTTCATACAGCGAAAAGATGTCTTTCCTCGAAAGATTTGATAACTTCCGAGCCGTTCTCGAAAGCAAATTAGGTTCATATTTAAACTCTCAAAAGGTCAATACAATGTTCCAAGAACATTACCCAGGTTTCCCTGACCTCTTAGAAGTTATGAAGGTAGATTTTAACAAATTCACAGAAACTTGTTTTTTTCAGAGACAAGTTGGAGTAATTCTCTCAAACGTCAATGAATTCACCACAACTCCTCGTCCAACTACAAATATGTTCCAGTATGTGGGCGGAGCCAATGTTCACCCTCCTAAGCCTCTCAGCAAGGTAAAAATTTTTAGGAAAACAGAGGAATTGAGAGATTTAGGAACTCGACTCTCTTCTGTCTAAAAGATCGACTAATGTTCTATTTTCGTTGGGATCTTTTATCGAATCTTGTAAAATGCCTACCCACCTAAAAAAAAGTAAGAAACAATTTCAAAATGACGTGGAACCCGTACCATATCGGCAGTACAGACAAGCCGTGATTCACAATTGCAAAACTTTTACCAAATTATACTTTTAGGTATTCTGGCTGCTTTCGATGAGTTTCCTGACACCACATTCTTATGGAAATATGAAAAGTGTGAAAACGACACGGTGGATTTCAGCGATCATCCTAATGTTGTTCCCAAAGAGTGGCTTCCTCAGAATGATCTGTTAGGTGAGTAAGTCTCCCTCTGTCTTTTGCCTCCCGCGCCTCTTTCTCTAACACTATTTCACTTTCTGCTTCTCCCACATTTCACTTTTAGGAGACCCTCGCCTGAGCGTGTTCATCACACACGGCGGAATGAACTCCCTCATTGAAGTCTCCTTCACTGGTAAACCCACAATTACAATCCCTCTTTTTGCCGATCAATACAGTAATGCCAAAAATGCTTGTTTGTTCATTCCATAGTTTTTTTTTCAAACCCGTGCTCCTTCAGAAAGCCGAGGCCTCACAGTCATCCTGGAACGACACCTTCTCTCAAAGGACACGTTGGTAGCCGCATTGAAAAAGACTCTTGCTCCAAACAAGTAAGATTCCACCTTTTCGCTTCAAAATTGCTGAATTTCAGTGAAATTGCCTACAAAGCCTCCCTAGCCGCAGCTGTTTTGAAAGGAAAAGACGAAGAGTACAGGAAGGCGATTCAAAGATGGGCCCGTCTTTTGATAGAATTCGGCCCCTTGGAACACTTGAGACTACCCTCCTCCCATTTATCTCTTCTCCAACTATATTGCATCGATTGCATTTCTTTTACAGTAGGGATTGTCGTGTTTGTGTTGTTGGCTGTTGTTTTTCTTATCAGGATTGCATTTTACGTATTTCGAAAGATCTCATCTTCCCAGAAGGTCAAAGCGCTCTAACATTGTTGTATTGCTTATAAAACTTTTTTTTGAATTAAATATAAAATTATAAAACTTTAAAAAAATGTTGTTATAAAACTTTCAATTGTTTAAAACGTAAAATTTTGTAAAACGACAAAAAATGGTAAAAAGGAAGAAAAAGTGACAAAGTGCAAAAGAGTAATAGACTTTAAAATCGTCAAACAGTGGGACAGTCTCTTCTGGGCTGCACTCTGAGAACATGATGTGGCGCACCTTATATACACGTTTTTGATAGAACGATAAGACTATTGTCACAGTGATAAGGAAAACACTTCGTGTGGTTCGTGGTAGGACTCAAAGCACGGCAATCATTGATAATAACACGGGATCTGTTGGTATATAATGAGCGGTGGCTGTCTTCTGTGTGTAGGTCTCTGTCTAGCATGTTGAAGTTTGATTCTCTCTCTCTCTCTCTCTCCCTCTCTCTTTCTACTTCTTTCTCTTGTCTCTATCTCTCGTAGGGCGTACTTGCTCGTTTTGAGAACCGTTTAGGCGACGTTGGAGCGAATTTCTTTGAAAACGAATACATTGCGACCCATAGTCATACAAATTGTCAAAATCAGCAAATTGTTCTCTTTTAATTTAACCAATGTTGTAAAACCACTCTGACTGTTCCTTTAAAATGACCTTCAGTGGCCTTTTCCAAGCGCAAATGAGCCGTAAGCACATTACGGCTTTCTAATTAGAAAAAAAATTTCCAATACCACTTCACGGAACAGTTTTTCACAGAATGGCTGCAAAGTCCTCATTAGTATATTTTTTTCAGCATGGATCCCCATGCTGCTTCTTTTAAAGGGACCGTCAGGGACCTTTTCTGATTGGAAATGTAATAAATGCAAATCGATGAATTCCGATTGAAGTAATTTTTCCGAAATCCGCTCCAGGCAACGGTTATGCTCAAAATACTTGCAAAGAGCTCATTATAATGCAATTCTGAAAAAACCCCCGTCGATCCCTTTCACTAATTCGGTCTCTAACTCTCTCGTCCCTTTTCTCAACTGTCTCCATAAATCCTTTTAAGTTATTTTCTAAGCTTAGCTTTCAGACATGATCTCCAGAATACTTCTACTTATATCAACTGTTACATGTTCAAATATTCTTGTCTACAACCCAATTCTCAGTCACAGCCATGTCCGATTTCTTGGAAACATAGCAGATCTCCTGGCTCAAGATGGGCACAATGTTGTGAGTTTCTATATTTACTGATTAGAATAAAACTAAAATTTCAGACTGTCCTATCCCCTATCATAGACGAAACTGTAGCCCCTTTCGGCTGCAAGGATCCCTCCATCCATAAAATCATTTATCGATCGCCGTACTCTATAAAAACTGAATTATCCGAAATGAGGTTACTTTTGCGATTCATCAAATTTACTGCCATTTTTAGCGTCAAAACGGCGGACTTTTGGTCTCAGCCTTCGCCGAATGGACGAGCTATGAACAAAAAGGACTTTGATAAATTTGAAATCACTACAACCGCCGTTTTTAAAGGTTTTTATCATAAAATGTTAATAATTCTTCTTTTTAAGGCCTTTTGGAAGATAAGGATCTATTGGAACGACTCAGGGAGAGCAAGTTCGATTTAGGGATGGCAGAAATGTATACACTCGGATCAGTTGGATTGTTTGAGGTAGGATATGGAGAGAGAGAGAGAGAGAGAGAGAGGGAGAGGGAGAGGGAGAGGGAGAGAGAGAGAGAGAGAGAGAGAGAGAGAGAGAGAGAGAGAGAGAGAGAGAGAGAGAGAGAGAGAGGTGAGGTGAGGTGAGGTGAGGTGAGGTGAGGTGAGGTGAGGTGAGGTGAGGTGAGGTGAGGTGAGGTGAGGTGAGGTGAGGGGAGGTGAGGTGAGGTGAGGTGAGGTGAGGTGAGGTGAGGTGAGGTGAGGTGAGGTGAGGTGAGGTGAGGTGAGTGAGTGAGTTAAGCAATGAGATAATTTCAAACCTTCAGCTCATTGGAATCAAGACAAGCATGGTTGGAGCTGCTTTAGGCACATCTATTCATCAGTTTGAACTCACAGGCCTCGCCGACTCACCTAGCTTCGTTCCATGTATTTTACCTCAGTTTATAGTTTTCGTCTGATTTTCAGTTTGGATAACTTCTTACAGTGAGAACATGACTTTTATGGAAAGATTTGACAACTTCCAAGCTGTTTTAGAAGACAGACTAACAGTACATTTGAGCAGGAAAAACATGAATGCCATGTTCCAAGAGCAGTATCCGGGATTTCCTGATCTCCTGGAAGTTATGAAGGTGGATTTTAACAAATTCACAGAAACTTGTTATTTTCAGAGGCAAGTTGGAGTGATTCTCTCAAACGTCAATGAATTCACCACGACTCCTCGTCCAACTACAAATATGTTCCAGTATGTGGGCGGAGCCAATGTTCACCCTCCTAAGCCTCTCAGCAAGGTAACGTCTGCTTGAAATAAGAGGAATTGAGAGATTTAGGACCTTGACTCTCTTCTGTCCCAGAGATCCTCGAATGTTCTTTTTTCATTGGGAACTTTCATGCAGTCGTGCAAAATGCCACCTCATCTTAAAGAAGGTAGATGATATTTTCTAACTGGCTCTTTTCATCCATACAAAACTGACCGTGTTTACTGGCACCCGTACCATGTCAGCGGTGAACACAAGCAATTTTCAAAGATTCACACATACGCGAATCTAAATAACATAAACTTTTAGGCATTCTGGCTGCGTTCGACGAGTTTCCCGACACCACTTTCCTCTGGAAATATGAGAAATGTGAAAACGATACGGTGGATTTCACCGATCATGAAAATGTTGTACCAACGGAATGGGTTCCTCAGAATGATCTGTTAGGTGAGTAAGCCATTCCGCTCCTCTTCTCGCCTCTCTATCCGACAGTTTCACCTCACCTCACCTCACCTCACTTTGTCTCATTTTGTCTCAGCTCCTTTCCTCATCTCTCTCTCTCTCTCTGCGTTTTTCTCCCTCATTCTTCTTTTTCAGGAGACCCTCGCCTGAGTCTGTTCATCACCCACGGCGGAATGAACTCTCTCATTGAAGTTTCCTTCACAGGAAAACCCTCCATAACAATCCCCCTCTTTGCAGATCAATACAGCAATGCCAAAAATGCAGGTTCGTTTATTCTACTATTTAATAAAACCCGTGCTCCTTCAGAAAGCCGAGGCCTCACAGTCATTCTGGAACGACACCTCCTTTCAAAGAACACGTTGGTAGCCGCATTGAAAAAGACTCTTGCTCCAAACAAGTAAGATTCCACCTTTTCGCTTCAAAATTGTTGAATTTCAGTGAAATTGCCTACAAAGCCTCCCTAGCCGCCGCCGTTTTGAAGGGAAAAGACGAAGAGTACAGGAAGGCGATTCAACGATGGGCCCGTCTTTTGATAGAATTCGGTCCTCTGGAGCACCTGAGACTACCCTCCACGCAGTTATCATTTCTGCAATTTTACTGTATTGACAGCATTTTGTTCGCTGGCAGCTTAGTGATTTCAATTGCTCTAGGCGTAGTTATACTTCTGAAAGTGGCTCTTGCTAGAGTTTATGTGTTACAGAAAGAAAAAGAGATTTAATCGTTGTAAGCATGTAATATTGTTTTCATTATAAATGGTTTGTACTCCAATCATTTGTAATTCTTACCATTGGTGAGATTATGGTATACGGTCTTCTGTTGCCGATGTATTTTTGAAAACCTGATGCTAATCAACCATTTGTGAAGCAATCATCGCATAGAAAGAAGGATGGAAAGAACCGTTTAATTTGCTCTCTGTCTCGAGAACCATATTTACATATTACGACCTCCAATCTCCAACTCCACGGGAGTGAAACTGATAAAAATTCAAATGAAACTGACAAAAATTTGCACACAACCGTGGAAGTGCGTGGCGTGGACATGGATCCTCTTCATTCAATCTGCCGAAAACCTGAAACACGGTTATCGCAATGGGAAACCGTTTTGGAAAACGCCATGCTGACGACGATGTCCCCCCTCTGCATCGATCCGAGCCCAACAAAGAGGAAGAGCTTCAGGAGGGCAACAACATCGCTCCCACGCCCAGCTGTGCAAAAGTGAGTTCTCCTTTCTTAAACTCTGATGTCTCTGTCTCTCTGTATCTCTGTCTCTCTGTCTCTCTATCTCTCTGTCTCTGTCTCTCTGTCTCTCTATCTCTCTGTCTCTACGTCTCTGTCTCTCTGTCTCTCTGTCTCTATGTCTCTGTCTCTCTGTCTCCCTGTCTCTCTGTCTCTTTGTCTCTCTGTCTCTCTGTCTCTCTGTCTCTTTGTCTCTCTGTCTCTCTGTCTCTCTGTCTCTCTGTCTCTGTCTCTCTGTCTCTCTATCTCTCTGTCTCTACGTCTCTGTCTCTCTGTCTCTCTGTCTCTATGTCTCTGTCTCTCTGTCTCCCTGTCTCTCTGTCTCTTTGTCTCTCTGTCTCTCTGTCTCTCTGTCTCTTTGTCTCTCTGTCTCTCTGTCTCTCTGTCTCTCTGTCTCTGTCTCTCTGTCTCTCTATCTCTCTGTCTCTACGTCTCTGTCTCTCTGTCTCTCTGTCTCTATGTCTCTGTCTCTCTGTCTCCCTGTCTCTCTGTCTCTTTGTCTCTCTGTCTCTCTGTCTCTCTGTCTCTTTGTCTCTCTGTCTCTCTGTCTCTCTGTCTCTCTGTCTCTCTGTCTCTCTGTCTCTCTGTCTCTCTGTCTCTCTGTCTCTCTGTCTCTCTGTCTCTCTGTCTCTCTGTCTCTCTGTCTCTCTGTCTCTCTGTCTCTCTGTCTCTCTGTCTCTCTGTCTCTCTGTCTCTCTGTCTCTCTGTCTCTCTGTCTCTGTCTCTGTCTCTCTCTCTCTCTATCTGTATCTTTCAAGACCAACCTGTTCTTTTCAGCCGTCTGGAGAGCTACACAACGAGAAGGCCACCAAGGTGGATGATAAGAAGAAAGTTCCGAAGACGGAGGGGCTGAATGCCAAGGATAAGAACCGGGCGGAGCCCATGAAGAACAGCGACGGAAACGGGCCGGCGCCCCAGCTGGCAAGGAAGGAAAAGAAAGAGTGTTGGGAGGAGATTCGGGCTCGTGCCAGTAAGACGATGAAGGCCATCGAAGAGAAGGGCACGTATGAAGAAGAGCAGGAGGAGAGAAGGAAGGAGAGGGAGAAGAGGAGGAAGGAGAAGGAGATGAGGAAGAAGAGAAAGGAAGAGGAGGCGAAGGAGAAGCCCAAGGGATTCTTCCAGAGAGCTTGGGGCGGAGTTAAGAAGCTTTTTAAGGTATGTTCATTTTCATATCAATCACACTTTCTTAAAAAGAGCCCTTACTAGCTGCAAAAACACACGTTATGTTGTTTTGAATCAAGCGCCCACCGAACCTAATTCAGTCTTTTTTGGAAATGAGTGAGCTTATGCTGATGAGGATTTACACTTTCCAAATAGTGGTCCACAAAAAGAACGTTGTCTCATTTTTGCCGCCTTTGGGTTAAAGATGAGTAAAATTAGAAATTTAAGACGGCAAGGAATTTGATTCAGTCAAAGACAGGAAACGAGCCCATAACCGTTTAGGCGTTTAGCACTATATTGGTTACCACTGCACTATCCAACTAGAGAATAATTCATTTTGGGTATCCAACAAGCCCAGAGTTACAATCACATCTTGAAAACTGCTTCTTGAAACTGAAGCTTATGTGGCTCTTTTTGAACACAAAATCCGTACCTCGGCAAATGATCTATAGCTGCTGCCAAACCGAAATCTTATGCTAAAAATAAGCGGAAACAAGCAAAGCAAGCTCTTTTGACAATGATTAGACAACGAATTTCCCATACCAACATAGCATCACTTGAACATTCTAATTTTATTGGCACGATTTAGATTGGGCGACAGCTATATATACTGTGGCTTTGATTGCTTATTCGAATAAACTGAACAACTGATTATTACAGAGGGAGAAGAAGAACAAGAAGGCGCCTCTCCCATCTTCCACTCGCTCTTCAGCGTCCAGTGTCACCACCGTGGCGACCTGCATCACGCCGTCTGCGGTTTCGAAGGCCGCACGGACCCATACGACCCCGGTCCCGCGTGTTCCCTCGAGCAGGGCGATGAAAAACGGCGCGAAAAGGAGTACGGATACGCACGCAACGGCCAGGACGGTAAATTCAATTATATGCCGCACATTTATCAATTTTTAAAGGCACCGGCCGAGGTTAAGGGTGATGAGGCAGCGAGGAACGATTTGAAGAGAAGGAGTGCAAGCCCCATCGGATTAAGGGTCATCAAGGCTCGCAAGATCAACATCACCGTAAGTTACAGAGAGAAAAAAGACAGAGAGACAGAGATACAGAGAGACAGAGAGACAGAGAGACAGAGAGACAGAGAGACAGAGAGACAGAGAGACAGAGAGACAGAGAAACAGAGAGACAGAGAGACAGAGAGACAGAGAGACAGAGAGACAGAGAGACAGAGAGACAGAGAGACAGAGAGACAGAGAGACAGAGAGACAGAGAGACAGAGAGACAGAGAGACAGAGCGACAGAGCGACAGAGAGACAGAGAGACAGAGAGACAGAGAGACAGAGAGACAGAGAGACAGAGAGACAGAGAAACAGAGAGACAGAGAGACAGAGAGACAGAGAGACAGAGAGACAGAGAGACAGAGAGACAGAGCGACAGAGAGACAGAGATAGAGATAGAGATAGAGATAGAGATAGAGAGACAGAGAGACAGAGCGACAGAGAGACAGAGATAGAGATAGAGATAGAGATAGAGATAGAGATAGAGATAGAGATAGAGATAGAGATAGAGATAGAGATAGAGATAGAGATAGAGATAGAGATAGAGATAGAGATAGAGATAGAGATAGAGATAGAGAAGAAATTGGGTTGTAAGGCACTTCTAAGAACCTTTTTTGCAGGATCATCGGGCTCCATCCCCTCCCGGATCCGACATCCTAGCCCCCCTTCCCCTGGATGATGCTGCTGACGCGGCGGTTAGAAAATGGCTTGAAGACCAAGATGCCATGAATGGAGCCGTGGTTCGGCCCCGTTCCTCTTCTTCAGAGCACACGATTTCTTTGGCAAATAGTCAGCGAAGCTATGCTGTGTTTCGGGGTGATCGTCTGGCTAGACGTTGGGTAAGTTTCTCTAAATCAATCCAACACTTTCTCTTTTTCTTTGTCTCTGACTGGATTCTGAAATCTTTTAAATGAACATACGAAAATGTCTAAATTGTGTTTTTTAGTCAAGGAGCGCACGGGTACGCGGGGATTCTCCCAAGTTGAAGGCCAGCTCCGATAGGCCCACCACCGCGGAGTCGTCTCAAAAAATGGACGATGTCTCCTTTGCTGCCACGCAAAGAAACTCCACCGAAAGAAACAGGGGTTCGACGGCATCTAATGTTAGTTTCACTTTCCGAAGCTCTTCACCTGCTTAACACGCTTTTTTCCCTTATCAAAGGCTCGCTTTAGGGTCAAAGGATCGTCGGAGGGTTGTCGCCAGACAGAGCCTCTTCCTCCAGCCCCCCCTGCGGCTTCCCCTGCTCCGTTTATCCCGGCTCAACTGGCAAGCCCTGTCAGGCCCCTCCGCTCTCCATCTCCAGGCCATATGTCGGACACGACGCTTCGAGGAGTTCCTTCCCTCTCCTATGTGTCTTCGTCTTCTACCAGGAGTCTAGGATACCTTCGATTGGACGAACACTTGGAGGAGGTAAAATTCCATAAAATGATCTAACATTGCGTGAAATTCCAGGAGTTGGCCTCTCTCACCGACGACATATGGACCGCCTTTATGCAAATAGTTGACAACGAGTCAGAAATTGGCCCTCACGTTCATGATCTGGTCGTAAGACTTGGCCGTTATAGAAGCTCCGCTATGACCTTGATGCGTCGTCTTGCCGAATTAGATCGATGTGATCTCGGAGAAGGTAGAAATGTTGGCCAAGAGGGTTCGGGAGACGGTGGCCGAAATCGTTTTTACGATGTGAACAGGAGGAACAAACTACTCGAATTACTTAGTGAGTTTTAAAGCTTAACCATGTGCAAACCCAGCCAACAGAGACAGAAAGAAAAGGAGAGCGAGAGGAAAAGAGAAACAAAAAGAAAGAGGGAAAGAGATACAGAGAGAGAGAGAGAGAGGGATAGAGAGAGGGAAAGAGAGACACAGAGAGAGAGGAAAAGAGAAACAGAGAAACAGAAAGACGGAGAAACAGAGAGACAGAGAGACCGAGAGACAGAGAGACAAAGGAATGTCAAACAGTAGATCTGCATAGAAATACATTAGTTAATTAAGTGTTTTTCAGCCTTCTGATTGACTGTTTACTACTTGACGGGGGCCACTGACTGTACTTACTGGAATTACGCCTACTCATTCTTTTTTATTGATATATATTGGTTACGGCAATAGTGGTTGCTTTTTATGGTGAGTTTCAGCCCCGTCAACAGATTGAATAATCTCATTTAGATGCCGCGAGAGTGGCGAGAATTCCCCGGTGCAGAATGGGTCCTGCCCGGGGCCGGACCTGATCCCCGGTGTGATGGAGGCTCTGGACTTGGAACCCAACCTCACGGCGGCCCCTGGACTTTGTACCCATGCCGCCGGCTACAGAAGGAGATGTCAGTGGGGACTTCATACCCTCACTGACCCGGACTTGGCACCCGGTTATATAGCTACAGTGTGAGTTTCACTTTGATTAAGCCAATTTCAACAAAACGAATTACTAAACAACCGTATTTCAGTGTGGTTAACGGGAGGTGATGGACTTTATACCCACCCTCCCAGGATTTCTTGCTGTGTTTTCGAGTGGAGAATGAGAGGAACGGCGGCCCCTGGACTTCAAACCCATGCCACCGGCTACAGAAAAGGAGAATCCAAAGAGGACTTCATACCCTCCTGGACCGGACCTTGCCCCCGGAATGAAGCTGCGGTGAGTTTTCTCGAATGACCTACTTTTTCGGACTAGCCAACATTTGTGCGATCGTTTGAACAAAATAGACAGTACCTTATGCTCAAGCAATCCACTATTGCCAAACTAAAATAAACGGCACCCGTTTGGAAGCGCTATTAAATCAAGGCTATTGTTCAAAGTCCATTGGTCGTAAAATCCTTCCAACACAACTTCTCGCTAGGAACAACATCAAAACATTGGCACGCTGGGACGAGGTAGAGTACGCAAATGGACAGAGAGCTAACTTTCGAAAGTACCTTGTTAACTCTGCTTTTATGCAACCTGGTGGGGCAAACGAATAGTGCTTTGGAAAACCGACAGTAGCGCCTAAACAAGCAGGAATACATAAGATTGATTTGTAATTGGACTCAAAAGTAGTTACGGGGCTTTCTAAAAGTAAAAATTTGGCAAAGCAGTTGGATAAGCGCATGGATACCTTTATTGTACCACACCGAAGCACTTCTTACAATGAGGTTACAAAAATGGGAGGTTTTTAGCTCGCAGTGGAATTGGAAGGGTTTTGAGCAGATTTAGAAACAAAATTGTGCTGTAAAAACACTAACGGCTTTGTAAAAACGACCAATTTAGTTTCTAAAACAAAGTGTTTCAGAGTGGCGTGAGAGCGGCTGCGGCAGCGGCGGAGATTTCCAGTGGGGACTTGATACCCTCACTGGACCGGACTTGATACCCGGATTTTGAGGCTCTGGACCTGTTCCCCACCCTCACGGCGGCCCCTGGACTTTGTAGCCATGCCGCCGGCTACAGAAGGAGATGTCAGTGGGAACTTGATACCCTCACTGACCCGGAATTAGCACCCGGTTAGAAGGGTAGAGGGTGAGTTTTTCTCTCATGGATTTTTTTCTAAACTACCGAAATATTAACTCAACAAACTAAACCACCGTATTTTAGTGTGGCTAACGGAAGGCAATGGACTTAAAACCCAACCTCCCAATATCTCTGGCTGTGATTTCCTGTGGAGACTGAGAGGAAGCGGCCCCTGGACTTAATACCCATGCCGCCGGCTACAGAAGAAGAGAATCCAAGAGGACTTGATACACTCCTGGACCTGATTTCTGGATTAACCGGACGTCATTCCCGGGCTCCAAGACCGAATTCCATGTTTGTCTATGTCCAGGTTTGTTTTAGGGTAAACTTGGATACAGTTAACTTTAAGCCAACTACAGTATTAAATATGGTCGATCTATTGAAATTGCAATGGATAAAACGCTACATGAACTTAGGAAATACGGTCACATGTGTGAAAAATAGAAAAGTAGTTCAAAAAATCCCAACAAGGTCAGTTTTTCCCCTACTTTCCAAGGCTGGGTTCACTTTGATTCCTTAAAATTGCGCTAAATGGTCTTGCAACAAATTAACTGCAAGCGTTAAAACCCCCATACTACTGGCTAACTATCTAGTAAAAGAAAGGGGCGTTCGTTATAGGTAGCGTACGTAGAGAGAAAAAGAAGACCTAAGGCCGCCTAACTGATGGTGAGCGGCCGAAGCCCGCACAACCGAGCAGCCGAAGGCCGCGAGTCTGTGTGGCCACAGGCCGCATAACGGAGCGGGCTGTAACTAGTGAATGCAGAGAAAGAAGAATGGAGAGAGAGAGAGAGAGAGAGAGAGAGAGAGAGAACAAAACGAGACTCACCAGTTTATACAATAGTCATAATATAGAATAGTATAGTTATATTAATATAATATAGATGATATATTAAGAGGTTTCCTGAAAGGGTGTGTTTTTTTCAACTCACATTTGATAGGAAAAACAATAATATAAGGTTTGTTCTTCATAATAGCTTAGATTCTCCTGATTCGGCGGCTGTGCGGTCGTGCTCTTCCGCGCTCCCTCCCATTTCTACTGAGAACCCGTCTCAAGCCGGTCTGGAGCCCCGTGAGATTGTAGCTCCATCCATGACTCTCACTCTCGTCGTCTACTGGATGCTTTGGAACTTAGCCACAATCAACGCACACTCTCTTGTCGGAGACCATCGTCTGGAAGAACTACAAGCAGCACTGAAGAAGATCAATGGAGACATTGTTGGCCTGTCGGAAGTAAGAAGACCTGAAGAAGATGCGTTCGATGTGCTGGACAAGGACGGCGACGTGGCAGGCAGGATGTTTCACTCCGGCCGACTTCCGAATCGTCAGGGAGGCGTTGGCTTCTGGGTGAGTGCCCGACACTTGTCGAAAGTCCTTCGCTTTGTCACTGTTAATCCACGCATATGCTATCTTGATTTCGCTTGCGGTCACAACGTCCTGATGCGCGTTTTCCAAGCCTATGCACCTCCTAGTTCACGGCCTGTGGATGAGTTAGAGGAATTCTATCATGATCTTAACCTTGCGTTTAGCATCCCAATTCCAAGCCGCCGTCAGTTTAGGAGAGTATCCAGGTTTTGTCTAGGCGATTTCAACTGTAATGTAGGTCAAAGGCAAGGCTGGGAATCATCAGTAGGAAACTTTTGTAGAGGTAATAGAACGCCTAGGGGAGATCTTCTTGTAGGTTTCGCAGAGGCTAACGGTTTAAGAATCGGGAACTCGTTCTTCCAAAAACGGGAGAATCGCAGATTTACCTGGGTAGGTCCAAATGGAGCAGTAAGGTGTGAACTCGATTACATACTTTACCCTCACTCAGTGGAGGTCTTGGATGTAGGGGTCATTTCGAACTGTGATTTTACAACAGACCACCGGATGGTGAGAGCCAAGTTTCGACTACCGGTTCGACCTGTTCGTGATCATGTAGTAAAACCTAAGGGACATTTGGACCGTCCTCTTTACCGTTACTCTTTGGAACAACAAATCCTCGCTCTTAATGGTAACGCCAGCTACAAAGCAGTCACCTCAGCCATTCAAACGGCTACTGCTATAGCAACATTCCCCATACCTAGGACATCCCACTTGTCAGCAAATACCCGCTCACTTTTGGCAAAACGTAGAGACCTAAAAATGGGATCAACGGGTGTAGCTAGAATTGAGTGGGTCACTGTTAACAAACATTTGCGGGCAAGCTGGAAAGCAGATAGAGTAAAACGGTATACCAACCTAGTCCAACAGGCCGTTCAGAGTGGTAGAGCCCTTAGAAATGTTACCCGGTCTTTCGAAAACAAGTCTAGAATCATTAGCAAATTGGACGCAGGTAACGGGAAAATTGTCACATCTAACGAAGAAATTGATGGGGTGGTGGCTAAGTTTTATAACGATCTATACAGGGGTGACCAAGGCGCACATTTTGTCCCAAGGCAGAGTAAAGACCTTTTCCCGGATATTACAACGGGCGAGGTGTACTCGGTCCTGAAGACGTTGAAAGCAGGAAAGTCTCCAGGCTTAGATAGAGTAACTCCGGAAGCTCTACAAGTTGGGGCAGACCTGCTGTCGCCTATTTTGGCCAAATTATTCAATACAGTGATTCAAGGTACATTACCCCCGGGGTTCGGTAACTCGATCACAAAACTTTTACCTAAAAACGGCAGCTCTGAACAGATTAAAAACTATAGGCCCATAAGTTTACTTGTTTACTTCCCACACCTCAGAAAGTTTTTTCCGCAATTCTCAATAAACGGTGCGAGTCAAAGTTTGAGGAAGCCTTAGGACCTGAGCAATCTGGTTTCCGAAAGGACTATTCAACTATCGACTGCATTCACGTGCTACACCATGTGATTTCGAACTGTAGAGAGTATAACTTACCAATTTACCTGTTGTTCTTGGATATTTCCAAAGCGTTCGACAGTGTAGAAACGTCGGCTATTCTTGAAGCATTAGAATCCCAGGGAGTGCATAGTGCGGTTATATCATTCGTCGAAAACCTAGCCCAAAATAGCAGTTCTAGCATACTTGTTAACGGACGAAAAGTCCCTATTAAAGTTGGTCGCGGAGTCCGTCAGGGAGATTGTCTCTCACCCAGACTGTTCACAGCCGTACTAGCGGAAGTTTTTCGCAGTATGAAATGGGACAGAAAGGGAATTAACATTAACGGAAAATTCCTTAGCCACCTGTTATATGCCGATGATGCAGTACTAATATCTCACGATTCTAGGCAAATTCAGGGTATGGTGAAGGAATTAGAACGTGGACTAGCTAAGGTAGGACTTCAAGTCAATGGTACAAAAACTTTGGGAATGACCACTAAGCCTGGGGACGTCACAGTAGGTGGGAAAACCGTTAACCTAGTCAGCAAAGTTATCTACCTTGGAGTAGAAGTGTCCCTAGATGGAAAACAGCGGGGGGAAATTCAAAGGCGCATTAGAGCAGGTTTCTTCGCTTTCAACCGATATAGAGATCTCTTCAAAAACAGGACTGTTCCCCGACAAGTCAAACAAAAGTTATTCCACTCATGCGTCCTCCCTGCGCTTACATATGCGGCTGAAACCTGGGCAGTAACCAAGGCCTCTCTTAACAATTTAGCGGTAGCTCAGCGACGCATGGAGAGGGTTATGATTGGGGTTTCTCTGCTAGACCGTCGCGCGAACGAGTGGGTTCGGGAGAGAACAAAGCTAAAGGACGTTGTGACGGAGTGTATTAAGAGAAAATACGTGTGGTGTCAGCGGTTGGCAGAGATGGAGAACTGGAGATGGGCTAAGGTGCTGACTGAGTGGCACCCACGCGGACCGAAGCGAGGAAGAGGAAAGCCTAGAGTTCGCTGGAGAGACGAGTTCGTGACCAAGATAGGGCCCCACTTCCTACGAGCAGCAAGTGACAAGAAGACTTGGAAGGAGAGAATCGTGGCGCTGCATAGTTGATCTATAGAGTACACAGCGAATAAATTAAATTAAATTAAATAGCTTAGAACAACACTCCTGTTAGCAAGAAAGTTTGTAGGGGCCACAGTCGGGATGTTTT